>QLTV01003965.1:185107-198618 GCA_003457575.1 Thermophis baileyi
TTGCAGAATAGTTTTACTCCCTCTTCTTTGTGGCAACCCCCGAGATATTGGAGCAATGCTATCATGTCACCCCTAGTCCTTCTTTTCATTAAACTAAACATTCCATCAACCATTCTTCATACGTTGTAGCCTCCAGTCCCCTACATCCTGGTTGCTCTTCTCTGCACTCTTTCTAGAGTCTCAACATCTTTAATGGGGAGAGTAGGATAGGTGGGTTGCTACCGGTTCACCCCGGTTTGGGCGAACCGGTAGCGGCGGCGGTGGGAGGCTCTGCCCACCCGCCCGGATGTCATCACAGAGCTTCTGCGCATGCGCAGATGCTTCTGCGCATACGCAGAAGCAACACGCGCGCACATCTCTGAACCGGTAGCAAAGGTAAGTGAAACCCATTACTGGACAGTGGGCATGTTGGTGCGCTTATGCACGCCCCTTACAGACCTCTTAGGAATGGGGTGAGGTCGACAGTAGACAGTCTAAGGTTAAAGGGGATTTGGGGAAGAAACCACAGAAGTCAGGTAGTGCATTCCAGGCATTGACCACTCTGTTGCTGAAGTCGCATTTTCTGTAATCGAGTTTGGAGTGGTTTACCTTAAGTTTGTATCTTATTATTAATTAGTATGTATTATTATTATTAATAATAATAATAATAACAATTATTATTATTATTATTATTATTATTATTATTAACACACAAAGTCAATGGGGAACTAGATTCACTTAATGACACCATTACTAACTTAACAGTGGCAGTGATTCATTTAACAACTGCGGCAGGAAAGGTAGTAAAATGGGACAAAACTCAGTTAACAAATGTTTCACTTATTATTATGAATTATTGAATTCAAACATTCCAATTCAGAATAGAGCTGGAAGAGACCTTGGAGGTCTTCTAATCCAACCCCATGCCCAAACAGGAGACCCTCTACCATTTCAAACATGTGGATGTCCAGTCTCTTCTTCACAACCTCCAGTGATGGAGCACCCACAACTTCTGGTGGCAAGCTGTTCCACTGGTTAATTGTCTTAACTGTCAGGAAGTTTCTCCTTAGTTCCAGGTTGCTTCTCTCCTTGATGAGTTTCCAATCCATCCATTGTTTCTTGTCCTATTTTCTTTTCTTTTTTTTTTTTTAATAATTTTTATTGTAAATTTCTTGTCCTATTTTCAAGTGCTTTGGAGAATAGATTGACACCCCTGTTCTTTGTGGCAGCCCCTCAAATATTTAGGTGGTTGAATCATCTGGAGGCAGTGTATCTGATATTATGCAATAAAATCAATATTGTAAAATACAGATATATGAAAGAAACTCCCATTTAAATCATTACTGGTAGTCCTCAACAATTCATTTAGTAACCTTTCGAAATTAGAACGGCACCGAAAAAAGTGACTTATGATATTTTTCACATTTACGACTATTGGCCATTTACCCCATGGTCACATGATCAAAATTCAGATGCTTGGCAAGTGACTCATATTTACGACGGTTACAGTGTCCCAGAGTTTCCCTCTTTGTGACCTTCTAACACGCAAAGTCAATGGGGAACTAGATTCACTTGATGACACCATTACTAACTTAACAGTGGCAGTGATTCATTTAACAACTGCGGCAGGAAAGGTGGTAAAATGGGACAAAACTCAGTTAACAAATGTTTCACTTAGCAGCAGAAATTTTGGGCTCAATCGTGGTCGTAAGTCGAGGACTACCTGTGCCCTAGACTCGTTCCTCTCTTAATATTGTTAGTAACATTGCTTAGGGATGGAAATTTGGGGATCGATTGTGATCGTATGTTGAGGATTACCTAATTTAATTCAGACTTACACTCTGTTTTGATTTGAACTTGAAAGCAATTTGGAAAATGGATCCAGCTGCTAAGGGATATCAGGACAAACTTAGAGAATCGCCTACTTGGTTACAGTTAGTCAGAATTTCAGTTGCTAAACAAGGTGGTTATTAAACGAATTGCCTCTGATTTTACAACCTTTTTGGTCAAGGCTGTTAAACAAATGACTGCAGTTGTTAAGTGAATCATTCGGTTGTTAAGCGAATCTGACTCCGCCCATTGATTCTGTGTGTCGGAAGCCAACTGGAACGGTTGCCAATGGTGATCACCTGATCCCACCAATCAAATGCCAATCAAATTCCAGTATTTGAGGGGCTGCCCCAAAGAAGAGGGGGGATCAACCTATTCTCCAAAGCACCAGAAAAGCAGGACAAGAAGCAACAGATGGAAACTGAACAAAGAGAGAAGCAACCTAGAATGAAGGAGAAACTTCCTAACAGAACAATTAACCAGTGGAACAACTTGCCACCAGAAGTTGTGGGTGCTTCATCACTGGAGGTTTTTAAGAAGAGACTGGACTACCATTTGTCTGGAATGGTGCTTGAGCAGGGGGTTGGAGTAGTAGCCCTCCAAGGTCCCTTCCAGCTCTATTATGATTGATCGGTTGGAGGGGGGGGGGAAGACACAGCTATGTTAAAAAGAGCATCCTGAATTGTTGCAATCATTTTCCGCATGCAGAGATTCCCCTTTGAAGGTAATGCAAATTTGAATTCCTGCTCTCCGTCATCTATACGACTGTGGTCGTGGGTGGTACCATGAGGGGAGCAGGAACTAGTGGTTTAATGGACGTGGGATGAAGTGGGGTGACCACCCTGTTGTCTCTCCTTTCAGAGAGACAAGCATTCGATGGCTGACACAACCCCACACAGCTCTTACGCCGTTTCTAATCAGAGGTCGTCGTCCAGCACCGGGTATGGAATCAACTCGCAGTTTGCGCTTCGCACGTCTGGTCGTTTCTTTTTTTTCTTTTTACTATTTCAATTTATCTTTTAATTTTTACTGAAAGCATTAAATCAGCAGGTCCCCAACCTTTCTGGCTTTGGGGACCAGCAGTGGCAGGGAGAGGGGGTTATTCCGCGTAACTCCATTTGCACAAGTGGCGGGCTGAATCCACTCTCTGAAAGCTTGGCATGATAGTGCAGGCACAAAGTTTCTGGAAACCAGGGTTGGCTCGCTTTTACTCCAGCCTAAGTCCCAACTTGTAAAAGGCGATCGAAAATCAGCTGACACACATCATCTAAGGAACACAGTTAAAACATGGCTGGGATGAAAGTAGACAAGCTTTGGATTGATGGTGCATGTCTACTTTGGCTTAACCGGCAAATTTTTGGAAACGGGGAAAGAGAGAATGCTGCCTCTTACGATTGGGTCTAGGAAAACTCGCCGTGGCCAGCTCACCGTGGCCAACTTGCTGCTACTCAACTTGCCACGGGAAAACTCGCTGTGCCCAACTCGCCGTGGGACAACTTAACACGAGATAAATGTACTATAGACCCTTTCCTCTCTTAATATTATTATTAATAATAATATTGTAGTTTTCTTGCGTTGAGTTGTCCCACGGCGAGTAAGCGGTGAGTTGTCCGTTCTATTTACCATTGGCCAGCCTTGTATCCTGATATTTCTGTTGTCAAGTGTTTAGGGTCTTCTCATAGCATAGCTCAGAGACCCCGATGTTGCCTTCTCTCTCTGGGTCTTGTCTAGATCAGAGGCCCCCAACCTTTGGGCCACCAGGGACCGGTTCCATGGAAAGAATGTTTTGCTGTAGACCGGAGGGGATGTGGTTTCACATGCTGACTGCATCCCTCGGATGGGGCTTCGCTTGTTTGCCTGGCCTGGTTTTGGGCATGCCATGGCGCAGTGCCGGTCCATAGCTCAGCGGTTGGGGACCCCTGGCCTGGCCTAGATGATACTGGCTTGATCCTTTGACCAGGGGTGGGTTCTAATTTTTTTTTACTACCGGTTCTGTGGACGTGGCTTATTTTGTGGGTGTGGTTTGATGGCCATGGGACTGAGTGGGCATGGCCAACCTGATGTCACCCACGCCCACTCACATGACCCCCCACCAAGCCACGCCCACAGGAAAAGGTAGGAAAATTTCCCCTCCTTTAGCGGCCCCGCCCCGCCCCATCCCCAAATTGTGCCCCACTGCGAGACGTGCAGAGACTGGCAGCTCCGTCACGTCTCTCAGCCGTTGCGTGCAGGGAAAAACCTTGCAAAGTAAAGAAAAACTTCTCGTGAGTGCGAAGCAATTAACAACTTCTCGCCCTCGCGAGAAGTTTTTCTTTACTTTGCAAGGTCTTTCCCTGCACGCAACAGCTGAGAGACGCGGCCGAGGACCGGTTCATGGGCGTGGCCAGCCAGAGATCACTACCAGTTCGGGGAACCACGCCAAATTTCCGCTAATGGTTCTCTAGAACCGGTCCGAACCGGCAGTAACCCACCACTGCCTTTGACCCATCCAGATTCCAGATTCTCAGAGAGCACCAAGGACCCCTCATGTCAGCCCTGAGCTACAAATATTCTCCTTTATTAGATTCCAGATTTTTGGCTCTCTCATTTCAGGGCCTCCAGCTGCGCCAAGGCGGTCTCCCAGAGTTCGGGGTGCTACGACAGCGACAGTCCTGAAGCCTATCACGGGGGCGAGAACAGCAATGGGCCATCCTACCAGTCTCGAGGCTCGGAGAGCGGCTTTGACCGGCCCGCCGGAGTGCGCAGCTCAGCTTTGCGCAGACAGGCCATTCAGAATTGGCACCGCCGGCCGTACCGGAACAGCACCGAGGGCGAGGAAGGAGACATCTCCGATATCGGATCCCGGACCACTGAGTCGGAGGCGGAAATGTGGGAGCTGGAACCCAGGGTGCCCGCTGAGGTCCAGCAGGTGAATTTCTCCAGGCCAGGACACAATTCCAGGATGGCAGGTAGGGTATGTCCACCGAGCAGACCAGCGTCCAGTAGAGGTAGTGGGTTAATCATCGGTTAACTGTAACAGAATAACAGAATTAATAATAATTGTAAGTTGAGGACTACCTGTATTTAATCTCTCAAAGTTTGCACCTCTGTTTTGATGATGCTCGTGGCTTGACAGTGAGACGAGCGGCATATAAATATAATTAATAATTTTTTACGCCCCAGCCAGGTCCGATGGTGGAAAAGCGGCCCGGCCAGAGAGGGGAAGCGCCTCCCGTTCCAACGAGGTTATCAGCCCGGAGATCCTGAAGATGCGGGCTGCCCTCTTCTGCATCTTCACGTACCTCGACACCAAGACCTTGCTCAGGGCCGCGGAAGTCTGCAAGGACTGGAAATTTGTGGCACGACACCCCGCAGTGTGGACCAGGGTATTGCTGGAAAATGCCAGAGTCTCCTCAAAGGTAAAACAGAGCTTTCTGCTCCTGAGATTGGAGGTTCTTCTCTTTTGTTATACTCTTCGACTTACAACCGTTCATTTAGTGACCGAAGTTACAACGGCACAGAAAAAAGTGTCTTATGACCGTTTTTCATATTTATGACCATTGCAGCATCCCCATGGCCAGGTGATCAAAATTCATACGCTTGGCAACTGACTCATATTTATGACGGTTGCAGTGTTCCCGGGGTCATGTGATCCCCTTTTGTGACTTTCTGACAAGCAAAATCAATGGGGAAGCCAGATTCGCTTAACAACCGTGTTACCAACGGCAGTGATTCACTTAACAACTGTGGCATGAAAGGTGGTAAACGGGGCAAAACTCAATAATTGTCTCACTTAGCAACATAAATATTGGGCTCCGTTGTGGTTAAAAGTCGAGGCCTAACTGTATATGCCAGTTGCCAAATTTCTCAATTTTGATCATGTGAACATGGGGAGCTGCGACCACTGTTGTAAATCATTTTTTTTCAGTGCCGTTGTAACAGTACCGTTCAGTCACTAAACGAATGGTAGTAAGTCGAGGACTACCTGTAAGTCTCTGAGGGTTTTCTGAAGGTTGTGTGAACTGATGTTCCCTTTTCTCCTCGTCCTGGGCTACCATTCCAGCTTCCAAGTCAAAGCAAAAAATTTTGCACATCCTTCTGAAAAATTTGGCTGTGTTGAGTAGACTTGCATGGAATATTTATTTTCCTGGTGGAGTCTGGATTTGATACATGGCTTATACTTTTTTTCCCTGATTCAATATTTGTTCTATGTTAATTGCCAATTTCTTTATTTACTCACTCTGTCCCAACTTCCTGCTCATTGAACGCACGCCAACTCGCCACAAAGAACAAAACTTAACATCCCATTTTTAAAAACCAGTTAAAATTAACTATTCATGAACTCAAACGCTCTGAATTCCGATAACAAGGCCTTCTCCTCTGCATCCTTCAGAGCCCCCTCCCCACAACCTTAAAACCAAACTCAGTTCCAAGGTAGCTTCTTTCTTAAACGGGCCCTTTGGTCCCTTTGAGAGACCAAAATCAAGGCCTAGAATTGTGTCTAGAAAACAACATGCACAACATGGATGTGATGTGTTGCAATACGGTGCCTCGAGATGTAACGTAGCAGTCAGGGGTGGGTTCTGTGCGCACATTGTGCGCCGTGTGGCCGCGCCGAGTGGGTGTGCGCGCATGCGCAGTGCCGAAAATTCGCATTTTTTAAAAAAAAAAAAGCCAAAAACAAGATGGCGGCGCATGCGCAGTGCCGGGGACTCAGCTTCTGCGCATGCGCAGAAGAAAAAAACACAGCAAAAAAATAAAACAAAAAAAAACAACAAAAAAAAGATGGCGGCATCCACGGACCGGCACCGACAGAACCAGCTCCGTGACATCACTAGCGGTTTGCTACCAGTTCTATAGAACCGGTGCGAACCGGGAGGAACCCACCTCTGGTAGCAGTCTTTTTTTTTTGTGCCGACGGATGCTGGTGGATAGTGTTCAAGGGTAGCTCCTCGTTCAACTCCTGCAGTAGTCAAGCCGGGATGCTAATCTGATTCTGGGTCCTACTCCGTTCCATAAAGTGGAGGTAGTTCTCGACCTAAGCTCACAACAGAGCCCCAAATCTCTGTGAGGCAGTGGTTCAGTGAGTTTTGCCCCATTTTACGACCTTTCTTCCCACGGTTGTTAAGTGAATCCCCGCAGCCGTTCAGTTAGCAACACGGTTGCTAAGGGAATCTGGCTTCCCCATTGACTTTGCTTGGGAGAATGTCTCAAAAAGGGATCACGTGACCCCGGAATACAGTCATAAATATGAGTCAGTTTGCCAAGCATCTGAATTTTGTTCACGTGATCATGGAGACGCTGCCACGGTCGTAAGTGTGAGAAAACGGTCATGCATCACTTTTTTCAGTGATGTTGTAACTTTGAACGGTCACTAAACAATGTGTTGTAAATCGAGGACTACTTGTATCAGTTTATTGTGGTTGCAAAGCAGACTCATGTGCTGGAGTCCATTTCTCTCTTTTTTTCTCCAGTGTCTCTGCATAATAGCGCCTCTATAAGATATTTAATCTTATTAAAGATTAAATATTACTGTAAAGTGTACAGTATAATGAGCCACAACACACCACTGTAGTTGATTGATTGGAGAGTGTGGGCTGCTGCATGAGGCAATCTACGTTATGATTGGTTGTTGGGTGTAAAAGGGGAGTTTCCCTTTTTTCCCGTCTTCCCCCCCCCCCGCTTTTTTCCCCCTTCTGTGTGCTCTTTATGCTGTTCTGTAATTTACCTCACGATTTACCTCACGATTTACCTCACGATGTAGCGATGTGTCCGACTCTCTTCTTAGTTGTAAATATACAGATAGTCCTCGACTTACAACACTTCATTTAGTGACCATTCGAAGTTACCCCATCCCTGAAAAAAGTGACTTGTGACCGTTTTTCACACTTACAACCATTACAGCTTCCCCGAGATCAAAATTCAGACGCTGACTTGTATTTATGGTCATGTATGACGGTAGTGTCCCGGCAGTGTCCCGGGATCACATGATTCCCTTCTGTGACCTTCTGACAAGCAAAGTCAATGGGGAAGCCAGATTCCCTTAACAACCGTGTTGCTAACTTATAACTGCAGTGCTTCACTTAACAACGGTGGCAAGAAAGTTGGTGCAAAACTCACTTAACATAGGTCCCACTTAGCAACAGAAATTTTCGGCTCAATTATGGTCGTAAGTCGAGGACTACCTATAAATGTAAAGTATTTTTATTTAGAGAAAAATACAAGTTCGTGCCTGCGTCTCTGACTCCATTTGGACACCGTCTATGCAATTCCCTGACAAGCTTTTTTCTCTATTTTTGTTTTAACAGTTCCTGGTCATGTTGTCACAATGGTGCACCCAGACACACTCTCTCACCCTCCAGAATCTCAAGCCCAGGCAAAGGGGGAAGAAGGAGACGAAGGAGGATTACATGAAAAGCACACGGTGAGGAAGATAGCAGCCTTCCAATATCGGAGGGGCTGCCCCAAAGAAGAGGAGGGGGTCCATCTATTCTCCAAAGCACCTGGACAAGAAACAATGGATGGAAAGTGATCAGGGAGAAAAGCAACCTGGAATTAAGGAGAAATTCCCTAACAGTTAGAACAATTAACCAGTGGAACAGCTTGCCACCAGAAGTTGTGGGTGCTCCATCACTGGAGGTTTTTAAGAAGAGATTGGACAGCCATTTGTTTGGAATAGTATAGGGTTTCCTGCTTGAGCAGGGGGCTGGACTAGAAGACCTCCAAGGTCCCTTCCAGCTCTGCAATTCTGATAAGATCTATAGAACGTGGGGAGACTGGTCGTACAATCCAGTGGTCCCCATTTTTCCTGGGTCAGGAGAGGAGCTACTGACATGTTCCAGGTGGCTGCCAAAGACCATCAGCCACTGCTGTTGGCACAGAGACAAGGCACTAGTTTTGGGGGTTCTGGCAGGGGCATATGGGTCTAGTGTTTGGTGTTTTTCAATGGAGTTTCTATTGGGTTTTCGTTTTAATGTGATTCTCTGTCCTCATTGGTTTGCTACTGAGGTTCTTGGTGGATAGGTGGGCTGCCGTTCATAAATTGAAACTTAATAACATCTGGTACAAGGATTCCCATCATCCCCAACCAGCACAGCTCTCAGGTTCCACTGGGAAGGCTGGAGTTTGTCAATGTCTTGGAACTAAGCATTTGAACTCACTGTAGGAAATTCTTCTCCAATGGTCATGGGCCTTCCGGACCAATTTCAAAAACGTTTTTCAAAACTTGTTTCCTTCTAAATAGTATTTCTCAGCTTCATCATTTTTATAAGCTATATGGCCGTGATGGCGAACCTATGGCACGCGTGCCACAGGTGGCACGCAGGGCCCTCTCTGTGGGCACATGCGCCATCGCCAGCTACTCTTCCGGGTTCCGTCGCGCGCATGCCGAAAAGGTTAACCATCACTGCTATATGGACTTCAATTCCCAGAATTCCCCAGCCTGCATGCTGCTGGGGAATTCTGGGGAGTTGAAGTCCACATGTGCTACCTGGGAAAATCTGGGAGTTGAAGTATATATATGCTGGGTGAGGAATTTTGGAAGGTGAAGTCCACATGTACTGGATAGGGAATTCTGGGAGTTGAAGTCCACATGTACTGGATAGGGAATTCTGGGAGTTGAAGTCCACGTGTGCTGGCTGGGGAATTCTGGGAGTTGAAGTCCACACATCTTAAAATGGCCATGTTTGGAAAACACAGATTTAAATCATCCCTTTTCCAAATAAGTTGCATTAATATTTTCCCCCCCAATTTTCTCAGCAATTGATACTGTTATAAGTTGAGAATGTTGAAAATCAAACAAAGGATTTTTCAAACACAACATGCGAACAAATCATGGTAGAAATTAGGCCTGCAGCTGTAGTTTCATATTGATTTAATCCTTGTTTCTCTGAAGAGTTTTAATTTGCAGAAAGGCTCACTATGAGCATAAGCAACTCCACAGAGCCATCTATTTAAATCGATTTAAATAATTTGTAATTTTTCTCTTCCTTTTTTGGGGGATTTGCCTTGCTAGGGGATGCCTCGAAGCAGGACTGGAGTCCTTACTCAAAGCCTCGGGGAGTAACCTCTTGATCCTACGGGTTTCCCACTGCCCCAACATTTTGACGGATCGTTCCCTCTGGCTGGCCAGCTGCTACTGCCGAGCTCTCCAAGCCGTCACCTATCGGTAAGCGGGGGCTGATCAGAGTTTCTCATTCCAAGGAGAAAGACTGACCCTGTTTGGCTGGCCAACCTCTGGCCAAGGTTGGTCCAGTTTGACCAAGAAGGTCCTTCTAGCAAGATTGAGCTGGTGTAGGAAAAGGAGAGACAGAGCTGGTGGCTGAGTCAAGAAAGGAATTAGCCTAGACTCCTTACGTTCCCCCAACTTACAAGTAGTTCTCCACTTAACAACCACTCGTTTAGTGGCGGTTTGAAGTTACAGTGGCGTGGAAAAAAAAGTGACTTATGACTGTCACACTTACGACCATGGCAGCATCCCCATGGTCAATCAAAATTCTGACACTTGGCAACTGGCATGTACTTATGACGGTTGTAGTGTCCCAGAGGTCACGCGATCCTTTTTTGCGACCTTCTGACAAGCAAAGTCCATGGGGAAGCCAGATTCGCTTGACAACCAGGTTCCTAACTTAATAACCCGTAATGATTCGCTTAACAACTGCGGCAAAAAAAGATAAAACGGAGCAAAACTCACATCACTGTTTCACTTAGCAACTGAAATGTTGGACTCAATGGTGGTCGTAAGTCGAGGACGGCCTGTATTGTCCTTTGGGACCAATAAACATGGACACAGGAGGAGGGCCCCCCCCCGCCCCATCAGTTCTGTTTTCAGTGAGCTCTGCTGCAAATGTGAAGACATCGTGCCCAGAGAGATATCAGAGTCCCAGGGAGAACAACGGCGGAGTTGGCAGCGATGCCAACCAGACAGCCGTTGGCACGGCACGGAGGAGAGAGAGGCGGTGTGAAATAATCACAGCCTTTACTCTCTCCGCCGGGGCTGGAGAAGCAGCAAGAGAACAAAAAGATTGGGGGTGGCGGCACCCACCTCGCTAGGGCTTCGTTCTTGGCATAGTTGGCACTGCCAAGGACACAAGCTCTCCAGTGGGTTGTGACGGGGTTATTGTGGTGTCAGGCTTGGAGGGAGACACCTTATAATTAGCCCAGCTGGAATCAGGCAATGAGACGGTCTCTGGGGAAGGGAAAAACAAGAGGGGGCAGCCCTCAAAATATAGAATAAAAGAATTAACAGAGTTGGAATTGACCGTGGAGGTCATGTAGTCCAACCCCCTGCTCAGGCAGGAAACCCTATACCATTTCAGACAAATGGTTGTCCAATCCCTTCTTGAAATTCGGATGCTTAGCAACTGGCATGTACTTATGACGGTTCCAGTGTCTTGGGAACAGCCTTTTGCGACCTTCTCACAAGCAAAGTCAACGGGGGAAGCCAGATTCCCTTAACAAGCGGTTGTAAAATGGGGCAAAATTCACTTTACTGTCTCTCTCTTAGCAACAGAAACTTTGGGCTCAATTGTGGTCGTAAACTGAGGAGCACCTGTACTGCAGTAGTTCTCAATGTTTCCTGAGCAGGGGATTGGACTAGAAGACCTCCAAGGTCCCTTCCAACTCTGTTATTCTGCTTAGGTTTGATCACATTCATTTTGCCTTCGTGATTCAGAGATTATTTCAAATCCTCCGTTGTTGCCTGTTTGCAACCCTCTCTGACTCATTTGCTGTGCCGTTGTGTGTCTGCCGAAGGGAAATTAGCGGCATAGACAACGAGGCTCTTGTCAAGGGCGGCAGCGGCGAGGCGCGGGCTCGAGGTGGCATTCAGACATGACGCCGCTTCTAAGAATAGAGGGTGCCGGGGACACATTGCTGGCAGGAAAAAGGAGTGCAGGGAACAATTTCTCCACTGCAGAATTTTCCAGAGCAGATTGTGTGAAAGGAAACACACAACACCCCTTGGCATCTGTTGAGTTGGCATCTCCGTTCCTGCCATTCTTATACTCAAGCCAGCCTGGAGATTAATTCATTGTTGGTATCTAAGAGGGCATCGTGTGGACAACCTCTTCTAGGGACCATCTATCCCTCTCCTGGTCCTTTCTTGCCCCACATCAGAGCTTTGGTGAGGTAGTAGAACGTGGTCCAGATTGTGGTCAGGTCCTCTGAGGAGCTCTCCAATTAAAAGTGGAGGAGCTGACTTGGTGTAGGTGACTTCTGAGAAGGAACAGTGGTGTTGTTCTGACCTCGGCTTCCTGATAAAGCATAAATCACAAACGCAGTCCCAAAAAACCTCTTTTTATTTCAACGGCTGTGAATTNTACACCGAACACCAAGTTGCTCCCTGCAAGGAGCACATCCATTTGCTCCACTTTTATGTCCTATGGGAGGGGCCAATCATCTCCAAGCCTTACTCCCGAGTAGCCCTTTTCTTCCTTAACTCTTCTTGCCTTCTGGCAGCTCTGCGCATGCGCGCATTGGGAACAGGCTCCCCCTGTTATTGGGAACAGGCTCCCCCTGTTCCTCTGCCTCGCTCATGTTAGCCTCTGGAGGCTCTGGAGTCAGCACAGACCTCCCAGATGGCCCGGGCCCTATCTCTGCCTCCGACACAGAGCCTTCTCCAAACTCCAGGACCGGCCCATGTTCCTCCCCAGCCTCCTCGCTGTCCGGCTCTGCTGCCAGCTCCGCAGGCTGCTGGCGGATCACAACAGGTGTTCCCGGCTTTCAAGAACAGTCAGAAAGCATCTCTGCAGGTTTAGGAGGACCCGAAAGATGAGGTTGGAGAACTAGCTACAACAAATACGCTTTAAGGTTGGGATCTGGAGAAACCTGGTTTTTTTTCAAAGTCATCTCTGGGACTTTAGAACATCTGCAGAAGACGTTGCTGAATTATACCACTCCATCCATTGTAGTTGAGCAACATCTGGAGAAGCAAGGATCTCCCAACATCTGGAAGACTTTAGATCTCCTGTTTTTGCAGTCTTACCCAGGTGGATCTGTCCCTGTTCTTGGTGTTTTGGTCCTCTGGCACAACCAAGACTGAGAGTCATGAGGTGCTACAGAAAGTTGGTTCCTATCATCTCGTCCCATCTCATAAAAATTCCATCTTATAGAACCACTAGTCAATGAGGAGACAGATGTCAGATGCTTCTTGGTGCTCCAGTGAGGTACATCTCCAGCCTTCTGGAGATGTTAGAGGTGGGACCATGTGCAGAATAAAAGGTGTATGCTGGGTCACTTAGCTTCTACAAAACGTTTCGCCGGCCAGTATGTGGTGCCCCAAAAAAGCATGCAAGACCAAGACAATGTTAGTGAGCCTAGAGAGCTACAGTTTAGAAGTTCTGGAGATGATCCCAGACAGAGATCAGAGCATGGAAATGTACCAGAGACTCCAGAATACCACAACCCCTCAGGATAAATGCTAGTACTAGATCATACATGCTCCAACACTGGAAGTTGTTAAGAAGAGATTGGACAGCCATTTGTCTGAAATGATATAGGTTCTCCTGCTCGAGCAGGGGGCTGGACTAGAAGACCTCCAAGGTCCCTTCCAGATTCTATTCTACTCTACTCTATTCTACTCTATTCTTTCATTCCAATATTCATTCTACTCTATTCCATTTCTATTCTATTCTATTCTATTCTATTCTATTCTATTCTATTCTATTCTATTCTATTCTATTCTATTCTATTCTATTCTATTTCCCCTTCTTAAATTCATTTTC
>QLTV01003965.1:207415-236541 GCA_003457575.1 Thermophis baileyi
AGATTAGATAGATGATAGATAGATAGATAGATAGATAGATAGATAGATAGACAGACAGACAGACAGACAGACAGACAGACAGACAGACAGACAGACAGACAGACAGACAGATAGATAGATAGATAGATGATAGCAAGCAAAGTCAATGGGGAAGCCAGATTCACTTAACAACCGGGTTATTAACTTATCAACTGCAGTGATTCACTTAACAACTGAGGCAAGAAAGGGCATTAAACTGGACAAAACTCACTGAACACATGTCTCCCTTAACAACAGAAATCCTGGGCTCAATTGTCATAAGTCGAGGACCACCTGTATATATTTTTATATATAAAAAAAATTGCTTGACTAAACCCTTCCTTCCTGCTGCACCAACACCACTAGCACTCTGTTGTGAGTTGTGTTTGTGTGTGTGTCAAAAAAGCCAAGATGGCGCCCACAATCCTGCGATCAAAGACCCACAGGGTTTTTATGTGCCTTGCCTTCATGGACGCCATCTTCACTTTTTTGAACCTCGGCGTCTCCAGTATCAAACCAAGTTCTCTCCCCTTCAAGGTGTTTGCCGGAACCTGAAATCCATTGTGGTCCAAGTTGGGATTGCCGATTACTTTAAGGAACCAAATAGTTCGGAGGCCAAGAAAATGTTTGATGAAATGATCAACAAACTCCAGGTACAAGGATTCCCCTCCCCCACCCCATTGAGACTTATTGATGGGAATGGCAGGTGTCCCCTTATAACAGGCCTCCGGCCCTTGAGTCACAGGGACTAGAAACTTGGGTAGTGCAACTGATGGGGATATGTGGAAAAGAAGCAAAAAGAGGCTGAGAAAAGAAACACTTGACGGCAGAGATTGAAAACAGATGTTGTATTTCCAGCTGCTAAATTCCAAAAGGGGCTTCACCTGGTCACTGAGCTTGGTAGTTTTCTTGCAGATGTTTTATTACCCAACTAGGTAACATCATCAGTGCTCTGTGCATGGATGACGTTACCTAGTTTCTTAATGAAACATCTGCAAGAAAACTACCAAGCTCAGAGAGCACCAAGGACCCCACAGTCGTCCTCCTCCTCCTCCTCCTCCTCCTCCCCCCCCCCCCNCCCCTCCTCCCCCTCCTCCTCCTCCTCCTCCCTGCAAACTTCATCCCCTTCTACCATTGATGCTGTTACCTAGTTTCATAATGAAACGTCTGCAAGTAAACCAACAAGCTCAGAGAGCACCAAGGACCCCACAGTCCTCCTCCTCCTCCTCCTCCTCGCAGTCCCCACTCCCTTCTAGCACTGATGATGTTACCCAGAGGTGGGTTCCTGCCGGTTCGGACTGGCTCTATAGAACTGGTAGCGGGAATTTCCCCCCCGCTCCCCGAACCGGCAGCGATGGCTGGCTCAACACGCCCCCGAAACGGCGCTCTTGGTGGCGCCACAGGCACCGCCATCTTGTTTTTTGCTTCTGCGCATGCGCAGAAGCTTGGTTTTTAGCACTGTGCATACGCACGTGTGCGCGCGCAAGGCGCGTGCGCCCCCGCAGCATATGAGGAAGCGAACCGGCAGCGAGGTAAGTCAGAACCCACCCCTGGTTACCTAGTTGGGCCATGAAACGTCTGCAAGAAAACCACCAAACTCAGAGAGCACCATGGACCTCACAGTTCAACCTTGAGCTACAAATATTCTATCATTAACTAGGTCAGTTAGACCCAGTTGTAACCTTTGCACAATGTACCGTAAGAAATGTGGTGAGTTTGAGTAGCCAAGTTGTGTCATATCAATACAGTCCCTGAGTGATGGCTGGGAATTCTGGGAGGCCTAGTCCCATCCTGGTGGGTGCCTGATTGGGGACAGCTGGCCTTAGATCGGTGTCTCTCAACTTTGGCCCTTTTAAGATGCGTGGACTTTTCCCAAAGGTGTTTTTTCCAAAAGGCAACTGGACTTTCTTGATATATATTTTTTTTCTTTGAAAACATTTTTCTTTTCATCAGCTCTGAAGAAGCTTCTTGGATGAGAAGCAAATCATTTTCAAAGGGAAAAAAACAAAACCCAGGTAAGTCCAGTTGCCTTTTGGAAAAAGCACCTTTGGGACAATCATGACCTGGATGATGGAGAATCTCCATAGACGACGTGTGGACTTCAACTCCCAGAATTCCCCACAACCTGTTAATCTAGGCAGGAGATCTTGGTGATCAGCCTGTGGAGGGTTTGGTGGTCAACCCTTCCAGCTCTTGCTACCAACTGTTAAAGAAGTATTACTTCCAGTAAGCGGAATTCATGACACAACTAAGCCTCTAATAATTGATTAATAAGCTTATTCTTTGGCAAATTTCCACTCATCTGGGGCAGGGAGGGTGCCAAAGAGGCCATCTTCATCTCCTTGACCATGGATGCCCCCAATTGCTCAAGTCAGCTTAGAGTTGAGGTTGCTTTGGTCCAGGTTGGAAGGTCAAAGATGTTCTGGTCGTGAGGTCTTCCTAAAGGTCCTCCTTGATTGTGGATGGACCGTTCTTCTCTTATCCCAAAGCTGTTTTTCCAAGAGGCAACTGGACTTCCTTGGTTTTTCCTTGAAGGCGTTTCGCTTCTCATCCAAGAAGCTTCTTCAGTTCTGACCGAAGGGTGGAGGATGGAAAGATTGATATTCTGTGCAGTCATCTGGTCCTTAGCACTCGGAAGGTAGGTCAGGGCATCCTTCAGCCAGAACTGAAGAAGCTTCTCGGATGAGAAGCGAAACGTCTTCAAGGAAAAATCAAGGAAGTCCAGTTCCCTCTTGAAAAAAAAAAAAAAGCACCTTTGGTGACCTGGAATGACTGCGAATCTCCACAGACAATCCTTCCTTTACTTCCTCCCTCCTGCAGGCTTTGAAGAAGAGGCCGGGCTTCTCAAAGATTTTACACATTAAGGTGGAATCCGGTTGCTAACCTTGGCGAGGGACAAGCCCGACCGACCGTCGCTTACATCCCCCGACTGCCCGTTTTGAAAGACTGTCTGGGATTCCCTCCAGCAGCCATGCCGGCTTCAGTTGCTCCTGAACCGGCAACCCTGGAAGGCCATCAAGCCCAGCTGATGCCTCCTCGTTTTGGAGCAGGTCTTGAGTTCCGGAAGAGATGGGCTCCTTCTCGAGGCGGGAGGACCCAAGGAACATCCGAGGTGACGGTGCTACCAAAACTCACCCAAGACTGCGAAGAAGATACGTCCTCCCGTCGTCGTCTCCCCCGTTTTTCTCGCTCCTCTGGCAGAGGCAGCTGTGCAACCGCCTGCCTCCAACCACTGCATCGTTTTCGTTGTCCTCTCTCGCTTAAATTTGGGGTGATTTCCTGCAGGAAGGCCAAGAACTCACCAGGCCAGGATTGTGCAGAAAAAGAGGTTTTGCAGTTCCTTCCTGGGCCCTCCTGCGTTGACGGGAAACCGTAGTTTCCTGCTGCCCCCAAATTCAAAATTCAGCCACGGCAGGCCTCTGTCCTCATGCTTGCTTTCCCCCCCCCCAAACCGGCATTTATTTTGGATTATTATTTTTTTTTAAGGATGGGTGAGCTTCTACGGTGTAAAGGAACACGGATCTAACACTGTCATTTTTTTATTTTGAAAGGATAAAGCAGCATTAAGCAGAATTTCTCCGCTCAAACACCTGGACAGGTAGAATATCGCTCTCCGCAGCGTGGAAATGTTACGGAATACGGCTTACGGAATCCACATTTTTCTGCCTCCAAAGTGAACATTCACACATGCACATCCCCTCTTTTGAGCCAGGGTGCTTAACCCCTCATCTTGGCCGGGGTGTAAAAAGCATTCTGCCAGCGTTCGGGTGGCCTTGTCTTTTCTATCAGTCTCTCACCTTTTCTGATAGACAATAATAAATCGGTTCCTCTCCTGGATGGCAGCTCCAGCAAGGAAACCCTGGAATTTAAGATGGGGGCTGGAGGGGGGTTAGAAAAAAAATGGCCTGCTCGGATGTAGGCATCTCTCTGGAGTGAGGCTGGCTTTGTAAAGGGACACCAGATCCACCAACTTTCCATTTTTTTTTAATTTTTTTTTTTTAGAGCTCTGTAAATTTCTTCCGGACAAACCTTAGTGGGTTGCTGTATCTGCCAACCGAGTAACGGAGTTGGAAGGGACCTTGGAGGTCTTCAACCTTTGGGAGATATCGGCGATCAAGGAGGGCGGAATCGCTTCTCTCCCGTTTCCTTTTACAACATCGCTTTGATTTCTTCAAGGAAAGCGAGTTTGAAAACTCACAGGCTGGCTTGGTCTCACAAGGAGAAGCTTGGAAAAAAGCCAGCCATCGGCTGTCAGGATGGGGAAGCTGACTTCTGGAAGGTGGTAGCTTCTACTCGGGAGTAGCAGATCTTGCCTGCTGGAGCTGGTTTAGAAGTTTCGAATTTATCCTTTTATGAAGAGCCATTTTTTGGGGGGAAAGGCTTGAAGGCATCAAATCTGGTCTTCGAAGAACTCTTTCCCAACCAAACTCCAGAATTGGGTCTGAAAGTCCAGCTGTGCCAAGACATCTCAGGATTCTCGAAGACAAAGGAAAACGTCTGATCTGTAGGGCGTCTACTCATTACACCCAGAGCCTTGTCAAAAAGAGAGTGAGTGGGCTGCCCTCTTCGAGTATTCCTTGGGTGACTCACAACGTCCAAGAAACAACTGGTGCCAGCCAGCTCGTTCTAAGCCGCCTGCGACGAGGATAAATGATGCCAAGAAAACTGGATTCTCAATGCTAGGAGCTGATAGGAGAGCTTCGTTGCATCTTGTCTTTCGAGAGTGACACACACACACACACACACACACACAAAGACACAGATGTGCCCCACAAATGCTCCAAGCCACGTTGGACCCTTTGAATCTGGATGGTGTTGCCCAGGCCAAGGTTAGAGAATTGAAGGTCAGATGCCCCCGTGCCAAGGGCATCCACGAAGGGTCCCCCCAAAAAAGGTCAAGATGACGACTGTAATTGCCCCATCAAAGCCTTCTCCACGGGCATCACACCCAAAAAAGGCTGGTGCAGCTGCCATCTTGACTTTTTTTGTACCCCTCCTAAGGTCTACTTTCAGGAGCCAGCCCTAAATCGGTATAGAAATCTCATTGTCACTGGTTGGCCTGTAAATAATCTCCCTGTTTGGGGGGGGGGAGTGGGTTTTTTTGCTTGTTCCATTTAAACAGGTGAGACCGGTTAGTGTCCAAAATGATAAAGGCGTCGTAGGAGACACCACTGACGCCAACAGAGCTTAAACTTCAGGCTTCTTCGGACCGCAGACCTCAAGTTGTTGAACGGTCATTCCCTCTTCTCAAAGGACCGCGGGATACAGGGTTGGTTTGGACCAGAAGCTCAGCATCCTGGCCAAACAAATATTCTCAGGAGTCTTTGCAAGGAAGCGATGACTGGCCTAAAACTTAAGGTCCGTTTGGAAGGGAAACGGTGAGGGCCATGCCCACCATTTTTAGGGTTTAAGAAGAACTTCAGACAGGAAAGAGAGACACCCCACCACCACCACCAGCTGCAAGTCAGGAGTTGGAGTTTTAAGTCCAGATGCAGGTCATCTCTTCTGGACCCCAAGACAGGTAGGGCTGCCCAATTGGTCATCAAGTTAAAGTGCTAGGGACTCCCTGGGAGCAGACCAATCCGGGTGCCCGGGTCTCGCGTGCATGAGACACACTCAGAAAATCAGAGGAAGGACATCTGAGTGTTTGTGTCAGGCGATACTGCAAGTCATTAAAGCTCCAGATCTGAGCTGCAGGTCTTGACATGCCCACAAGGGGGCAGCAAAGGATGCAATTATTCTGCACCATTTTGCTGCCCTCTAGTGGTAACTCGGGTCAGTATGCATGGAGGCTGTTTGCCTCTCCCAGCCTGGATCATCAGCATAGCTCCTGAGGTTCCTCTTACAAGGGTAGGTCGGCCCTGCAGTAGGCCACAACTGGACTGGGTTTTGTTTTGTTTTGTTTTTAAAGCAAGTACAGTCTCCTAGGATAGGCAGAGTCTTGACTACACCCCTGGAAATGGGATGCAAAGAATTTGGTTTGGAGAAACAGCGGGGGTGGGTGGGAACTGGCCACTTCAGACTGCAGGAGGAAGTTCTTTTGATTATTTTTTTTTAAAGGGGCAATTGCAAAATTCATATATCTGGAAGTGGGGTGGGGGGGGGAAACCCGGAAGGATTTGCACCCGGATCAGTCAAACCAGCCTGAGGAAGTTATCAAGATCTCCTGTTTTAGAGGGATTTTTTTATTTTATTTTTTTTGCCCAAAAGAAAAATTAAGAGTAGGTGCCAAGAATAGGGTAGCTCACAATTTCCCAAGCTTGGCAATTTTAAGATCGGTGGACTCCAACTCCCAGAATTCCCCAGCCAGCCTGGCTGGCTGGGGAATTCTGGGAGTTGAAATCCACCCATCTTAAAATGACCACAATTGAAAAACACTATTCTAAAACCTTCGTGAGTTGCTTTCATAAACCTAACGGCAAGCTTTTAAAAGAGACCAGGGTTTTTATCTCTGGAATGTCAGGTTTGAATAAAGTCACGTATCCATAGCTTGTCCCCTAAGGCTAAGCCAGAATACAGGTTTCCATACTCAAGGTACAATTTTGGAGTCACTGAATTGTACTAGCAGAGATTTGGAGATACTTATCTGGCTGAAACGTTCTGTCGAGCCCATACAGGTAGTCTTCGACTTACAACAGTTCATTTAGTGGCCGTCCAAAGTTGCAACAGCACTGAAAAAACTGACTTATGACAATTTCTCACTCTTACAACCATTGTAGCACCCTCATCGTCAGGTGATCAAAATTCAGAGGCTTGGCAACTGGTTCATATTTACGATGGTCGCAGGTGTCCCCGGGGTCACACGATCCGCTTTTGCGACCTTCTGACAAGCAAGGTCAATGGGGAAGCCAGATTCACTTAACAACCGTGTCACTAACTTAACAACTGTAGTGATTCATTTAACAACTGTGGCAAGAAAGGTCGTAAAACGGAGCAAAATTCGCTTAACAACAGTCTCACTTAGCAACAGAAAGTTTGGGCTCAGTTGTGGTCGTAAGTCGAGGACTACCTGTACTTGATGGCAAGCCGAATTTAGTGGCCAAATAATGTGAATAATATTTCCCCTTGGATTTTTTTTTCAGTGCATTATTCAGCTGCCCTCGATCGGCTGCCTCCCAAACCTCTTGGGTTTCACCTCCCATAATCCCCAGGCTCCCCTTTCGCTGTGCTGCCTGGAGGATTCTGGGAGTTGAAGTCCAGATGGGGACAGTGGGTGTAAGCCAGCTTTCTTTGCAGAACCAGAAAATCAGCAGAGAACTTGCAGAATCGGCTCCAAAGGCGAAGTGAAACTTGGGTTGCAGAGCTGCCAAAATCCTTTTTCATTTTTTTTTTTTCACAGCCCACATCGGCGTCAAAACTCTTTAAAATTAGTTGCGGGAAAGAAATATTTTTGTACCTTCTTTTTGCAAACTTGCACACGGTTCGACTTTCTTCTGTTGTGGGGGAGGAGAGCACAACGGCCGAAGCTTCTGGGGTGGGAGACGGATTAAAAAGGAGGCCACGCAGCTCCAGAATTCACCGTGGACCGAGATGCAGAACGGTGGTGCTGGAATGAGAACTCTCCAAAAAAAAAAAAAGAAGAAAATAAAACCACAAGCCACCTTCCGGTTTGCACAAAAGGTAGCCACGTTGTCGGACTACAGAAAGAGTTGGTGACTTGAGCCAACGGTCCTGCAGGCTGCACGGCGGAAGAGTCAAGGATGCCTCAAAACCAGCAAAAAAAAAAAAAAAGGTTAAATTCAGAGTGCAAAAAGATATAGATATATAGATAGATAGATAGACAGATAGATATTAACAAGAAACAGGGAGATGGGAAAGCCATCTTCCTGAGTTTCACGTTTTGATATTTGCAAACAAACCTCGTTTCGGATCACAAGGACCCATCACCGCGAGCCGAACTTTGGAAACCGCAGGACCGAAAACTCCAAAACCAAAACTTTCCTTCCGCGCGAGAAAGCTAGTTCCTTCTTTTCCCGAAGGCGTTTCAAAGCAGCAGACCAAACCCAGGAGAGGATTTTCGAAAGCTTATTTATTCAAGCATGTGTCTAAAAGCTCTGTCCTTAGTGAGGCGTTTGCTTTACGGGGGGGGGGGAGAGAAGATCGTTGGGGTTTTTTTGGGGGGGGGATTCTGTTCGTTCCTCATTCATCTTTTCCAGAGCCGGAGAGTTTGATTTCAAAGGCCGCGGGTACCAATCGCATCCGTCATTCATCCTGGCTCTCCTTCGAGTCTTTCAGCCGAAAAAAAGGCCGGTGGCTGTCGGATGCACAGAGGACTAGGAAGAAAGAAAGAAAAAACAATAATAAGGATAAGGATTTGAGAATCGCACCTTTATTTATTTATTTATCTATTTATTTATTTGGGGAGGGGGGGGTTTGAGGGGTTCATTTATTGCCTGGGTTCTGCAGAGAACCTCGCCGGGGTTCTGAAAAATTTGAAAGAATGGGGGTGGGGGACCCCCTGATTAATCCAGGGGTGTCCCCATGTAACTGTGAATCGAGCGGGATGGTGTACCCCCTCCTTCACCCAGCCAGGAGGGGGGGGGATTCAGCCCAGGAAAAATTGGGCAGAGGGCTCCCAGGTGAGACGGGACATTGAATCCCAAGCCACTTTCCAAACCGAAGCCCTTGGGAGAAGACAAAAAATGGGGGGGGGGGTTGTACTGGTGTCCAGATGTGGAGAAGGGAGGCCAGTTTGAAGAGAAACAGGGTAGGGCTGATCAGAGGCCAAAGGGATTTTTGAAGATATAATCCTCATCTCCAGGGTTTGGAGGATTGAAGAAAGCAAGTGGATTTCTGGATGGGTGGATGGATGAGCTGTCCTTGCCGTTTTTCTTTCTAAAAAATAATCGTAATTGTGGTACTCTTTACGGGCAGTGTTTTTCAAACCCGGTAACTTAAAAATGGGTGGATTTTGACTCCCAGAATTCCCCAGCTGGCATGCTTTCAGGTGCTTGGACTTCAACTCCCAGAATTCCCCAGCCAGCCAAGCTGGCTGGGGGAATTCTGGGAGTTGAATTCCAAGCATCTGAAAATATGCTGGCTGGGGGATTCTGGGAGTTAAAAGCCAAGCATCTTAAAAGCATGCTGCCTGGGGAATTCTGGGAGTTGAAGTTCAAGCATTGTAAAACATACTGGCTGCGGGATTCTGGGAATTGAAAGCCAAGCATCTGAAAGTATGCCGGCCGGCTGGGGATTCTGGGAGTTGAAGTCCACCCATCCTCACGTTCCCAAAGTTGAAAACACTGGCATTTAACTGCATGTGGTCAGATGCAGTTGTGAATGTATGTTTTACTATTGGCATCCATTTGTTGGTTTCTGGCCTTAGGGCACCCCCTCTTTGCCGTTTGGGGGTACAAGAAAAAAGGGCTAGAAAGGAAACTTGATCCATCCTTTCCATTTGGGGAGGATATCTCCCTTCCGTGCCAAGGTTTTTGGGGGGAGGAAGGGGAAGTTAGAAATATCCATCATTTCCCCATCCTCCCCTCCCCCCAAACTCATTAATGTCAATGCAAGTTTGAGGAGACTAACTGCTCCCCCTCCACACCCCAAAAAACAACCTGGCTTAAAAGGGGTTAACTCTGCATTCTTCTGCATCGTCACTAATGAATCCATTGCTCTGAAATCAACTTTCAACTGTTGAAGAATTGTGTCCCTTGACATATATTTATGCCAAATCTCTCTCTATATATATATTAAAAAGTCTGTACACCAGGGGTATCCAACCTTGGCCACTTTTAGACTTGTGGACTTCAACTCCCAGAATTCCCCAGCCAAACACGTAGGAATTAAACTCCCAGAATTCCCCAATCAATAATACTGGATGGGGAATGCTGGGAGTTGAAGTTCGCACATCTTCAAGCTGCCAAACTTGAGAAAAACTGGTTTACAGCGATGCCAAGAAAAAACCGGAAGCCTAACTATGTTGATTGATGTCAGTATTGCTGACTTAGGGAAAGATGCTGTAAGGAGGGGTTTGTTAATTTTTTTTTTTTTTGTCCTATGTTTTTACTCACAGCCTGCTGCTGAGCCTGGTTTACTTCCCTGACACTCCCCTTACACACACACACACACACAGGCACATGTTCAAATGTAGTTGCTGTTAGCTGGAAATCTAGGGTAGAATAGAATAACAGAGTTGGAAGGGACCTTGGAGGTCTTCTAGTCCAACCCCCTGCTTAGGCAGAAAACCCTACACCACTTCAGGCAAATGGTTATCCAAAATCTTCTTAAAAACTTCCAGTGTTGGAGCATTCACAACATCTGGAGGCAAGTAGTTCCCGTGGTTAATTGTTCTGTCAGGAAATTTCTCCTTAGTTCTAAGTTGCTTCTCTCCTTGATTAGTTTCCACCCATTGCTTCTTGTTCTACCCTCAGGTGCTTTGGAGGATAGCTTGACTCCCTCTTCTCTGTGGCAGCCCCTGAGATATTGAAGGCTGCTATCATGTCTCCCCTGGTCCTTCTTTTCATTAAACTAGACCTACCCAGTTCCTGCAACCGTTCTTCATATGTTTTAGCCTCCAGTCCCGGGTAGTTTAGCATCTTCACTCTTTATTAATCTAAGGCTGTATCATAGGCACACAGTGAGAAGCTTTGCAAAGGGTAAGAGGAGAAGGGACTGAAGGGTTAATTGCTTTCAACTAGAAAGGAAAGGGCACCACTCGGTGTGAGATGTTATTGACCACACACAGAGAGAGGCTGGGTGTTTTCAGCTCCTCCGGTGAGAAGCTTTTATTAAAAGGTGTCAGGTGGCTTCGGGATGGATCTCGAACAGTGTCTAAAGAGGGGGAAGGTTGTGGATTTGCCCCAGCATCCCCATGATCACGTGATCAAAATTCAGAGGCTTGGCAACTGGCATGTACTTATGACAGTTGCAATGTCCCGGGGTCACAGGATCACCTTTTGCGACCTTCTGACAAGCAAAATCAATGGGGAAGCCAAATTCACTTAGCAACCGTGTTACTAAATTAACAACTGCAGGTGATTCGCTTAACTCTGGCAAGGAAAATGGGGCACTTTACAAATGTCTCGCTTAGCAACAAATGTGTGGTTGTAACTCGAGGACCACCTGTAAAATCCAGTCACCTTTTGGAAAAACACCTTTGTTACAACTGTGACTTGGGTGATGGAGAATTTCCATAGCTGCACAAAATCGTTTTCACGGTGCAAGACCACAAATTTCCTTTCCGATCTTCCATTCTTTCTTTCCTCCGACTTTTCCACTGTTTCACAGGCACGGCTGAGTATCATGCAGAGGGTGAAAAAAAATATAAAGAGATTAAACTCTAGTCGAAGCCATCAAATAATTCCCAGGTTCCAGCAGATTAAACCAAGAGAAGGGAAAAGCAACTTTATTGTATCAATCCACTTCAGATCCCTCAAGGGCTGGGATTAAAATTGAGATGCGGAGTACAAGGTAGATTTTACACGGAATTTGCCTCTATAACAGGTGTGCAACAGGCGACTTTACAACCTGTGGACTACAACTCCCAGAATTCCTGAGTTGAATTCTGGGAGGTGGAAGTCCAGAAGTCATAAAATTGCTATAATTGTCTAAAATTGCTATAATTGTCTATAAAATGCCAGGCTCCATATATTCTGGCCTCTGTAGCTCTGAGTTCGAGATCAGCTCACTTTTGCACACCTCAAAAAAAATTGTCCATGTTTCTTTTTTTAAATTAATATTATAAGGTACAAAAATACAAAAGAAAATAGGAAAAGGGAAGGGAATAAGGGGAAAAAGAAAGAAAAGACACTGACTTCCGACTCTCTTTGGTGCAGTAAAATAATAACATCCAACCTCCACTTTTTGCTTTTACATAGTAGTATAAACTAGCCATTTCTATAACAACAAACCTATCTAATTGGTAAACAGACTGCTTTGATTGAAGACAAAAACACAACAACTTTTGTTTCTGCTTGGAAACCACTTCTGGACTTTGTACTCGAGTTGGTGGGGGGGGAGAAAATTCGATTTTGGGTCCATGTTTCATGTGTTGTTGGGCTTCTGGAAAGAGCCACGGTGGCGCAGTGGTTAGAGTGCAGTACTTCAGGCTACTTCTGCTGATCACCGGCTACCAGCAGTTTGGCAGATCAAATCTCACCGGCTCAAGGTTGACTCAGCCTTCCATCCTTCCGAGGTGGGTAAAATGAGGACCCAGATTGTTGGGGGCAAGAGGCTGACTCTGTAAAAACTGCTTAGAGAGGGCTGGAAAGCACTATGAAGCGGTATATAAGTCTAAGTGCTATTGCTATTGCCAAATTCCCTGGCGGAAATACTCAGAAAGCTGGTGTGAATAGTTAGTCCTCGACTTACGACCATATTTGAGACCCGAATTTCGGTTGACAAAACTACAATCCTCAAAATCCTTTGCAACAGTATCTAATATACAGGTGATATACAGGTGGTCCTTGATTTACGACCACAGTTGAGGCCAGGATTTCTGTCGCTAAGCAGGTGGTTTGGCCCGATGTTACGACCTTTTTTGCCATGGTTGTTAAGTGAATCATTGCAGTTAAGTGAATCATGCGCTCGTTAAACGAGTCCAGCTTCCCTTATTGGTTTTGCTTGTTGGAAGCTGGCCAGGAAGATCAGAAATGGTGACCACATACTGCAACCGTCATAAGTACATGCCAGTTGCCCTGCCTTTGAATTTTGATCATGTGACTGTAGGGATGCTGGGACGGTCATAAGTTGAGGGCCATAAGTCACAGTTTTCAGTTTGGTCACTAAACGAATGGTTGTAAGTCGAGGACCACCTGTTATTCAGGATGGTCGTCTGAATGTGTTCCTCTGTGTGCTTGGAAAAGATCTTGCTGAGCATATAAAATTGTGATGTGCCCAGAATTTCTGAGCTGCAGTTTTGCTGAGGGCTCCTAGCCAAGACCTGGAGGAGATCATCAGAGCTGGAAGGGAGCCAGGCTAAAATTAATTGCCAGCCTCAAAGTGAGGATGAAGTGATGCAGCGAGAACCTGCAGCTAGATAATCATTTCAGATTTTGCTCCTGGGAGATGTGGGGGGGGGAGGAAGCTTGGTTTCTGAAAAGCACTTATAGTCTTTCTAGATGATCATTATAAATGACTGAAAATTTTTGAAGCGTGCCAGAAAGAAAGAACGAATGAAAGAATGAACAAAGGAAGGGAAAGAAAGAAAGAAAGAAAGAAAGAAAGAAAGAAAGAAAGAAAGAAAGAAAGAAAGAAAGAAAGAAAAAGAAAGAACAAAGGAAGGGAAAGAGAAAGAAAGAAAAAGAAAGAAAAAGAAAGAAAGAAAGAAAGAAAGAAAGAAAGAAAGAAAGAGAAAAAGAAAGAAAGAAAGAAAAAGAAAAAAGAAGGGAGGGAAGGAGAAAAAGGAAAAGGTAAAGAGAAAGAAAAAATGGAAAGAAAGCGGGAGGGTGGGAGGGAGGAAGAAAAAAAGGAATGAATGAATGAATGAATGAATGAATGAATGAATGAATGAATGAATGAATGAATGAATGAATGAATGAATGAATGAAAGACAAAAGAAAGAAAGAAAAGGATGGATGTTTGGCTTTTAAGCTATTTTTTAAATTATATAAAATATCAGTATATTTTATTAGGCTTCAGTGGAAATGTGCCAGTGGTCTTTTAAGAAACAAAAGTGTCTTTTTTTGCGTGCAGAAATGGATCTTAAGTGAAACACAGAGAAAGCAAAGACAGGAACTAGGATGGCGAAGTTAGCGGAATGGTGATCTTTTTCTCTAACTGGATTGGTAGATGGATAAATGCCCCTCTGGAAAACATTGGGGCATTGCTGAATTGAAATCAGTTTTTCCGATTAACTTAACCACTGCCGTTCCTTCGCAGCAAATGTTCATTCTCACAAAATGCCTCTTTTGCAATTAGGTGGGAAAGGTCAATGCAGATCTCTCTGTTTCTTTGTGTTTTTCCCAGCACAAACGAGAGATCCCCGAATTCCAGATTTCAAGTTTAGGAGATTATTCCAGTACCCCATGTTATATTTTTTCACGCTGGAAAAACTGATGCGAAAAAATAAAAATGCAAGCAACGTGACACACATTAAAGGAACGTGTAGCAATTCTCGGAATTTGATTCTATGGTTAAAACGAATATCTAAAGCAGGGGCCCAGCTGTCACCATGACAACAGGCAAGCCACCTTTTAGATAAATTATCTTTTCCTGGCTTGCAAATGGAGCTTTTTAAGCCCAGAGATAAAGATGGTGAGACCTCCGTCCTCATGTTAGTCAGAGAAAGGGATTGATGCCTGGAAAACAGATGTCACTCCTGGGGATGATGGACGGCAGCGGTGGCATTCCAACAGCATCCACAAGTTGTGTGAATGTTTTATTTTAAATATAGTTGGGGTTTTGTTTTTTTTCCCCTTTCTTTTTTAAATTGTTTTTATATGTTTTATTTTTTATGATGTAAGCCGCCCAGAGTCCTTCGGGAGTTGGGCGGCATATAAATTTTATAAAATAAAAATAAATAAATAAATAAGTTAGGTCTGTAGTCGGGTACCACTTCTGAGCTGCAGAAATCTATACAGCCACCAGAGGGCAGCATGGGGCAAGAGAGAATATTTGTATCTCTTGATTGCCCTCTAATGGTGAATTTAGTCTACGTGCACTGAAGATGGTTTTCCTGCCACAGGTAGTCCTTGACTTCCCATTCATTTGTTTAGTGACCAGTTGAAGTTACAACAGCACTGAAAAAAGTTACGACCAATCCTCGCACTTCTGACCATCGCAGCATTCCCATTGTCACGTGATCAGAAATGTGGACGCTAGGCAACTGTGATGCATTTAGGATGGTTGTAACATCCTGGGGTCACGTGATCCGCATTTGCGGAGTTTGGGAATAAGCAAAGGGGAAGTTGCATTTAACAACCATGCCAAAAAAGCTTGTAAAATTTATTTATTTGTTTAATACATTTATTATCTTTTTATGCGGTTCATCTCTCCTACAAAGTGATTCTGGGCGGACTCCAATTGGGCATGACTCAATGAGCGCCTTGCTTAGCGATGGAAGTTCCAATTCCAACTGTGGTCATAAGTTGAGGACTGCCTGCGCTGTCTTTATTCATCCACTGTACAGATAGTCCTTGACTTACGACTACCCTTGGGACCAGAATTTCCGTTGCTAAGCAAGCCGGTAGTTATGTCAGTCGTGCCCAATTTGGTGACCCTTTTTTGCCACGGTTGTTAAGCGAATCACTATGGTTGCTAAATGAATGTGGTCGTTAAGCGAATCAAGGCTTAACAGAACCCGGCTGGGAAGGTTGCAAAAGGGGAATCACATGGCCCCGGGACGCTGCAACCGTCGTAAATACATGCTGGTTGCCAAGCACCCAACTTCTGATCACGTGACCATGGGGATGCTGCGGCGGTCATAAGTCGAGGACTACCTAGGAAGTTATGTCATTCCTTTTGTGTGCATCACAACACCCCGGAGGTCTTTCTTCTCCCCTGCGCGAGTGGACACCCATACCGACTGAGATTTGGTTACAGCCTTTCACCATAGGAATAACAGAATAATAGAATAAGAGAGTTGGAAGGGACCTTGGAGGTCTTCTAGTCCAACCCTCTGCTCAGATTTCGAACTCTGGAGGGTGAAGGACCTCTCCTCCCCAAACGTTGGGTTAATGTAGGGGTGTATCATGCATCCCAGGAACCCAGCCAACGCATGGGCGTCTTTCATGGCGTTGCGTAAAAAAATACCTGCAAACTTATTTTTGAGGCACGATAAGCCTGCAGGCCTTTTAATAAGACCTTGTCATTTTTCAGATCATGCAAAAGAAGCCTTTGATCACCCCCAAATGATTGCAAAAGAGACGGTGTTTGCCGAGCCAGCTTAACACATTGCCTTAGATACTTTGAAAATTATATTTGGCAGCGCAATGGGTGGCAAATTGAATAAGCTAAATAAATAAGTGTAATTTTTTTTCCCTCCATCGTGATGAGCCAATTTGAAATCCCAGTAAGAGAAAGGCAGGTAAGGCCTACGATGCCCAAACACCTGTGATGCAGGACACAGTTCTGTTTTTACTACCGTAACTATTCAGTGTTTCTCAAGGAACTTTTAAGAGGTCTGGACTTCAATTCCCAGAATTCCCTGGCCAGAAATACTGTGCTTGGAATGTTTTTCTCCTTTTCCTTTCTATATTTGTTTTATTTGTGTATTTATTAAATTTATTTATTTATTTGCTATATTTATTAAATTGATTTGTTATATTTATTAAATTTTGTATTTGCTGTATTAAATTTATTTCCCCATTCTATTTATTTTTCATATTTATTACATTTGTTTATTTATTTTTCATATGTATTACATTTGTTGGCCATATTTATGCATTCGTTCTATTTATTGGAGTTATTTATTTTACCTATTGATTCCATTTTCTTATTCGCTACATTTATAAATTATTACGTTTCTTTATTTGCCATATTTGTTTGTTACATTTATTACATTTATTTTTTTTACATTTTTCCTATGCGTTACATTTTACTTCTTTGCTGTGCTTGCTTACGTATTAAATTCATTTTTTTTTCTAGAAAAAAACTTTTATTTTAATGTATTAAATTTATTGATTTGCTGCCAGCCGTCCACAATGATCACGAAACACCTGCCCTTCCCTGCAGTTGGATGTTTTTGGTGCCTCTCTCTTCTCCCACTAGCCGTCTTCTGCTCCCACAAACGGCCTCTGCTCCTTGGACAGCTCCTTGCCCTGGCCGAACCCCCAAAAGCAAACAGGTTCTCACCCCTAAATATCGTGCCTGCTGGTTCTTGACGAACGGACATTTCTTTTTGCTGCTGTTGTTATTCAGGGGTGGAATTTTAGGTGGTCAGATGTCAGAGGAAAAACTGCCATTTCAGATCCATCCGCGTAGAGCAGGTGGCTGCATGATTCATTTTATTTCTTATTCATTTCACTTACAGGGAGGCCTCGACTTACAACCGCTTCATTTAGTGACCGCTCCAAGTTACAACGGCACCGAAAAATGTGACTTAGGACCATTTTTCACACTTACGACCGTTGCAGCCTCCCTGTGGTCATGTAGTCACACTTGGCGACTGACTTATTTTATTTATTTATTTTTTTATTTTATAAAATTTATATGCCGCCCAACTCCCGAAGGACTTGTACTTATGACGGTCGCAGTGTCCTTGGGGGGGATCACGTGATCCCTTTTTGCGACCTCCTGACGAGCAAACTCAAAGGGAGAAGCCACATTCGCTTAACGACCGTGTGAGTAACTTAACCGCGGCGATTCATTTAACGGCAGCAAGAAAGGTCGCAAATTGGGGCGAAACTTCTGCTCAGCCACAGAAATGTCGGCCTTAACAGCGGTCGTTAAGTCGAGGATTTACCTGTATTGTAATCGCTCTCAATATTTGTTACCCGGCTCGTTTTCAAGTGACTCGGGACGGTTTTAAGACTCCAAAGAAAACGTTGACAAATCGTATGTGTGTGTGTGTGTGTGTGTGAGTGCGCGTCAAACTCACACCTGGGTGCAGCCCTTGCTTGAAGGGAAGATCCGGGTTGTGAGAACCAAGGTTGTTTTGGGAGAAAAGAAATGGACGTGCGAAGATCAGGAGGAAGATCTTTGCACTTGTAGATTTGAGTAGGTGGGTTTCCCCCCCCCTCTTAAGGCCAGTCTAATCCAACCTGGCCCCTTCCAGATGTGCTGGGCTCGCTCCCAGAATCCCCCGGGTGTCCCCAAACATCTGGACGGTGCCCGTTGGGGAGCAGCTGGTTTCCAGAGGTGCATTGGCAAAGGACGAGGTGAAGACAGGTGAAGGTGCAGACAGGCGTCTCCGTTTTTTTTCACCTGCTGAAGGGAAGCAACCAACGCCTCCATTTCATTCCTCCTGGCGACCCTCTCGGGAGGGGGAGGGGGATTCGTCGGGAGACCATGGTTTAAAAACAAAAACAAAAACGCCGGGGTGGTGGGGGGGCAGAATTTTTGTCTGTAAAATGCACTTTGATGTTGTTGCTCTTGAACTTTGCCGAATGTAAACCATGCGTATTTAAAATTTAAGAGACAAAGGAAGTGAAGAGAAAAAAAAAAAAACCTACGAATAAGAGCTATTTTATGATTCAGTGTTGAATAAAGAATTCTTCAAACAAGGTGTGGCTTTGTTGGCTTCTTGGGAAGGGGAGACGACAACACCCCCCCGCCCCCCCCCCAGGGTGGATTTGGAGGGGATGTGATTGTGTGTGTGTGTGTGTGATCCCCTTCAAGTTGCCAGTCTTTGGGGGATTAAGGTCAAAGGGCTTTGGATCAGGGATGTCCAATCTGGGCCACTTTTAAAACTTGTGGACTTCAACTCCCAGAATTCAGCATGGCTGGCTGGGGAATTCTGGGAGCTGAAGTCCACAAGTCTTAAAAGTGGCCAAGGTTGGACACTCCTGCTGTAGAGCAATGTTTCCAACAGAGTAACAGAGCTGGAAGGCACCTCGGAGAGTCGGAGACCTTCTAGTCCAACCCTCTGCTCAAGCAGGAGACCCTCTACCATTTCAGACAAATGGTTGTCCTGTCTCTTCTTAAAACCCCCCAGTGATGGAGCACCCACAATTTCTGGTGGCAAGCTGTTCCACTGGTCAATTGTCCTCACTGTCATGAAATTCTTCCTTAATCCCAGGCTGCTTCTCTCCTTGATCAGTTTCCATCTGTTGCTTCTTCTGCCTTCAGGTGCTTTGGAGAATAGGTTGGACAACCCCCCCCCCTTCTTCTTTGGGGCAGCCCCTGAGATATCGGAAGACTGCCATCCTGTCCCCCCTAGTCCTTCTTTTCATTAAACTAGACCTGCCCAATTCCTGCAGCCGTTCTCGTTTCCCTCCAGTCTCCCAAATCCTCTTTGTTGATCAACGGTTTACCTGCCTGGGTTGCCAAAGCACCTGCAAGATACGGGCTGGCAAACCAGAGTTCCTCAGCCAACATCCGATGCTGGGGGTTCATTGCTTGGTTGGATGCTGGTTTAGGAGCTTGTGAGTTCTGGAGGGCATCTCCTGCAGTGCAAAAGGATTGTGGTGCGTGTGCTGGTTTGTGTCTAAAGCTGAACCCCGTGTTATCTTGGAGCAGCTTTCGGGGGAGAGGTTTGGGGCCCAGGTGTGCATGGAAGGCAGGTGGGAGGTGAATCGGGCAATAGGTGTTGAAGCACCCCATCAGTCAGGTCGCTGGAGCTCAACACCATCCATCCCGTAACCCAGATCCCTTTTGGCTTATGGAGTGCCCTGGGAAAGGGAGGGGGCTCAGGCTGGTGAGGGTTATAGAAAGCCCACCCCCTTTTATCTCCATTGCACGGAGGGCTCCGATGAGGTGTGGGTGCAGCTTCCATTCTGTCTTCTCCCTCCCTCCCCCTTCCTTCCATCCTGTTCCCTCTTCCTTCCTTCCTTCCCATTTCCTTCCATCTGTCCCATTCCCTCTTCTCCCCTTTGTTCCTTCCATCCATTCCTTCTCCTTCCTTCCTATTTTTTCCTTCCTTCCATCCCAGTTCCTCTCCCTTGTTCCTTCTTTTCCTTTCCTTCCATCCATCCATTCCCTCTTCTCCCCTTTGTTCCTTCCATCCATTCCCTTCTCCTGCTCCTTCCTTCCATCCGTTCCTCCCTTGTTCCTTCTTTTCCTTTCCTTCCTTCCTTCCATCCATCCGTTCCCTCCTCTCCTTCCTAGGTTCTTTCCTTCCTTCCTCCTCTCCCTACTTCTATAGCCACTTACAATTCCATGGGTGGCTTATAGTTCCAAGCCTCCCCCACCCCCACGACCCCTGCAGCTACTTAAGTAGGAACACAACCCGTTCACCAAGAGCCTTTGATCTTGGCTGCTGAAGTAATTAAAGCTAGAGGGGTTTTAAGTGAGGCTTTTGCCAGACAAATGTCCATTAAGGCCGCACAGCGGGGCGCTGGTTGCAAATCTCTGGCTGGGGAATTCTGGGAATTGAAGTCCGCACCTCTTCCAATGGAGAAACCCCCGCAGTCTCTCTCTTTTAAACCTTATCCTTAATGCAGTCAGGTCAATAAAACACCCGCAAAGCTTCTTTCTGTGTGGAGCGTTGCCAAGAAATGAGAAGGCAGCAATTAAAGTAAGTGTATCTTCTCCCCAAAAACCTTGGATTGAAATTCAAAATTGTAACATGGTGTGTGAAAAAGCTTCCGGAGGGGTCTTTCCTTAAAGCCACCAAGAAAAACATGCAAAATTTGACCTGTGTGGTTTCTTGCACACTCAAACGTGCATTAACATCATGCGAGTCTCTACTGGGAGTTACACAATCCTGGGCTGGGGGAAAAAAAAAAAAGCAAAAATGATGGGAAAAGATCGTTGTATCCTCCTTCAGCCTCCCTGCAGGATCCCACAACCTGCGTAAACCTCACTTTGGTATTCATATAATAGTCTTGAGCTTCTGTCTTCTTATACACCAAATACTTTTCTTGAGGATCCCTTGCATCCCGCTTACGTGTGAGGTTTCTCCAGGAACAGCTGAGCCTTGCCCGCCAGGCAGCCTCCAAGTGGGCAGAAGCTCACTTACACACACTGGATCTCGGACATTAGATCACAAAATGGAGGCTCCTGAGGTAGGTAGGGAGGGAGGGAGGGAGGGAGGGAGGGAAGAAAGAAAAAAGGAAGGAAGGAAGGAAGGAAGGGAAATAAAGGATGGAAAAGAGTAAGGAAAACAGAAAGGGGAAGGAGGAAGCAAAATGGGGACGGGAGGGAAGGAAAATGAAGGAAGGAACAGATGGAAGAAAGGAAGGAAAACAAGGAAGGGGCAGGAGGAAGCAAAAGAGAGGGAAGGGAGGAAGGGGAAGAAGAAAGGGAAGGAAAACAAAGGGAAACGAAGAAAGGAAAAGAGGGAGGGAAGGAAGGAAAGAAGGGAAAGAGAAAGGAGGGAAGGAAAACAGAGGAAGAGAAGTGGGTGGAAGGAAAAAAGAGGGGGGAAGCAAAAGAGGTGGGAGGGAGGGAAGGAATCTGGCAGATAAACGATGGTTTTTAAGCTGATGGCTGTTTCCTTGACGACATTCTCTCTGGGCCGAGCAGCTCCGAATCTTCGAGGCCCACCCAACACCCATCAAACTAAAGACCTGTTTTTAAGAGCGGTTAAAAGCGCCCTCCCTTTAGGGTGCAATCGGGGTACAATCTTAAAATATCCAAGTGTGCAAAAATCCCAGAAAGCGGCTGTTGCTTTCTCTAGGCCTGGCAGGGTGGAATTAACGCGACTCTCGTGTTTCCCTTTGCAATGATGTGGGGCTTCGCTCCAGCCCGGACTGGGCGCTGCCCAGGGGTGAAATTCAAAATATTTCCCTACCGGTTCTGTGGCTGTGGCGTGGCTTGGTGGGCGTGGCAGGGGAAGGATATTGAGCCGAGGTGCCGCAGTGGTTAGAGTGCAGCACTGCAGGCTACTTCAGCTGACTGCTAGCTGCAGTTCAGCGGTTCAAATCTCACCGGCTCAAGGTTGACTCAGCCTTCCATCCTTCCAAGGTGGGTAAAATGAGGACCCAGATTGTTGGGGGCAATATGCTGACTCTGTGAACCACTTAGAGAGGGCTGTAAAGCACTGTAAAGCGGTATATAAGTCTAAGTGCTATTGCAAAATCCCCATTCCCTCCCCACTCCTGGGGCTCGCTAGCCACAGGTGGTATTTGCCGGTTCTCCGAACTACTCAAAATTCCCGCTACCAGTTCTCCAGAACCTGCTGGATTTCACCCCTGGCGCTGTCAGCTAAGAATGGAAGATGATGAGAGTTGGGTCAGAATTAGCTGGCGGGATTTAGCACGTCAGGAAATCTCAGAAACTTCAACTCCCAGAATTCCCCAGTCTTTTCTTCCTGTTCTAACATTACAGGGAGTCCTTGACTTACGACCGCAATGGAGCCCCCCCCCCCCAATTTTCCGTTGCTAAGACACCTGTTAGGTGAAGTTTTGTCCCCATCTTACGGCCTTGCTTGCCATGGTTGTTAAGTGAATCACTGCAGTTGTTCAGTTAGTAACATGGTTGTTAAGTGAATCCGGCTTCCCCGCTGCTTGTCTGAAGGTCGCAAAAAGGGAGCGCACGTCACCCTGGGACACTGCAACCGTCATAAATATGAGTCAGCGGCCGAGCATCTGAATTTTGATCATTGGGGACGCTGCAACGGTTGTGTGAAAGACGGTCGTGAAGCCACTTTTTAAAGTGCCGTTGTAACTCCAAACGGTCACTAAACGAACGGTTGTAAATCGAGGACTGCTCGTTATTTATTTTTAATAGAAGAACTCCAACACCTTAAGCCAAATTCATGTGTGCCAGAAGCATCAAACAGGAAGACCCGGGAGAAGTGAAGGATTTATTGTGATTGTGGTTTTAAGCCTCCATAAAACCCCAATAAATACAACCTAGAGTGAACCGCCTAATATTCAAGCATTTGTCAAATCTGCAGATATATTTTTGGGGGGTGGGGGTGGGGGGCTTTAGAAACCAGGAGAGGAAGGCGGAGGCATTCCGAGGAAAATTTCAAGGGAGCAAATTACCTCCACAAAACTCGACAGGGCGCCGAGAGGTCTTGTGAACGCGGGAAGTGGCTCCGCTCAGCCACGTGGGAAAATCGGGGCGAAAACGGGCGAGGGAGGGGGGGGACGCGGTCTGGTTGTCATTGTCGTCCCCCTGCCTCTCCCGCCCGCGACGTAAGCCTGGCTTTCAGTGGTTGTGTGGCCGGCCTCGCCCTCGCCCACGGCCTACGGGAGGGGCGTCCACGGTGGACCGGGGGTTCTTGATGGTTTCGTCCACAGAGACGATGAGGCAGGCGGCCTCGGAGGCAGCCGTCAGTGCGTTGATGCGCACGACGGCCGGTTCCCACACGCAGGCGGCGAAGTTGTCGGCGATGTCTTCGTTGTTCACGTCCACGCCGTACCAGGTGCCTCCCTGCAGGGCAGACAGGAGAGAGTTCTAGAGATGTAAAATTTCCGGAAATTTTGAAGCTCGGAAAAAAACCCGGTTTTTTTCTGGTTTTTGGGGGGGAAAAACAGAAATTTTTGGAAAAAAAAAAAAAAATGCTACATTAGCACTTTCTGTTACTTTAGGAACATAAAATATGACTATGGACAATTTGACTTGGCATAAAATTATAACAACTAGCATATTAAAAATATAGTGTAGCCAAACAATTATCACAAACAGAATTTACTTTTTTATACTATTTATTTGTAACAAAGGGAGCAACAATCTTCTGAACTGCTTACTAGTTTATGTGGAACAGCCAAAAAGCCTCCACAAAACAATTTTCAAAACCAAAAGTAACAATTTTTCATATTTCCTCTCCACAGTATTAAATAAAAATAAAAACCCCATTCTCATAAAAAGAATTGAAGATGGGGGAAGTGTTAAGAAGAGAGTGGGACTAAGTTTCAATGGACATTTAGTCAATCATTTTCTGAGCTGAAATTGTCAGTATCCGTCTCTGCTTCTGCAGCTACTCTTTTTTGTCCGTCATCACAATTAGGAACTTCTAAAAACTGAAGGTTTGCCCGGATCGAAACAAGCTTCTCTACCCTGTCACATGTCAGTTTATTTCTTGACTTAGTTTGAGTGTTTCCAAACAGACCAGATTCATCATGTTAAAATAAAATATTCCACAATGTTTTTGTTTTTTCTTTTTTCAATTTTTCCAATTTTTTGGGAAAAAAACAAAAAAGCCTTCAGGAAAAAAACGAGAATACCACCCGTTTTTTTTCCGGTTTTTTTCCGGGCCTTCACATCTCTAGGAGAGACCTGAACCCACCAGGCACCTCCAACCTCAGAGCCTGCCCTTCTGCCCGCTGATGCCAAGGAAGAGCCGGTATGCAAAGGCAAGGCCTCCCTCTGGACCCAAGCAGGATATACGGGCAAGTGTTTTTGGCAGAGGCAGGGTTTGGGACACAGTGACCGGCCAGCCGGCCTGGAGAATGGCTGGCTGTTGTTAAAAACAACTTACGTAACACATCGTTAACACTGTTGTTTGTGAACTGCCCAGTGTCACTTAGCTGAGACGGGCACGGTACAAAAGATGACAGACAGAGGAATGGATGGAAAAGATACATAGAGATGGATGGATGGAGACAGGCAGACAGATAAATGATGGATGGAAGATAAATGTGGGACGGATGGATGGATGGTGGCTGTAAATCAAGGACTACCTATAACAGCTGTCAGACTGAGCCTCGCAGCACCTGTGCATTTTCGTCTTTAAGCCTGTTAATATTTGATTCCTTGAATTCATGCCTGTTGTGCGTACAACCTTCACTCACTTGTTGCTAGGCTACACCTACGATTCTCTCCAGCCCAACCATTGAAGACAGCGCGCCAGGCTGGGAGAAGCAGGAAGAGAGGGGCTAGACCGATACCTTACTTCACTTACAGCAGCGGTTCTCAACCTGTGGGTCGCGACCCCTTTGGGGGTCGATCGACCATTTCACAGGGGTCGCCTAAGCGCGCGTTAGCCCGCCATCTTGGTGCCATCGTCACTGCAGGGGTGAAAAGGTCCCGGTTCGGCCGTGCCTGCGGGTCGCCGGACAGCTGGTAGCCCGGACGCCGCCATTTGGGTTCTTCTACCCTCTGCGCATGCGCAGAATGCTTTGCGCATGCGCAGAGGGTAAAAGAACCCAAATGGCGGCGTCCGGGCGAAGTCTCCCGCTTCCGACGCTATCAGCTGTCCGGCGACCCGCAGGCAAGCCCGAACCCGGAGCATTTCGCCCCTGGTGCCACGCCCCCTTTGTCACCTCATCCCGCGCGGGGAGGGGGCGGGGAGGGGGTCGCGGGATTAGAAAGGTTGAGAACCACTGACTTACAGCTCAAGCAAAAGCAGATTTAATTTTGAAATAAAGGCAAAGACCGGGATCACCTGAGAAGATCTAAAGGCCCAGGTTTAGAAATCTAAAGAAGCCGAAAGGATTATTTTTTTAAAATGTTTTTGCAAAAGGCCGTCCCCCTTCCAGGAAGCTCACCTGGGCGTGCTTGGCTCGGAGCTGGTTGAGGATGTTGGTGGCGTCGAAGCCGGCGTTGTCGCAAAGTTGGCGTGGAATAATCTCCAAGGCTTTGGCGTACGCTCCGATCAGCAGCTGCTGCTTGCCCGGAATGGTTCTGGAATAATCTCGGAGGTATTTGGAGATTTCCATTTCTATAGCTCCGCCGCCGGCGACTACGGAATCGTGCTGGGGAGGAAAAATCCAGATTTCTTTTGGGTGGCTGGAATTTGGCACGTGGCCAGTAGGACGACATCGAATGTCCCCTGGCCCTCCCTCCCTCCCAACCGGCCCACCCTGCCGAAAACCTGCAAGGCGTGTTACCTTGATCGCCCTTCGAACGATCATGATGGCATCGTGCAGGGAACGCTCCGTCTCTTCCATGAACTGCTCTGCGCCGCCTCGCAGGATGATCGTGCAGGTTTTGGCCTTGGGGCAACCTGTGAAGAAGTTATACCTGCCCGAGAGAGAGAGAGAGAGAGAGAGAGAGAGAGAGAGAGAGAGAGAGAGAGAGAGAGAGAGAGGAGTTTTGGGGAAGGAACAGAAACCTGTGAAGAAGTTATACCTGCCCGAGAGAGAGAGAGAGAGAGAGAGAGAGAGAGAGAGAGAGAGAGAGAGAGAGAGAGAAAGGACTTTTGGTCAAGGAACAGAAAAGGGAGGCTTCAAAGAGATAATGCACAAAAATGGAAGGATGCTTCGATTCCTAACATGGAACAACGGTTGCAGAAGTTGAGTTGGCAGAAATGGCAAAATTATCTATTTCAGGGGTCGGCAACCTGCAGCTCTGGAGCCGCATGTGGCTCTTTCATCCCTCTGCTGCGGCTCCCTGTCGCCGGTCGGCTCCACAATTGATAGGGCTTTCAGCTAGGACAGGTAGAGGAAAAAGGACGCCGCGCTAGGAGGCTCTTTGGTGGGGGAATGGGACTTCCGGTCGGCTCCAGAATTAAACGGGGGGCTTCCAGTTAGGACCTTTGTGGCTCTTTGAGTGTTTAAGGTTGCTGACCCCTGGACTATTTAGACTAAAGTAAAGAATATAAGTCCTTTTGTTTCCACATGGAGACCGCTTCTGGACTTTGTGCTTGAAGGGGAAAAGAATGAAACTTTGATTTTGGGTTTTGCAGAGTAGATTGACACATCTTTATAGAAATGGCTTCTTCATATTATTATGAAAAAGCAAAAAGTGGTGATTTTACTGCAGCAGAGAGAGTCGGAAGTCCATGTTTCTTTTTCTTTTTTTCTCTTATCCTCCCTCACTTCTCTTCCCCCTCTTCCCCACCACCATTTTCCTATTTACTTTCGTATTTTGTATCTTATTTTATCTTATAAACCAATAAAAATGTGAAAAAAAGAGAGAGGACGCAGGGGATGGCTACCATATGCAAAGAAATTTCATTTTAATGTAGACAGATTAGTGCATACATTCAAAGTGACAATAAAGTTATTCGAAGTCCAAGGGTGTGGACAAAAAAGTCAAGATCGTTTTAGGGCAATCAAGAGCCGAGGTGGCGCAGTGGTTAGAGTGCAGCACTGCAGGGTACTTCAGCTGACTGCTAGCTGCAGTTCGGCGGTTCAAATCTCACCGGCTCAGGGTTGACTCAGCCTTCCATCCTTCCGAGGTGGATAAAATGAGGACCCAGATTGTTGGGGGCAATATGCTGACTCTGTGAACCGCTTAGAGAGGGCTGTAAAGCACTATGAAGCGGTATATATGTCTAACTGCTATTGCTATAACTGCTATAAGGCTGGGTCCATGTTAACGTTCAAAGGACAGGGAGATCCAGTACAGGCAGTCCTCCACTTACGACCACAATTGAGCCCAAAATTTCCGTGGCTAAGCGAGACAGTTGTTGAGTTTTGCCCCATTTTACAACCTTTCTTCGCACAGTTGTTTGGTAAATCGCTGCAGTCGTTTTAAGTTAGGAACACGGTTGTGAAGTGAATTTGGTTTCCCTACTGACTTGGCTTGTCAGAAGGTCGCAAATGGGGATCGCGTGACCCCGGGACACTGCGACCGTCATAAAAACGAGTCAATTGCCAGTGTCTTGAGCTTTGACCACAGGGACGCTGCAACGGTCGTTAAGTGGGGAAAAACGGCCACTTTTTTCAAGGGTAACTTCAGTCACTAAATGAATGAATTGTAAGTCTAGAATAACTTTATTGTCACTTTGAATGTACGCTAATCGGCAGACATTAAAATGAAATTTCGTTGCATGCAGCTCTCGGAAGGATCACCCCCTCAGATTTACACCACATAAACACGACAAAATAAATAAATAAATAGAAAATGAGTACAATTTTCAGGTCCCAGTAAATTTCTGATAACAGAGCAAATAATTTAAAGGAGGCATTCCTTTCAATCAGGGGTGTCAAACTCAATTTCATTGAGGGCCGCATCAGGGCTGTGGTTGACCCGAGGGTGGGGGGAGGGTGGAAGTGGCTGAAGCTGACTGGGTGGGCGTGGCCAGTTTGACACCACTCCCCAAACTGCTGCCATGTTTCCTCTTTGCATTGGGTAGACCGGGCCGAAGCGACACGGGCTGCCTCCTTACATTTTCCAGGACCGGGATCCGATCACATCGCGGGCTGCATCCGGCCTGCGGGCCTTGCGTTTGAGGCACGTCGGAGCCATGATTCCCTGGGAACCAAACGTTCATCCGTGATCTGGGATCATGGAGACACAACTGGAGACCTCCAGATGTTTTGGATCCCCAGGACACTGGCAACTGCCTGGTTTCCAGGAGAGCCCAGCCTGCCCAGCCCTAATTCAGAAGCGCAAACAAGGCCCTTAGCATTCACTGTGATCCTTCTCCCAAGGTCGCAGAACGGAGAGCAGCGATGCGCTGGGCGAGTGGGGCTCGTCCAGTGATTTCCCAGGCCCTGCAGCCCCACCCCACCCCGCCCCACCGCCCCTTACCTCTCCCCTCCAATCTGGGCCTCTTCAAAGACGGCGCAGCGTCCGAGGACGTCGTCCGTGAGTGCGTTTGCGCTGCTCTGAATGGATCCCCCGCAGGCCTGCCGTGCAAAACAGAGCTTTGGAGTGCAACATTTACACAGCCACAAGGGATTCAGAAGCCCACCTCAGATTCCCATAGCTAGATGGGCCCCTTTTTCCTCCCCCCCTAACACTCACACCTCTACCAACAGAAGGGAATCTCTGCAGCTCGGGGTTGAACTGTGGGGGCCCTTGGTGCTCTCTGAGCTGGGTGGTTTTCACTCAGACGTTTTATTAGCAAACTAGGTAATATCAGCACAGCTACAGGGGAGGAGGGGCAGGAGGAGGAAGATGACGACTATGGGATCCTTGGTGCTCTCTTGAGCCTGGTGCTTTTCTTGCAGATGTTTCATGGCCCAACTAGGTAACATCATCAGTGCTAGAAGGGAGTGGAGTTTGCAGGGAGCCGGAGGAGGAATGTAGGGTCCTTGATGCTCTCTGAGCTTGGTTGTTTTCTTGCAGACCTTTCATGACCCAACTACCGTATTTTTGGGACTATAAGACGCACCGGTGTATAAGACGCACCAAGATTTCGAAGAGGTAAGTAAGAAAAAAAAAGTTTTTGTCCTCCCCGACCCCCAGGAGCACTCTGCAGGCCTCCCAAACCCTCTGCGTGCCCCGTTTTTCGCAAAAACGGGCTCGTTTTTGCGAAAAACGGGGTGCGCAGAGGGTTTGGGAGGCCTGCAGAGTGCTTCTGGGGGCTGGGGGAGGGCAAAAACACCATTTTTGCAAAAAACGGGCCGTTTTTCGCAAAAATGGGCCGTTTTTCGAAAAAACGGGGACAGTTTTGCCTTCCCCCAGCCCCCAGGAGCACTCTGCAGGCCTCCCAAACCCTCTGCGTGCCCCGTTTTTGCGAAAAACGAACCCATTTTTTTCAAAACTGGGATGCAGGGGCGGGCCTTGGGGAGGCCAAAAATGGCTGTATTCGGTGTCTAAGACGCACCAACATTTCCGCCCTCTTTTAGGGAGGGGGGGGGGAAGGTGCGTCTTATACTCCGAAAAATACGGTAGGTAACATCATCAGTACTAGGAGTTTACGGCAAGGAAGAGCCAAAAAGGAAACAAAAAGACCCAAAAGCACCTCACTTGCCAGCACTCAACACATAGATAGAGATGTAAAATTTCCGGAAAAAAACCCGGGGGTTTTTTTTTTGTTTTTTTTGTGTGGGGGGGGCACG
>QLTV01003965.1:254681-266722 GCA_003457575.1 Thermophis baileyi
CGCGGTGCGAGGAAGGCAGCGTCCCCAGCGATGTTCCCCGGCCGGCCCGCCTGGCTTGCGCTGCTTCTCTGCTTTTGCCCGGCTGGTCACGGTGAGGCCGATCGCGGTGCAACCCGCACCTGCCAGGGGCGCCTCCTGCAAACACGGGGGTGCGGGAGGGGGGTGGGAGGCTCAGCTGGCGGAGGGGCGACGTGCCAGGCGGGCGGGTGGCCGCGATCGGGGTGTCACGCGTGGGCTGGGTCGCCTGCATGCCGTTTGTGCCTTTGGGGTGCATGCGGGTCTGTTTCATAAGCGTAGTGTGTGTGTGTGTTATCTGCAGGATGCACGATGGAGGAATTGGATATGGCCGGTCTAGAGAAAAGGATTGGGGGGGGGGAACATTCCAGTATTTGGGGGGGGCTGCAATAGAGAAGGGGGGGGGGGGGGTCCCCCCGCTGTTCTCCAAAGCACCTGAGGGCAGGATAAGAAGGAAAGTGATCAAGGAGAGAAGCAACCTGGAACTGAGGAGGAGTTTCCTAACAGAACAATTCACCAGTGGAACAGCCTGCCACCAGAAGTTGTGGGTGCTCCATCACTGGAGGTTTTTCAAGAAGAGACTGGACAACCATTTGTGCAGAGTAAAAGAGGGCCTCCTGCTTGAGCAGGGGGCTGGACTAGAAGACCTCCCAGGTCCCTTCCAACCCTATTATTCTACGTTCTAAGTTTTAAGAATCCATGAGTCAAAGCCTCGTCACTATTAGCCTCATCATCTAAACTCTCTGCTATCACCAGATCTGAAGGACTAGGAGCAACATGATAGCAGTCTTCCAATATTTGATGGGCTGCCACAAAGAAGGGGGGGGTCCACCTATATTTTGGGCTCAATTGTGATCATAAGTCAAGGACTAGCTGTTCCATGTGTGCACATTTATACCCTTTGTGTATATACTTCATGTCCATGTGTGTTATATCTCTGTGTGTGTGTGTGTACACACACACACACACACACACACACACATCTATACATTATCAATCTATCTATCTATCTATCTATCATCTATCTATCTATCTATCTATCTATCTATCTATCTATCTATCTATTTCTATCTATTTATCTCTATCTTATCATCTATCATCTATCTATCTCTACCTACCTACCTACATCTATCATCTATCTATCTATCTATCTATCTATCTATCTATCTATCTATCTATCTATCTATCTATCCATCTATCATCTATCTATCTATCTATCTATCTATCTATCTATCTATCTATCTATCTATCTATCTAGAATTATTAGAATGGAATGGAATGGAATGGAATGGAATGGAATGGAATGGAATGGAATGGAATGGAATGGAATAGAATGGAATACAATACAATACAATACAATACATAGGAATAGAGCTGGAAGGGACCTTGGAGGTCTTCTAGTCCAGCCCCCTGCTCAACCAGGAGAACCTATACCATTTCAGACAAACTGTTATTATATATATATATATATCTATATATACACACACACACACACATATATATACATATTTATATACATACATACATATATACATAGATAGGTATACACACACACACACACACACTATATGTGTGCTTGCACGCACCCTCCCAAACAGTTTATGCAGTTCCCTGAAGTGCAGGGTGGCATCTGCCTGGCATGCTTCTTAGTGGCGCCCCTGCCTCCTGCCAGGCTCCCTGGGCGTAGGCAGCTTCTCGCCTCGGCGTCTATTCTTAACTCTTCGCTCTCGGCAGCTGCGATTTTCCGTGTGCCAAGAGCCGGTTGCCTTGGAAAGCAACCGCCTTTTTCTCCCCTCCTTGGTCACGTCTCAAGCCACAATCCAGCGGCAGAATATAGAATAACAGGCGGTCCTCGACTTACGACCGTTCATTTAGTGACCGTTCAAAGTTACAACAGCCCTGGGAAAAAAACTTATCGCAGTTTTTCGCACTTACGACCGCTGCAGCATCCCCATAGTCACATGATCAAGATTAGAATGCTTGGCAACTGGCTCATATTTATAATGGTTGCAGCCTCCTGGGATCACGTGATCCCCTTTTGTGACCTCCCGACAAGCAAAGTGGGGCAACTGGGGCAAAACTCACCTAACAAATGTCTCACTTAGCAACATAAATGTCGGGCTCCACTGTGGTCGTAAGCCGAGGACTTCCTGTACCTCTAACTACCTTTCCTTGTTTTACTACTTGTGTTACATGGGGGAAGGGAAGAGAGGGAGAGAGAAAGGGAGAAGGAGAGAGAGAAAGAGAGGGAGGGAGAAAGGGAGAGCGAGAGAAGGAGAGGGAGGGAAAGAGGGAGGGAGGGAGAGAAAGAGGGAGAGAGAGGGAAAGGGGGAGAGAGAAAAGGGGAGGGAGGGAAAGTGGGAGGGAGAAAAGGGGAGGGAAAGTGGGAGGGAGAGAGGGGGGGAGAGAAAGAGGGAGAGGAAGAGAGAGGGGGGAGAGAGAGAGAAAGAGGGAGAGAGGGAAAGGGAGAGCGAGAGAAGGAGAGAGAGAAAGGAAAGGGAGAGAGAAGGAAAGAGGGAGGGAGAGAGAGAGGGAAAGAGGGAGGGAGAGAGAGAAAGGGAGAGGGAGAAAGAGGGAGAGACAGACAGACAGACAGACAGACAGACAGACAGACAGACAGACAGACAGACAGACAGAGACAGACCACTCTGCATGGCTTCTCTGCTTGAAACCCAGTTTCTTCAAATGTCAAGACAACCGCACAATTTTGGGGAATGTTTTGTTTGTTTTCCTGGCTTATGGAGAAATCGATGCTCTCTCTCTCTCTCTCTCTCTCTCTCTCTCTCTCTCTCTCTCTCTCTCTCTCTCTCTCTCCTGACTGCTAGGTTTAAGCATCCAGGAGTATCTTTACTTCCATGTCCTCAGTCCTGGAGATATCCGTTACATCTTCACGGCTACCCCGGCCAAGGAGTTTGGCGGAGTCTTCGTAAGTCAGCTCCTCTTCAAAGTCTTCTTCAAATGGATCTTTTCCTGCCCACCGTGGTAGAGCTTTCCTTTCCTTTCCTTTCCTTCTCAAGGCAGTCTCCAGAAGAGAGGGAAGGAAGGAATGAAAAGGAGACAATTTCAACCCTCTTGAGACCCTGGGGTTGCAACCTAGTTTGGAGGAAGATCTTCAGATGTTCCTCAGCTAGAAGTCCCAAGATCTCTCAACATTGCTCTGGTTCTGGGAGGACCAGAGTGTACGTAGTTGAGCAACATCTGGAGGACATTTAGTGGTAGACCAGCCTTTCCTGACTCCATCTCCTCCTGCACCTCTGTTGGGAGAAGATTTGGGGGAGGGGAGGAACTGACTTGGTTCCTGTCACATACTCTTGCCTCAACCTTCTTCATCAAGGTTATTGTTTGGGAGGAAAAAAATCAGAGAAAGGTATTAATAGATGAGAATATTTGTAGCTCAGGGTTGAACTGTGGGGTCCTTGGTGCTCTCTGAGCTTGGTGATTTTCTTGCAGATGTTTCATGACCCATTTAGGTAACATTATCAGTGCTAGGAGGAAGGGTGGGTTGAGGAGGAGGAGGAGGAGGAGGAGGAAGAGGAGGAAGAGGACAATGACTGGGGGATCTTTGGTGCTCTGAGCTTGGTGATTTTCTTGCAGATGTTTCATGACCCATTTAGGTAACATTATCAGTGCTAGGAGGAAGGGTGGGTTGAGGAGGAGGAGGAGGAGGAGGAGGACAATGACTGGGGGATGTTTGGTGCGCTGAGCTTGGTGATTTTCTTGCAGATGTTTCATGATCCATCTAGGTAACATTATCAGTGCTAGAAGTAAGAGGGGGTTAAGGAAGGAGGAGGAGGACTGTGTGGTCCTTGGTACTCTCTGAGCTTGGTTTTTGAAGACGTTTCATTACCCAGGTATGTAACACCATCAGTGCTGAGCATCAGTGCATGGCTGGCTGGGGAATTCTGGGAGTTGAAGTCCACCCATCTTAAACTTGCTGAGGTTGAGAAGCACTGATTTAACCAATACATCTGACCCACATGGAGCGCTTTAGAGCATAGGTATGCCCTGGGTCCCATCAACAAAACCCAGAAGTTGCTGTGCATGGATTGGGGGAAGCCATTAGGGCAAATCTTGTGGCTCCTGGGCACAGGATGATGGGTCCCACCCTGCAGGCCGTGGTTTTTACCTTCCCTCTTTTCTATATCTCCTGCTTGCCCAGAACATGAGATTCGAGCAGATCTATCTGGTTCCGTCTGACCCTCCAGATGCCTGCAGTGCCTTGAACAACGGGGTATTTATTGAAGGCCAGATCGCGCTGGTGGAACACGGGTGAGTTCCCCCCACGCTCGGCTTTTGCACGTCGGTGGGCTGGTTTTCAGGCTCTGTGTTCGAATCTCGACTCTGCTACCAACCTGGCTGGAGGATCCAGGATGTGGTTTATTTCAGGAGGAAGTTTCCTCTTCCCCCTCCCCCCCCAGATCTTTCAGGGACCCTCTTAACAAGCGAGCAGGTCCAGATGAAACTGTACTGGATTTAAGGGTGTCCACAACACGTGGTCAAGAAATATCTAGGGAGATTCTCAGCCATCCAGGTCGTGGTTGTCCCAAAGGTGCTTTTTTTCAAGAAGCAACTGGACTTTCTGGGTTTTCTTTGAAGACGTTTCGCTTCTCATCCCAGAAGCTTCTTCAGCTCTGACTGGATGGTGGGGAATGGAAGGATTGATGCTCCTTGCAGACAGCTGGTCATTTGCATCCTTTTTAGAGAGACGTTGAGGCCACTTGGAGGTTTGTCTGTGTCCTCAGGGTCACCTGAGTGGTGCAAATGGGTGTGGAGCCTCCTTGGGACTGCTGAAAGGACTGTGTTGTAGACTGGAGATAGACGATGTCGTATCCCTCCCCCTCTGTTGAGAGAAGGCTGTTCAATTTTGACAAAAATGGCCTCTTTGACCCCCTCTTTCAAACCAGCGGTCCTCTCTGTCCAGAATGTGGACTTTGCCCTCTTCAAAAGAGCGGCCGTTGTCTTTTAAATGCACATGGACTGCTGACTCTTGTCCTGATGGGTTTGTTCTCCTATGTTGCGCCACGCGTTTGGGAAGTGGCTGTTTTGTTTCCCCAACGTACAGGCTCTGCACACGTCTCACTGCATTGTACTGCATATACCACGTTGCTCAGTTTGTGTCTGGGTGTTTTATCCTTGGGGTGGACAAGCTTCTGCCTTAGTGTGTATTCTTGGGTTTGAAGTGTGCCCGTATGTTGTGTTGGCTGAAGATCCTCCTGAGCTTTCCTGATATTCCTGCAACGTACGGAAGGGCATTTGAAAGAGGGGTCAAAGATAATAATGTCACAGCCAGGCAAGAAAGAGCAAAAAAAAAAAAAAAAAAAAAAGGGGGGTCAAAGAGACCATCAATTGAACAGTCCTCTCTCTACAAAGGGGGAAGGATACGACACCACGCATCTGTCTACAACACAGTCCTTTCAGCACTTCCAAGAAGGTAAATATGGATGTTTTGGGGATTTCTTCACAGGGGCTGTTCCTTTCTGTCCAAGACCCGCACGATCCAGGAACACGGAGGCCAGGCGGTAATCATTGCAGACAATAGTTACGACAAGGACGCAACCTACGTGGAGATGGTACAGGAGGCCACTCAACGGAAGGCCGACATCCCTGCTCTTTTCCTGCTGGGGAGAGATGGGTGAGCAGCAGGGAGCTGCAGCTGAGCCTTTCCCTCTCTCTCTGGCTCTCTTGACCGTAAACCCCATTTGTATGGGTAGTCCTCGACTTACGACCGTTCTTTTAGCGACCGTCCGAAGTCCCAACGGCACTGAACAGAGTGACTTGTCACATTTGATGACCGTGGCAGCATCCCCGCGGTCACGGGATCAAAATTCAGATGCTCGGCAACCGATTCGTATTTAAGATGTTAGCAGCGTCCCGGGATCACGGGATCCTCTCTTGCGACCTTCTGACAAGCCAAGTCAATGGGAAAGCCAGGTTCACTTAACAACCGTGTTACTGACTTAGCAACTGCAATGATTCACTTAACAACTGTTACGAACAACTGCAGTGCTTCACTTAACAACTGTGTTACTAACTTAACTGCAGTGCTTCACTTAACAACTATTACGAACAACTGCAGTGCTTCACTTAACAACTGTGTTACTAACTTAACTGCAGTGATTCACTTAACAACTGTTACGAACAACTGCAGTGCTTCACTTAACTGTGTTACTAACTTAACTGCAGTGATTCATTTAACAACTGTTACGAACAACTGCAGTGCTTCACTTAACAACTGTTACTAACTTAACTGCAGTGATTCACTTAACAACTGTTACGAACTGCAGTGCTTCACTTAACAACTGTGTTACTAACTTAACTGCAGTGATTCATCTGTCATGTGATCAAAATTCAGACGCTTGGCCACTGACTCGTATTTATGACGATTGCAGTGTCCCAAGGCCACTGTTTCCTCTCTTGCGACCTTCTGACAAGCCAAGTCAATGACAAACTGCAGTGCTTCTCTTAACAACTGTGTTACTAACTTAACTGCAGTGATTCACTTAACAACTGTTACGAACAACTGCAGTGCTTCACTTAACAACTGTGTTACTAACTTAACTGCAGTGATTCACTTAACAACTGTTACGAACAACTGCAGTGCTTCACTTAACAACTGTTACTAACTTAACTGCAGTGCTTCACTTAACAACTGTTACGAACAACTGCAATGCTTCACTTAACAACTGTTACTAACTTAACTGCAGTGATTCATTTAACAACTGTTACGAACTGCAGTGATTCACTTAACAACTGTGTTACTATCTTAACTGCAGTGATTTACTTAGCAACTGCGGCAAGCAAGGTCGTAAAAGGGGGCAAAACTCACTTAACAAATGCCTCACTTAGCAACAGATATTACCATTGTGGTCGTAAGTCGAGGACTACCTGTATCCCCTCTCGGATGATTTGTGAAGGCTTCCAGTGGGAAGAAAATTGCAGGCTTCTGTTCCTGTTTAGAGTTGTCGCTGCTGCCATTTGTAAGAAAAAGCCTTTTATTATTATTTTAGTGTATTCTATTTTACTTGTTCATTTTTATTTTTTCTACATCGTTTTTAATTGTCTGTGAACCGCGTAGAGTCACCGTGAGCGAGTCGGCGGCTAAATTCTCTAAATAAAATAAAGAATAAATAAAATTTTCCCCTTTGCCTTATTTTCGCCCAGGTACATGATCCGTCGCTCTCTAGAGCAGCATGGGCTCCCTTGGGCCGTGATTTCCATCCCGGTCAACGCCAGCAGTGTTCCGACTTCCGAATTCCTCCAACGTCCAGGGATTTTTTGGTAGCAGAAAGAGGAAGGAGGCTGTGGAGTGCCAGAACTGGACCAAAAGGATGAAGATGACCTCCAAAGATCTCCATTTCACCCAGTCCGGCAGCTGATGGGACTACAGGAAGATCTCGTGTGTTGATGAAGGGAAACTGACCGGATCGTGTCCTCTGGATGGCTTCTTTTTTCTGGTCTGGCCAAGATAGCATACATTGGGACCGGTCTGGCCCAACCAGCAAGTCTTGAGGCCCAAATAGGAAACCTGGATAGCTGTTCAGGATGGCTTCCTAGTGATGGTGGTTACCAGCTTTTCTCAAATCCAGGAGAATCACAAAGTCTACAAGAAATGTTAGGTTTGACCCTTTGCCTGTCCTCGCCTCCGGAGTCTGGGGTCTCAACGGCAAGGGGCATTTAAGGAGCCCCTCGTTCTAAATCCAGATGCCAACCTGGCCAATGATGGACCTGATTTGGGGGTGGGTGGATCAAAGAGGCCACGCAATTCATACCGTGGTGATTTTGTGGGTGACGGCATCTGAATTCACCCAAGACAGAGCAAACTATGGTTTAATGCTGGATGCATTAAGGACAGAGATTGGATGGCAAGGACTAAGCCCGGTTTGGGGGGACGGGGGGACGGGATGTTGTATAGCTTCAGCTGCCTTTCCTAGTTGGTACTTTACCCCAACCAGATTTAAGGGGTCAAACCCCCCAATTAAATAAGCATGACAGTTGCTCAGAAGGTTCACAAAGTGGTGCAGGTAGATCCTGGACTTAGGAACAATGATATCTTCTGTGGAAAATTGCTAAGGGAGGGAGGGAGGGGGGAAGAGGAAGGAAGGAAGGAAGGAAGGAAGGAAGGAAGGAAGGAAGGAAGGAAGGAAGGAGAGAGATGGGAAAAGAAAGAAGGAAGAGGGAAAGAAAGAAAGGAAGTAGAGAGAAAAATATAGGGAGGGAGAGGAGGAAGGAAGAAAGGAAAAGAAAAAGGAAAGAAAGAGAGGGAACGGAGGGAGAAAGGAAGGAAGGGAAGAGATAGATCGGAAAAGGAAGAGAAGGAAGCAGGACGGAAGGAAGGAAAGAGAGAAAGAGAAAAATGTAGGAAGGGAGAGGGGAAGGAATGAGAAAGAGAAAGAAAAAGAAAGAAAGAAAGAAAGAAAGGGAAAAGAAAGAGAAAGAAAAAGAAAAAGAAAGAAAGGGAAAAGAAAGAAAGAAAAAGAAAGAAAAAAAAGAGAAAGAAGGAAGGAAGGAAGAAAAAGAAAGAAAGACAGACAGACAGACAGACAAGAGAATTCTCATTTGGAGAAGAAACTCAGGTTTTCCGTGTGAGCACCAGGAAACTGGCGGAGGAATTGGTGTCCCAATTTGCCCTTTTGTCAATTACGGCATGCAACCCTCCCCGATTAAAATCAAAAGCCCCCATTCTCCATCTCTTTGGGTCTCTTGCTTGCTAGATGTGTTATTTATTAATTACTTTTATTTATTTATTTGATTTTTTTAATCCCACCTTTATTACAGGAAATCCTCGACTTGTAACTGTTCATTTAGTGACCTTTCACAGTTACAACGGCACCATTTTTCACACTCACGACCGTTGCAGCATCCCCTTGGTCACGCGATCAAAATTCAGAGGCTTGGCTACTGCCTCATACTTATGATGGTTGCGGTCTCCTGGGGTCCTGTGATCCCCTTTTGCGACCTTCTGACAAGCAAAGTCAAGGAGGAAGCCAGATTCACTTAACAACCATGTTAGTTACAAAATCAAGAACTCCAGTGATTCACTTAACAACGGTGGTAAGAAAAGTCGTAAAATGCGGCAAAACTCCCTTAATTATCTCGCTTAGCGGGAGAAATTTCAGGCTCAATTGTGGTCATAAGTCGAGGACAACCTGTATCGGACGTCCTCGACCTACAAGCCTTTGTTTAGTGACCGTTGGAAGTTACAACGGCACCGAAAAAAAGGGACTTATGACCGGTTCTCCCCCTTACGACCGTTGCCCCTTAACAAGTGTGTCATGAATGTTCGTAAAACAGGGCAAAACTCACTTTAACAACCATCTCGCTTAGCAGCGGAAACGTTAGGCTCCATTACGGTCGGAAGTTGAGGACTTCCAATAAGCATTCATACCTGTAAAGCATTATTCATAACATGAGGTCCGGAGACGCAAAAGGAAACCAAGCCACACCGAAGCAAATCTTTGTGTATTGAAGGAGGCGGAGATTTCCATAGAATTACAAAATTCATCGGAAGGAACACGGACGGACGGAAAAGGGCCTTCAAACAGCAAACCATCATTCTCTCAATCCCGGGTCAGGACAGCAGACAAGACTAAAACAAGGATTAATGACGGTCAGACGTCCGAAATGGACTGTCGGGAAACGGAGGGACACCGGACACGTCGCAGCAGGCCGAGCAAACTCGGGTACTGGGTTCGGATTCTGGCACCCGGAATCAACCCAGCCTACTTGGGGGAATGGGGGTGGGGGTGCCCCGTGGGACTTTTAGCCAGGCCTGTGGGTTCCCCCCCCCAAAACACCCAGCCCAGCCGGCATCTTGAAATGCAACCCCGATATTTTCAGGCCGAGGCTGTTTTGCATAGCTGGAGACAATAGGTGGAGCAGAGAGAGGAGAGATAGAAGTAATCTTCGACTTATGACCATTTCATTTAGTGACCACGGCCCTGAAAAGTGACTTAAGACCGTGTTTTGCGGTTATGACCTTTCAAGCATCCCCATGGGATCAAAATTTGGACGCTTGGCAACTGGTTCACGTTTATGACCAATGCTATGTCCCGTTGCGGTCCCGTTTTGCGACCTTCTGACAAGGGGGAAGCTGGATTCGCTTAACAACCCCAGGAGACTGACTTATCAATGGCAGCGACTCACTTAACCACGGAACAAGGCAAGAAGGGTCACCCAAACGGGGACAAACTCCACTTGGCAAATGTCTCGCTGAATGACAGAAATTTGGGGCTCAATGGTGGTCGTAAGTCGAGGACCAGCTGGCTACAAAACCGGGTTTCTCTGTTTCTCTTCCCCGGGAAGACCAAGAGCTGCGGATCGGGGCCAGGATTGGATTCTCACGTCCTTAAGGCAAATATTGTCTCAAACCTGGTTAGGATGCAGAGGGTTTGGTGAATAGCGGTCTGTTGGAAATGGACGCCCAGGTCTTCTGCTCCGCACCAGGTTGGGGGGCCAGGGGGCACCCATGCCCATTCACTCCTTGCTGGGCACCGTGTGGGTCAAGAGAGTGAATACGGAGGTTGCTTTGGGTCCCTCCCTGGCCACCACATATCCCCCCAACCCACATCCTCCCAAGCCACCATCTGACCAGGATGCTGTTCCCACCACAGCCCAGGGCTCTAGAGGTGCCCCCCATTCACCCCTCCCCAACCTCCCTCCTCCCACCCCAGAGCCCAGATCAAACGTCGGTCATCTCGTCTTCCAGCTCGGCTCCATCTGCCTCCCCTTCGGCGTCTTCCTCCTCTTCCTCTTCCGACGTTATGTCAGGATCCTCGGCTTGAGCCAGGCACTTGGGGCAGGAGCAGATGAACAAGTAGTTTTCCCTAGGGAATTTTGGGGAGGGGGGGAAATGGGCAGAGGAGAGAGAGATGGGAGAACGTCATGAGATTGAAGATTTGCTGGGGACCGAAGGTAGGCCTCGACTTACGACCGGTCACTTCGCTGGCAACATCCTACCATCGAGATAATTAAAAATACAACTTATTTGGGACATAGAACTATACAGGTAGTCCTCGACTTACAACAGTTCATTTAGTGACCGAAGTTACAACAGTACTGAAAAAAGTGACCTAGGGCCGTTTTTCACACTTACGACCGCTGCAGCACCCCCGGGGTCATGTGATCAAAATTCAGATGCTGGGCAACCGGTTCATATTTTTATGACAGTCGCGGTGTCCAGCGATTCACTTAACAACTGTGGCGAGAAAGGTAAAATGGGGCAAAACTCACTTAACAAATGTCTCACTTAACAACAGAAATGTCAGGCTGAATTGTGGTTGTAAGTCGAGGACTACCTGTAATGCGCGGGCTCCCCTTCTGTCGTATGTTGAGGGTAGCCTGCAGAACTAACTAACCCTGTAGGAGAGGGCCGGGCTGAGCCGGAGGGAGGGGTCAAAGGCCGTCATCAGCCTCGAGTCCCACAACGGATCTCAGTTCAGGCCACCTTGAATTCTGCTGACTCTCATCTACCGCCAGTTGCTTTCGGACTGTTAAGTCGTTCCGATACTTGTAGGGAGCAAAACCTTCCAATAAATCGTTATCCCCGTTTGAACTGCCTGGGATTACCTGATTTCCGCGCTCGACAAGCCCCTATGGAAAGCCAGTCACTCTATTTCATCCCAACCCACCTCACAGGGTTGTTGTTGTGGGGGAAATAAGAGGAGGAAGTATTATGAGGGATGTGTTTGTGTGTGTGCGTGTGTGCGTGTGTGTGTGTAGGTGGGACAGATGGACGAATAGATAAATAGATAGATAGATAGATAGATAGATAGATAATATAGATAGACATAGACAGACAGACAGACAGCAATAAATAGATATTGTAGATAGACAGAACATAGATATATAGAGAGAGATGATAATTATAGGTAGCAATAGCGCTTAGATTTAGATACCGCTTCACGGTGCTTTACAGCCCCTCTCTAAGAGGTTTACAAAGTCAGCCTGTTGCCCCCAACAGTCTGGGTCCTCATTTTACGCGCCTCGGAAGGATGGAAGGCTGAGTCAACCTTGAGCCGGTGAGATTG
>QLTV01003965.1:267582-281615 GCA_003457575.1 Thermophis baileyi
TACATACATGATAGCTACATAGATCGCTAGATAGCTCGATAGATAGATAGCTAGATAGATAGATAGATAATAGAAAGATAGACAGATAGATAATAGAAAGATAGATATATAGATAGATAGATAGATAGATAGATAGATAGAGAGATAGAGAGAGAGAGAGAGAGAGAGAGAGAGAGAGAAAGAGAGAGAGATAGATAGGTAGATAGGGAGGTAGATGATACCGGTAGATAGGGAGGGAGGGAGAGGGGGAGAGGGGGGGGAGAGAGAGAGAGAGAGAGAGAGAGAGAAACAGAGACAGACAGACAGATATAGGCAGATAGATAAATGACAGAGATAGAGACAGACAGACAGGCAGACCCTCACTACTCACTGTAGGATTTTGCACCGGCTGTGTCGGCTCCGTTCTCTCTGGCAACAGTCTAGGTAGCTGATGCAGATCTCCTGTGTGGACGAAAACACAATTGCACAGACTGGAGGCAAAGCTACCAAAGCAGAAAAATTATGCTCATTTGCAACCGCCAAGGCAGCCGGAAAAAATGGGGAGGGAAGGGAAAGAGCGGCTAACACGGAATTCTTCCCATGTTCTGTCGACATATCTCACCTCTCCCTGGTGGATATCTTCCACTGCCGTCAAATGCAGGACAAAATTGTTATCCGGGAAGGAGGCCTCGGCGTTGGGGAGACAGCTGTGGTTGCCTGCAAGAAGGAGCAGAGAGAGCCGTTGTCTGGATCAGGGAACCGGTTCCGGAGGGCAGAGCGGAGACCCCGGGCCAAGAGATCCGCTTCTCGATACTCACAGCAACTCTGGAGCACGTAGAGGCCGGAGCCTTCGCAGTTCAGGAAGTCCCCGGTCTCTAAAGCCAAAGAGACCGAGAGAGACGGTAAGAGAAGGCGGACGTTGAACAACAATTGTGAGGCTGAATGGGGCTGAAAGCAGTGGTGGACTGCTGCCGGTTCGGACCGGTTTGGGCGAACCGGTAGTTCTGACGATCAGCTGGTCCCGCCCACCTGCCCCTGCGCTATCCTGTCCTCTATTTCCTTCTTTCTGGCTCAGCTGATTCGCGCGGCACAGCTGATTTCCGCGCCTCCGCTGTTCTACTTACCCCCGCCCTATCCTGTCCTATATTTCCTTCTTTCTGGCTCAGCTGATTTGCACGACACAGCTGATGTCCGCGCCTCCGCTGTTCTACTTACCAGGGCTGCCTTAGAAGGTAAGCAGCCGAGCTTCAAATTGCTGTATTTTGAACACTGCGCGCAAGTGCGTTAGGCGCGCAAAGCGCGCGATCACCGAACCGGTTGTTAAACCGGTTGCAGCCCACCACTGGTTGAAAGGTGCGTGGAATCGCGAGGCTCAAAAGCTGACTCTGGGACCGAGAGACCCTTGAGAGGAGACCGAGAACTACAGAGAGTCCTTGATCTATGACTGGTCACATAGCGACCATTCCAAGTTACGACAGATTCCCCCCCCAAAGGTACTTAAAGCCCAGTTCTGAAATTCTGACCACTTGCCCCTCCTTCACGTGGTCATGTCACCACATTTGGGGTGCTCAACAACTGTCCCATGTTCATGGCCGTCCCTGGGAATTAGGGAATTGATCTGCACATCTGAGGGTGAGGAGGGATGGAGGGCCTTACAGATCCTCTGATGTACAGGGTGGTCTGTTTTGGCCTGTCTGGGAAGGGATGGGAGGGAGGGAGGGAGGGAGGAAGGAAGGAAAGAAGGAAAGCAGGAAGGGAGGGAAGAGAGAGAGGAAGGAGGATGAGAGAGAGGGGGGGAAGGAAGGAATGGAAGGTGGGATGAAGGGAGAGAGGAAGGAAGGAAGGAGATAGATGGGCAGGATGGAGGGATGGAGGAATGGAAGGAAGGAAGGAAGGAGAGAGAGATAGATGTGAGGGACAGAGGGAGGGATGGATGGATGGATGGAAGGAAGGAAGGAAGGAAGGAAGGAAGGAAGGAAGGAAGGAAGGAAGGAAGGTTGGTTCAGACCCTTCTTTGAGGTCTTCGAAAGCATCTAATCAGCCCTTCAACCTCTGATCCTCATGGTCTTCACTAGCTCATCCAGACTGGAATGAGTTGGGCATGCTACCCCATCTTCCCACCCCAACGTCTGGCAGTTTCTCCCCAATTTTCGGAACTCCCATGGAAGCCCCCTGCCCCCAAGGATCCATCAAACCTTCCCACCGTCCGTCCCTCCCCAGCAAGGCAAGGACCTCCAAGTGGCTGGAGGCCTCCACATCTGACCCACCTTTCTCGATGTCCTTGTACAGCTGATCAATGAAAGCGTCCAGCTGCTCCCGTTCTTGAGCGGGGAGCTCCAGAGCGTCGCAGGCACGGACCCACTGGCTCAGAGAACTGGGGGTGGGGAGGGGGGGGGAAAGAAGCGAAGCCCACAAGAAGTGGGATTACGAGTCTCAAACCTGCCCTCAATTTCTTTGGGGCTACAACTATTCCCTCCACCAGCCCCGTGACCTGAAGAAGAATGGATAATTCTTCTGAATTAATGATGAACACCAACAGACTATCACAACGACAACCACAGGGAATCGGTGAAGCACACAAGCCAACTGAAGCCCTTCAGAACATCCTAAGCAGACCCAAAGATCCAGCAACCCCAGGAGAGAAAAAACAGGGGTCATCTACAACAGGGGTCTCCAACCTTAGCAACTTTAAGACTTATGGACTTCAACTCCCAGAATTCCTCAGCCAGCAAAACTGGCAACCTTGGCAACTTTAAGACTTGTGGACTTCAACTCCCAGAGTTCCTCAGCCAGCAAAACTGGCAACCATCGCAACTTTAAGACTTATGGACTTCAACCCCCAGAATTCCTCAGCCAGCAAAACTGGCAACCATGGCAACTTTTAAGACTTGTGGACTTCAACTCCCAGAATTCCTCAGCCAGCCCTTATCTGATGTGTTGTGATGAAAGCTGTAAGAACGAGTAGACCTGGGGTATCCAATCTTGGCAACTTTAAGACTTATGGACTTCAACTCCCAGAATTCCTCAGCCAGCAAAACTGGCAACCTTGGCCATTTTAAGACTTGTGGACTTCAACTCTCAGAATTCCTCAGCCAGCAAAACTGGCAAACATGGCCACTTTAAGACTTGTGGACTTCAACTCCCAGAATTCCTCAGCCAGCTTTGCTGACTGAGGAAGTCTGGGAGTTGAAGTCCACAAGTCTTAAAGTTGCCATGGTTGGAGACCCCTGATCTACAACACACAATGTAAGGACTGCAACAACCACTATGCAGAATACAGAATAGGTAGTCCTCGACATACGACCACAATGGAGCCCCAAATTTCTGTTGCTAAGCGAGACATTTGCTACGTGAGTTTTGCCCAACTTGACGACCGTTCTTGCCACGGCTGTTAAGCGAATCGCTGCAGGTGTTGAGTTAGTGACGCGGCTGTTAAGCGAATCCGGCTTCCCCCCATTGACTTGGCTTGTCAGAAGGTCGCCAAAGGGGATCACGTGACCCCGGAACACTGCGACCGTCATAAATATGAGTCGGTTGCCAAGCGTCCAAATTTTGATCACATGACCCCGGGGATGCTGCAACGGTCGTAAGTGTGAAAAATGGTCATTAAGTCGCTTTTTTCAGTGCCGTTGTAACTTTGAACGGTCACTAAATGAACTGTCGTAAGTCGAGGACTGCCTGTAGCTATTAAATTTATATATTTGACTTACCTCGTCCCTATGCCTTGTCCGTTGGTCCCAACCAGGGCGAACAAAGACCGAAAGCCTTCGGGAGAAAACCACTGTAGGAGATAAAAAGAGAATTGTACACTTTGGGGAAGTGCAAAATATGCCGAGTTCACATCCCTTCAGCTCACTTGTGATAATTTGTAAAATTTGCACCAAGCTTAAACTGTTTAAACCGAGTTCTACGCGATATGGGGAAAAGGCTATGCTTTTTAGAGGAAGGTTTTCGGAGAAGGGCACAAAGAGCAGCCGAGATACATTTCACGTCCAAAATCTTGGCAACAGTCAACACATGTGCCTTCAACACTCAAATTCCCCAGCTAACTCATGTGGTCTTCATCTCCCAGAATTCCCCAGCTAACATGTATGGCCTTCAACTCCCAGAATTCCCCAGCTAACACGTGTGGCCTTCAACTCCCAGAATTCCCCAGCTAACACGTGTGGCCTTCAACTCCCAGAATTCCCCAGCTAACACGTGTGGCCTTCAACTCCCAGAATTCCCCAGCTAACACCTGTGGCCTTCAACTCCCAGAATTCCCCAGCTAACACCTGTGGCCTTCAACTCCCAGAATTCCCCAGCTAACACATGTGGACTTCAACTCCCAGAATTCCACCCAAATTGAGGTATGCTGGCTGGAGAATTCTGGGAGTTGAAGTCCACAAATCTTCTCCATTGTCACTTGATCAACATTCACATGCTAGGCAACTGACTCGTATTTATGACGGTTGCGGAGTCCTGGGGTCACGTGATCCTCTTTTGAGAACCTCTGACAAGCAATGGGGAAGCCAGATTCACTTAATAACCGTGTTACCAACTTAACAGCTGCAGTGATACACTTAACAACGGTGGCAAGAATGGTCGTAACATAGGCCAAAATTCACTTAACTGTCTTGATTAGCAGAGGAAATTTTGGGCTCAAACGTGGTCGTAAGTCAAGGACTACCTACATAAGTCTCTGGACATCTGGTTGAAGGGGGCCTACAATGGCCGGACAGGTGTGAGGTTTACCTTGCTGAGATGGTCATCGTAAAGGGCCTCCGTGAAAAGCATCCGCAGGACTTCGAGCTGGCCCTGGAGGGAGGAGAAGAAACTCGGTCTTACCGACTGCATCTGCACCACACGAAACCTGGTTAGTGAACTAACCCAGATACACTTTTTGGCTTTATGGTTTCGGATGGAAAACGAGAAAGAGCAAGAGATATCCCGGGAGGGCTGGGCAGGACCACACGCCTGCAACCACAAAGGTGCTTTGAAATTGGAACACAGCATTTCTTTCCAACTCTTTTAAAGTAGCCACGTCTTTCCTTAACTGAAACTTTTTAAAGCAGCTGCGTCTTTTCTTCGGGATGAAGTGAGCACTCTCAGCACAGACCCAGACTCCGAATTTATTTCCAAGGATGCCTTCTGCGGCAAAATTTGGAAAGCCTGTTGTGGGCACACTCACAAAATGGCTCCAGTGGGAGACCCCATGGCCTACCTAGGGCACGCCAAAAGAGAAGGGAGTGGCAGAGGTGGGTTCCTCCCGGTTTGGACCGGATCGCCCGAACCGGTAGCGACCCACTGGTGACATCACAGTGACGTCACGGATCCGGTTCGGTCGGTGCCGGTTCGTGGGCGCCGCCATCTTTTCTTTTCTTTTTTTAGAATTTTTTTTGCATTTTTTTTTCTTCTGCGCATGCACAGAAGCCGAGTTTCCGGCACTGCGCATGCATCACCATCTTGTTTTTGGCTTTTTTTAAAAAATTTTTGCACTGCGCAAAGCGCGCACGCGGCCACGAGGCGCGGCCACGTGGAGCGGGAGGAAGCGAACCGGCAGCGAGGTAAGTTAGAACCCACCCCTCACACACACACACACACACACACACACACACACACACACACACACACACACACACACAGATGAATGAAGACCCACTTCTTCAGATTTCCTTTCTCCATGGAAAGAAAGCTGGAAAAGCCCCTTTTCAGCTGATAAAGAAAGCTGAACTACTCGAGAACATTGGGGTCCTTGGTGCTCTCTGAGCTTGGTTGTTTTCTTGCAGATGTTTCATTACCCAACTAGGTAACATCATCAGTGCTAGAAGGGGGGAGGAGGAGGAGGAGGAGGATGACTATGGAGTCCTTGGTGCTTTTTGAGTTTAGTTGTTTTCCTGCAGATGTTTCATTACCCAAGTAAGTAACATCATCAGTACTAGAATGGAGAGGAGGAGGAGGAAAAGAAAGAGGAGGGAGAAGGAGGGGAGGATGAGGAAAAGGAAGAAAGGAAAAAAAGAAGAAAAAGAAGAGGAGGAGGAGGAGGAAGGTCGAGATAGCACACTATGGCCATCTATGTTCCTTCTTTTGAAAAAACAGTGCGATTCCATCGTTGTCCCGACCTTAAATTTGTCTCCCAGCAACTTGTGAATGATCTCTTCTTCCTCGTTGGCAGTTTTATTGCAGAACTGAGAAAAAAGTTTGATCCACCACTCTTTGTCTTTCGCCTGCAAGAAAATGAGTTCACTTCAGGACCGCTAAATGACTTCATGAAATGGACTTAATGACTGTCTTACTAAGCAGCAGGAGTTTGGGGCTCAACTGTGGGCGTAATTGGAGGACTAGCTGTATTCCCAGGATTCTTAGCATATGGAACCCACCGTCCTGGCTGGTGGGCACGGCCCAATACGTACCTGCTTGACGGTTGCCACCATCCTGGCCATCAACATAATGCTCGAAGTCTCCGGGGGGTAGTGGATGTTCCTAGACAGGAGAGAGGGGGGAGGGGAAAAAGGAAATTCCAGAATGGACATTTTAAGCCAACTCCTTGGAGAGAGAAAGAGACGACCCACAGATCGTGTTGTGGCCCGCCAGCGTCCCGTGCCAGTGATCATGGATCCTGAGGACGATGAGGCGGTTGTGGCACGGTACCATCGGCCCGTGCACCTGGTGCCTGAGTCAGAGAGCGAGGAGGACGATGAGGCGGTTGTGGCAAGGTACCATCGGCCCGTGCACCTGGTGCCCGAGTCAGAGAGCGAGGAGGCTGAGAGTCAAGCCGAGGTGGCGCAGTGGTTAGAGTGCAGCACTGCAGGCTACTTCAGCTGACTGCTAGCTGCAGTTCAGCGGTTCAAATCTCACCGGCTCAAGGTTGACTCGTCCTTCCATCCTTCCGAGGTGGGTAAAATGAGGACCTGAGGACCTGCGGGCAATATGCTGACTCTGTGAACCGCTTAGAGGCCCGTGCACCTGGCGCCCGAGTCAGAGAGCGAGGAGGCTGAGAGTCAAGCAGGGCCTTCTGTACCTCCTGAGGAGCCCATCAGGGCCGAAGAAGAAGAGGAGGAGCCTCTTCTTCTCAATGCTCGGGCATGCAGGGCTGCTAGAAGACAAGAGTGGCTACTCAGGAGGAGGTCTCCTCGAGAGTAGAGCTGCAGGCTAAGTGGCCACACCCTTAGACTATTTAAGCCCTGACCACGCGGAGCCTTGTTGCAGGAAACAACGTTTGATATCCCTCTTGCTCTTTGTGACTCCAGTCTGCTCCTGTACTTGTTCCAGTACGGGTCTTATTTCCTGCATTCCTAGTTCTGGGAGTATTGCCAAATACAGTCAGACCTGCTCATAGTATCTCTTGGACTCTGGCCAGCTGTTAAAGATTAGACATTTACCAGCGGAGGTTTGGAAAAACCTATTCTGCCTTTATTTTGTTTTCAAACTATTATGTTGCTCCTAAGAAGTTATTAGGAGACATTTATTAGTAAAAGAACAGTGTTTGGCAGTTGGTGTGTGCGTATTATTGGTGGCTCGTCGCTGGGGCAGAACAGATCGGCTTTGCAAGAGGCAACGCAGAATGGCGACCAGCCAGCCCCTTGCAAGACGCCCGGATAATATATATTGTACTAGTAGCTGGATACCTGTGCTTCGCTACGAAACTATGTGAATGGGCTTGATAAATTGACAGTTAAAGCTTGAAAATTAATGAGTAGTTACGATCAGGCTTGATACATTGACACTTAAAGCTTGAAAATTTATGTAGAATGTGTAACTCCTTAGCATCAGAGAGTGTTAATATAAGGCAACTGGCAGTTGGAACAGAGTTCTTTTCAGGTGGGGAGGGGGAGTAGAACGTCTAACTCCTTAGCATCAGAGTGTGTTAATATAATACTGTATATGAAATTCTTAAGAAATACTAACGATCTGATGGTCATTTCGAAAAAACCTTTCTTAGCGAGCACCTAGAAGCCAAGAGGAACATACGCGCCAAGTTTCAAGTTTGTAGGCTTTATGGTTCTGGACATTTCGTGATGAGTGAGTGGTATTTGACTTTTATATATATAGATTTTATGATTATGATCATAATTTATCACTTCTTGCTTGTATGTACGCTCCTGCAATGGAGGCAAATTCCTTGTGTGTCCAATCACACTTGGCCAATAAAGAATTCTGCTCCGTTCCATTCCATTCCATTCCATTCCATTCCATTCCATTCCATTCCATTCTATTCTTTATTCTATATTCCATATTTCATATTTCATATTCTCTTCTCTTCTCTTCTCTCTTCTATGCCATGCCATGCCATGCCGTTTCTATTCTATTACGTTTCTATTCTGTTCCATTCCATTCCATTCTCTACTGTATTTTATACTATTTTCTATATCTCTTCTCTCTTCTATTTTCTGTTCTGTTCTATTCTATTCTATTTTCTATATTCTATATTTTATTATTCTATTCTATTCTATTCTATTCTATTCTATTCTATTCTATTCTATTCTATTCTATTCTATTCTATTCTATTCTTCTCTTCCATCCCATCCTATTTGCTACAAAAGCCACTTTGAAAGAATTATGCAGCTGCTTCAAAACATCTCCTCTTGAACACGAAAACACACACACACACACACACACACACACAAATCTTGCCTCCAAGCTTCCTGCAGTTTGTTGAGAGGGTGATCGGGGTCTTGTTTGGAGGGTCCCAGGCAGAGAACCTGATGGTATTGATTCCATGCGGCCTGACGGCACTCCGAGCTGCAGTAGGTCACCTGTGAAGCCACAAACAGCAACGCAAAGAAAAGTCACGCGACCAATGCAGGAAGTCCTCGACTTACGACCACAATTGGAGCCCAAGATTTCTGTGGCTCAGCGAGACAGTTGAGCCAGTAGTCAAGTGTCTGAATTTTAATCACATGACCATGGGGATGCTGCAAACGGTCTTAAGTGTGAAAAACGGTCATCGGTTACTTTTTTTTCAGTGTCGTTGTTAACTTTGGTCACTAAACGAATGGTTGTAAGTGGAGAGCTACCTACAAAAGAGAAGATTTGTAGATCAAGGTTGAACTGTGGGGTCCTGGGTGCTCTCTGAGCTTGGTGGTTTTCTGGCAGAAGTTCCATGACCCAACTAGGGAACGTCATCAGTGCTGGAAGGAGTGGGACTTTAGGAGAGGAGGAAGAGGAGGAGGAGGAGGAGGAGGAGGACTGTGGGGTCCTGGGTGCTCTCTGAGCTTGGTTGTTTTCTGGCAGATGTTTCATGACCCAACTAGGTAACATCATCAGAGTTGGAAGGGAGTGGGACTTTAGGAGAGGGGGAGGAGGGGGAGGAAGAGGAGGAGGAGGAGGAAGAGGAGGAGGGGGGGAGGAAGAGAAGGAGGAGGAGGGGGAGGAGGAGGAGGAGAAGGATGAGAAGAAGGAAGATATGAGAAGGAGGAGGAGAAAATAGACAATGAGGAGAAGGAGAAGGTGGAGAAGCAGAAGGAGGATATGGAGAAGGAGGAGAAGGAGAAAGAGGAGGAGAAAGAGAGGAGGAGAAGGAGATCTTTTTTTCCCCTCCCTTGGTGCTTCAGTTTCTATGTTTGGAGCAGGGGGGGGGGGGGGAGGGGGAGGAGGAACTGTGGGGTCCTGGGTGCTCTCTGAGCTTGGTTGTTTTCTGGCAGACGTTTCATGACCCAACTAGGGAACGTCATCAGTGCTGCAAGGGAGTGGGAGTTTAGGAGAGGAAGAGGAGGAGGAGGAGGGGGAGGAGGGGGAGGAAGAGGGAGGAGGAGGAGGAGGGGGAGGAAGAGAAGGAGGAGGAGGAGGAGGAGGAACTGTGGGGTCCAGGGTGCTCTCTGAGCTTGGTTGTTTTCTGGCAGATGTTTCATGACCCAACTAGGTAACATCATCAGTGCTGGAAGGGAGTGGGACTTTAGGAGAGGAGGAGGAGGGGGAGGAAGAGAAGGAGGAGGAGGAGGAGGAGAACTGTGGGGTCCTTGGTACACTCACTGAGCCTGGTGGTTTTCTGGCAGATGTTTCATGACCCAACTAGGTAACATCATCAGTGCTAGAAGGGAGGGGGGTTTACAGAGAGGAGGAGGAGGAGGACTGTGGGGTTCTTGGTGAGCTTGGTGATAAGACTTTGCCGTTGCAAATGACCCTCAATGAGCTGTTTTTATTTTTTTTATGGCACCCAAACACACATAAATACACAAACAGCCAATGTTGGTTTACCTGGCAGTTGGGACAACACTGATGGAGGTCTTTTCGAATGCTGCATTTCTCCGGGTGAGGAAGGAGCTGAAATCTTCCCAGCAGCCTCTGAGCATTTTCCTCGGCGATTTCCAGGGCTCGTAAGCAGTGGTCACAGGCTGAAAGGGAAGAGGGGAGGGGGAAATTGCCCCCCTCCCCCAGATTTGTTAGCATTGTCGTGAGTGGACAAACTAATATCCCGATCAAGGAACCAACAAGAAGAAAACCACACTCCCACCAACACTGACAGGGCAAGCCACTAAAATATAAACAGAGAGCAAACTCCACCGCCTTCTAACACTGATGGTGTTACCTAGTTGGGTCATGAAATGTCTGCAAGAAAACAACCAAGCTCAGAGAGCACCAAGGACCCCACAGTCTTCCTCCTCCTCCTCCTCCTCCTTCCCTCTTCCTCCTCCTCTTCCTCCTCTCTGCAAACCCCACTCCCTTCTAGCACTGATGGTGTTACCTAGTTGGGTCATGAAATGCCTGCAAGGAAACCACCAAGCTCAGAGAGCACCAAGGACCCCACAGTCTTCCTCCTCCTCCTCCTCCTCCTTCCCTCTTCCTCCTCCTCCTCTTCCTCCTCTCTGCAAACCCCACTCCCTTCTAGCACTGATGGTGTTACCTAGTTGGGTCATGAAATGCCTGCAAGGAAACCACCAAGCTCAGAGAGCACCACAGTCAGAAACGCCAACAGCGCAATGGTGGGACGCTGCAAGGGTCACAAAGGTGGGCCAGTGGCTGCGTGTCCAAACCACGCTCACGTGACCGGGCACACGCTACATGCACCGCGCCTGCGAGGACAGGTTGCCCCTCGTCAACTTACCTCTGTATTTATACAAAGCATTCCAAAGAAACTGAGCCGACACCACAGGCTTTTCCACAAAAATCGTGTCTCCTTTCCTGATGTTTCGGGTGGCAAAAAGTCCTTTGCCCTTTAAGTGGAGAAAATGAACAAGAATTGAGGAAATGCGCAGGGCTGGTCCTCTGCAGGAAGGATGAGCTGGAGAAATCAGTTCTTAGCGAGTTGTCTGGGGGAGGTTATCTCAGGGAAGACCACCAGCTGACCATCCAAAAGGTCTCTTTTAGACAGAAGACCAACAGACCACCCTTCCCCCAAGGATGGGTGGGCTTCAACTCCCAGAATCCCCCAGGCAGTGTGCTTTAAGATATATGGACTTCAACTCCCAGAATTCCCCAGCTAGAATCTTGAAGATGGGTGGACTCCAACTCCCAGCATTCCCCAGCCAGTGTGCTTTAACAGATTAACAGATTAACAGGGTTGGAAGGGACCTTGTAGGTCATCTCGTCCACCCCCTCCCCCCCCCCGCTCATGCAGGAGACGCTACACCCGTGATGGCGAACCTATGGCACGCGTGCCAGAGGTGGCACGTGGAGCCATATCTGCCGGCAGGTGAGCCGTCAGCTCCAGTGCGCATGCACGCGCTGGCCAGCTGATTTTCAGCCTTCCGGAGGGCCGGGGGAAGCCGTTTTCGCCCTCCCCGGGCTTCAGGAAAGCCTCCGGAGCCTGGGGAGTGCGAAAAACAGGCCCAACGGGCCTACCGGACGAACTTCCGGTAGGCCCATTGGGCCCGTTTTTCGCTCTCCAGAGGCTTTCCTGGAGGCTGGGGAGGGCGAAACTGGCCTCCCCCGGCCCCCCGGAGGAAATACCAAGCTTAGCTTGGAGGCCAGCAGTGCGGCACGCATGGGGGGGGGGAAGTGTGTGTGTGTGGGGGTTATGCACGCATGCACATGTGGGGGGTGCTTTGCATTATGGGTGCCGGCACACGCACGCGCTATAGCATGCGCTCGCTCGCATTTTTGGCACCCAACAACAAAAAGGTTAGTCATCACTGCCCTACACCATTTCTGACAAATGGCAGTCCAGTCTCTTCTTGATCTATGGACTTTAACTCCCAGCATTCCCCAGCCAGCATGTTACCTACTTGGGTGCCATGTTACCAGATGTGGATGCTTTAAGATGTGTGGACTTCAACTCCCAAAATTCTCTAGTCATCATGCTTTCAAATGGTAGTCTTCAACTCTCCAAATTCTGGGAATCGAGGTCTACCTACCTTAAAATGGATGAGGTTACGAAAAACTGCCCTGAGGTTTGTTTCTTAATTTATGGCCCTGCTTTTTTTAATTATACTGCAGCTTCCACTGGGATTCCAGAGTGTGTTTCATTTACAGCTGGATAGCAAAATATTCCGGGCATTTCTTTTCCATGCAAATCCTGCTCTGATCGTATTTCCTTGGAAATTTCTAAATTCTGCCACAACAGCATTTAAATGAAGCAGACATCCTCCACGGTATGGCCATTTAACCAGGATTAGGGACAAAGTTTTAACCCATACCAGGAGGATTTTACTGTACAGGTAATCCTCAAGTTACGGCCACAATGGAGCCCAAAATTTCTGTTGCTCAGTGAAACTTCTGTTAAGTGAGTTTCACCCCATTTTACGACTTTTCCTGCCATCATTTGTGAAGTGAATCACTGCAGCTGTTAAAGAGAGTGACACGGTCGTTAAGCGAATCCGGCTTCCCCATGGACTTTTGCTTGTCAGGTCGCCAAAAGGGGATCACGTGACCCCGGGGACGCTGCAACCGTCATAAATACGAGTCGGTTGCCAAGCATCTGGAATTTTGACCACCTGGTTAGCGGGATGCTGCAAGGGTCGTAAATGTGAAAAACAGTCGTAAATCGCTTTTTTCAGTGCCGTTGTAACTTTGAACGGTCACAAAATGAACGGTTGTAAGTCAAGGACCGCCTGTACAGTAGTTTCAATTTTAGATGATTAGCAGAGTTTCTAGGCCCTTTTAATTGAATATTACCAATTGTGGGCTATATCCATACATAGAAAGCAATCCATATGGATTTTTTTCTCTTTAGTGTTCAGGTTAGAAGAAAGCCCAAAGAAGAGCAACTAGCATGATTAAAGGCCTGGAGACTAAAACAGAAGAACGGATGCAGAAATTGGGTTTGGCCAATCTAGAGAAAAAAAGGACTAGGGGGGACATGATAGCAGCATTCCAGTATTTGAGGGGCTGCCACAAAGAGGAGGGGAGTCAATTTATTCTCCAAAGCACCTGAATGAAGGCAGGACAAGAAGCAAAGGATGGAAACTAAGCAAGTAGAGAAGCAACCTAGAACTAAGGAGAAACTTCCTGACAGTGAGGACAATTAACCAGTGGAACTGCTTGCCACCGGATGTTGTGGGTGCTCCATCACTGGAGGTTTTTAAGAAGCGACTGGACAGCCACTTGTCTGCAATGGTATAGAGTCTCCTGCATGACCAGGAGGCTGGACTAGAAGACCTCCAAGGTCCCTTCCAGCTCTATTCTGATTGATTGATTGATTGAAATGGTCTAGGCCAGGGTCTCCTGCATGAGCAGGGGGTTGGACTAGAAGACCTTCAAGGTCTCTTCCAGCTCTATTCTGATTGATTGATTGATTGATTGATTGATTGATTGATTGAAATGATCTAGGCCAGGGTCTCCTGCATGAGCAGGGGGTTGGACTAGAAGACCTTCAAGGTCTCTTCCAGCTCTATACAATTGATTGATTGATTGACTGAAAGGGTCTCCTGCATGAGTAGGGGGTTGGACTAGACGACCTCCCAGGTCCCTTCCAGCTCCATTCTGATTGATCTGTCCTTGTTTGCGAGCTGGCTCTTGGCAGAAATAAGGAATTGATCGATCGATCGATCGATCGAGTGACAGAAGGGCGACGCAGCTCAGGAGAAAACTCCTTTGTGAGCCGAAAAACCTACAGATCATCCGGGCAAGGATCTCAACGGATCGAGTAGCAATTAGGTCTCTCACCCCCACCCCACGAAAAAGATTCCCCCCCTCCC
>QLTV01003965.1:282684-295039 GCA_003457575.1 Thermophis baileyi
CCCGGCCCGGCCCAGCCCAGCCCAGCCTCGCCGCGCCGCCCTCCAAGCCGGCGCCCGCCTGGATGGACAAAGGGAGGGAGAGACGCGGACGGAGAGAGAGAAAGAGGGAGATGGCTAGAGGGAGGGAGGGATAGAAGAGAGGGAAGGAGAGAGGCGAGAGATGGATATATGGTAGGAGGAGGGAGGGATTGAGGGATAGAGGAAAGGAGGGAGGGAAAGAGATGTAGACGGAGGGAGAGAAGGAGAGAAAGACGAGGAGAGAGAGAGAGATGAAGGGATGGATAGAGGGAGGGAGGAAGGAGAGATGTAGACGGAGAGAGAGAAGGAGAGATGGATATATAGAGGGAGGGAGGGAGGGAGGGAGGGAAGGAGAGATGTGGACAGAGAGAAATAGGGAGATTGATAGAAGTATGGAGGGATGGATTGAGGAATAGAGGAAGGGATGGATGGACAATGGGAGGGAAGGAGAGATGTAGACGGAGAGAAATAGATGGATAGAAGTATGAAGGGAGGGAAGGAGGGATAAAGGGAGGGAAGGAGGGATGTAGACAGAGAGAGAAATAGATGGTTGGAATGGAGGGATAAAGGCATGGGTGGATGGAGGGAGGGATGAATGGATGAAGGGTTGGATGGACAGAGAGGGAGAGATAGAGAGAGAGATAGAGAGAGAGAGAGAGAGAGAGAGAGAAGGATGGATGGATGGATGGATAAATGGAGGGGGGAGGGATACATAAGGGAAGCAAGCAGATGGACGGAGGTTGGATCAGGAGTTGAAGTCCACAGGTCACAAAAATAGTTCTCCATCCCTGGTCAAGAGGCTGGGAGATGCCTTCAGGAAATGCCACAAAATGGAAAAGGGGCATTTTGTTTTTCCTTGTCCCAGAAAATTGGCCTTTTAGGATAGACTATTCCTGAACCTGGGTGCTTTGACGGTACCGTCACATCTCACAGACCCGCATCGGTGGGACCTTAAAGGCCCCTTCTAAAATGTGATGCAAAGTTATTTGCGAAGTATCTCCACTGAACCCTGATTTCATGAGTTACGTTGGTTTGGCAGGAGTAGACGTTGGAGAAGGGGCCGAAACTACGTTCAACTTTCTTAGATTTTTCCACTCTTTCAAACAATGGGGCCTTCTCTTCCAGAATTATTCTTTCACCCAATTCAGGCCCTCCGCATCACATTTCCCTGCTAAGAGAGCCAGTTTGATCTAGTGCTGTGATGGCGAACCTGTGGCACGCGGAGCCGTATCTGAGGGCACGTGAGGCATTGCCGTGTCAGCTCCAGTGTGCATGCGCGTGCTGGCCAGCTGATTTTCGGCCTTGGGGAAGGCTGTTTTCGCCCTCCCCAGGCTTCAAGAGGCTTCCCTGAAGCCTCCAGAGTGCGAAAAACGGTCCAACGGGCAAACCGGAAGCCCGTTTTTCCGAACTTCCGGTTTGCCCGTTGGGCCGTTTTTCGCACTCCGGGGCTTCAGGGAAGCCTGAGGGTGAAAAACGGCCCAACGTGGGAGGGGCGCATGCGCGAGGATGCACGCATGTGCAGTGTGGCGCCCATGGGGGTTGTGTGCTGGCACACGCGTGCGCTAGCGCACACGGGCGCTCCCATTTTTGGCACGCAAGAAGAAAAAGGTTCGCCATCACTGGTCTAGTGGTTAAGGCATCAGGGTAGAAACCGGGAGACAGTGAGTTCTAGTCCCTGGGTGACTTTGGGCCAATCACCAGGAGACGGTGAGTTCTAGTTCTGCCTTAGGTATGAAAGCCAGCTGGGTGACTTTATGCCAGTCACTCTCTCGCCCATCTCCACTGCTAAGCAAACCGCCCATCCTTGTCTACAAAGTCAACGCAAAATCTCATTTCAAAGAAAACTTTTAATATCTGCTTTTCACAGAAAACAAAAGCATTGTGAGGGCCGCTCAGAAATTTGGGGCAGGCGGAGGACGATAACCAAGAATCTCTCCAACGTCAAATCTTTTAGCTCAATGATTTGATGCAGGAGGGCAAAGAAACGGCCTTCAAATGCCCCCAATTGGACTTTACACCCCCCCCCAAAAAAGTTTGGGACAGATTATGATGGAATAAGCAACAAACCCCAAGAAAACGAAAGTCTTTTTGAAATTATTTCTCCTTCTGTGCACGCCTCCCACACTGCAAATTCCTACCAAATTTTTTTAAAAGCAAAGCGAAGCAAACTGGTTGAATAACTGGGCTGCTTTTTAAGATGCCAGATGGACGTCCAACCCGGGGAGAAAAAAAAGGCCACCCCGTTTCCCTGACCCGGTTGCTTTGCTGTTCCAAATGGATGGAGCACCAAGGAGTGATTTTCTGGAAGGTAGGCGGAGCTAGAGGGGCCTATCATATCGAAGGAAGGCGTGCAGCCCGCCAGGCAGAAGAGCCAACAAAAGTTAAGACGGCGAAAAGGGAGGGCTGAGAAAGGAGAAGAGAAGGGGGTGTTTTTTTCTCAGTCACCCCCCCCAAAAAACAGCACCCCAACATTCAGGGCATCCCATTAACGAATCTCAGATCAAATCTTCCTCAAGTCCAGCAGGACTCGTGTCTCCTATTTCAGATCCTTCCTCAACTTGGCGGCCCTCCATCTGGGCGCATTGGTTGCTGGCTGGGGAGGATGGGGACTGTAGTCCAAAACTCCTGGAGGCTGCTTCCGGACCGGGCCAGAGCGGAAGAGTCCAGCGGGTTCCATTTTTGCCACCCGGGGCCGGTCAGAAGTAGCCGGTGATGGTGGAAAGGGACTCATTTCTTTCCCAGTTGTGCTTTCGCCTGTTCCAGCTTAGCCGCCACGGTGGCGTCGGTACATTTTGAGAGGATGAGAATCATTTCTGCTTCGTTCTTGCGTTCCACGGCGGCTTCGGCAGCCTGGCTGAAGTCCCTACGGCCATGGAAGGAAGGAAAAATGACATTAAAAAGAATCGGAGGCTCATTCGGTCCCTTCCAGAGATTTCCAGAGGCAATTTTTTTGCCCATTGGAGAACGCTAAGTGACTAGTCCTCATGAGGGAGCATTTCATAAGCTAGCCAGCTAATCCCTCACCCACCCCCGCAGAATTTCTTGAGGAGAATTAAAAGTTTCTCCTCGCCTAAAATGGCGCCGATCTCATGTTTTTAAGAGGCCTCTGATAAATATGGCGAAAATATTTGGATACAAAGCTGTTAGAATATTCATGACTGGGAGAGACATGGTAACAAGGTCAGCCAATGAATAGGCATAGCAACTAAGTCAGCCAATGGGAGCTTAAACACATCTGAGTCTCTGCAGAGAATTGAAACGGAAACTTAAGCTAGAAGGCTGGGCGTGGCTCAGCCCACTCTGTACTCTGAAATGAAACTAACTGCTCTCTCCTGCCTTGTGTTTACTTGGAAGAACTACTTGTGGTATTGTATATATATTATTATGTATATAAAGAAGTTAATGAATCCAGCTGAATCAGTTATCTGTGTGTGCTTCTGGATTTGATTTATGCAACAAACTCTGATAAAAGCGCTTTTTCTTTTTCTTTTTTGGCATTTGGGTTCAAATTCTGCACTTCCTCAGCTTTAAAATCACAAATTGGGGTGGGTCCATTGAGACCACCTAGTTCAGTGTTGCTCAAACGTGGCCTCTTTAAGACGTGTGGGACTTCAACTCCCAGAATTCCTGCTGGCTGGGGGAATTCTGGGAGTTGAAGTCCCACACGTCTTAAAGGGGCCACATTTGAAAAACACTGATTTCGTCCAACTCTTGCTGAAGGCAGGAATCCAGAGATTCTAGCAGCCTTGGCGGATGGCTGTCTGCCTGAACTCGCCCGCAGAACAGCAGCCTGCCCTCTGAGTAACCAGGTCCGTTGCCCCACGGCTGCTGCCTAAATTTTGCCTTACCTTTCCCCCCTTCCAAATCTGTTTTGGGGGGGAATTTAAATCTATTCTCCTGCCTTTTGCCTTGAGGGAGGACAGCTCTGGACCCCCCTTTTTGGGGGGTGACCCCCCAAATGTTTGTAGGGGTCTCTCATGTACCCTCTTGGTAGGATTTCACTGTGAAATTGGCTGAAAATGCACCCCAGTTCAAGTCAGAGGAGCAGGAAGGGAGGCCGAGAAGGGCCAGAAAGGCTCTGACCCACACATCTGGGGTTCCACTGCTCAGGAACTTTGGGGGGGGCTGAGATTCCGGGGGGGGGCATGCCTGCTACCTACCCCACCACGAGGAAAGCCTTCACTTTCTGTTCAGGGGTGACTCGGGCGGCGTACTTCTTGGCTTCGCTCGGGTTGCTGTACTTCATGCTGATCTCTGCAAAGGGCTGCGAGGGAGGAAAGGGGACCACACAGTGATCGCACGCAAAGTGCCAGGCCAACCACAGGAGAAAACACAAGGCCGATTCTTCTTTTTTTTCCACCCCAGACCTTGATTAAGTGGAAGTGGAAGCTTCCAGCAAGGAAAATGTCAAGGAATTTTAAGAGGGACGGGAGATCATAAGTCTGATAACGTCTGTTAAAGAGATGGTCGGAAGTCATATTTCATAAGGTTAGGCTTTCTTTCTTTCTTTTTCTTTTTTTCTTTCTATCTATCTTTCTTTCTCTTTTTTCTTTTATCTTTCCTTCCTTTTACTTTTCTTCCTCCCTTTTCATTCCGTCTTTTTCCCTCCCTCTTTCCTTCCTTGCCTCCTTCCTTCCTTCCTTTTCAATCCTTCCTTCCATCTCAATCCCTTCCATCCATCCATCCATCCATCCATCCATCCATCCATCCATCTCAATCCTTCGTTCTTTCTTTCCTTCTTTCCTTCCATCTCGATCCTTCCTTCCTTCTTTCCTCCCTCCCTCCCTCCCCTCATTTTCCTTCCTTCCTTCCCAGTTCTTCCTTCCTCTCTTCCCAGTTTTTCATTTCCTTCCTTCCTTCCCTCCCTTTCTTTTCCTATCTCTTTCTTTCTATCTGTCTTTTTCTTCATGTAAAGCCCTCAGTAAACAGAACGAAGACAAGAATTTGAGTTCTGGTCTTGAGAAATGGCTGGGAGCAGAGAAACAATTACTCAGTCCTGCAGAAACAGAAACACACACACACACACACACACACACACACACACACACACACTCCTCAAAGTTGACTTTTTTGCCCTTCAAAAGTGGTAGTGAAGATTTTGGACAAGGTTTCCCAAGATCCATTCAAGAGAGCTTGGAACAATAGTTCCTAACTACGGACTTCAACTCCCAGAATTCTCATCAATGGCCATGCTGAGTCTGGAATTCTGGGATTTCAGATCCACCTAACTTGGAAATGCCCAAGATTGGGACACAACGCCCTACAAACATCCAGGAACATTTCTGGGAATCTGGTGGTGTCTACTTTCTACTTTCTACTTTTTTACTACCGTCTACTTTTTCCTGGGATGCCTTCCTGAACGTTGGTAGAATTCAAATGTGTTGAGTTAAGAAAACAGACAGACCACCGTTGCCCCATCCTCTTCTCACCAGGTAGCCGATAGGTGACTTTTTGGACTTGGAGAACTTCTCTAGATCTTCCCAAGCCCCCTGTTCCGCCAAGGCACTGATCTTCAGCCACCAGAACCTGTCAAGACAGCAAGGGAACAGGCCAAGAACTAACATCTGTCTCCCACTTGAGGTTCTCCAGATGTGTTGGAAGACACGCGGGCCTTTTTGAGGAAAGCCGAGCGAGAATATGTGAGTTCTCTCATTCCAGTCCATCTTCATACAGAGTTTAAGCCAGGGCTATCCAACCTTGGCAAATTTAAGACCTGTGGACTTCAACTCCCAGAATTCCCCAGCCAGCAAATGCTGGCTGGGGAATTCTGGGAGTTGAAGTCCACAAGTTTTAAAGTTGCCAAGCTTGGACATCCCTGGTTTAAACCCCCTGGAACCTCATTGTCCAAGGAGATCACAAGGCACATTTCTGGTCAAGGGATGGAGATTAAGTAAATTCTGGGATTTGATCACCAAATCCAGCTAACTGCGAGAGGGATCTTGGAGTCTTAAATGGACAACCATTTAAATATGAGCCAGCCGTGTGCAGCAGCTGCCAAAAAAGCCAACACAGTTCTAGGCTGCATAAACAGAGGGATAGAATCAAGATCACGTGAAGTGTTAATACTACTTTATAAGGCCTTGGTAAGGCCACACTTGGAATACGGCATTCAGTTTTGGTCACCACGATGTAAAAAAGATGCTGAGACTCTAGAAAGAGTGCAGAGAAGAGCAACAAAGACGATTAGGGGACTGGAGGCTAAAACATACGAAGAACGGCTGCAGGAATTGGGTATGTCTAGTTTAATGAAAAGAAGGACATGATAGGAGTCTTCCAATATTTGAGGGGCTGCCCCAAAGAAGAGGGGGGTCAACCTATTCTCCAAAGCACCCGAAGGCAGGACAAGAAGCAACGGATGGAAACTAATGAAGGAGAGAAGCAACCTGGAACTAAGGAGAAACTTCCTAACAGTCAGAATAATTAACCGGTGGAACAGCTTGCCACCGGAAGTTGTGGGTGCTCCATCACTGGAGGTTTTCAAGAAAAGATTGGACAGCCACTTGTCTGAAATGGTATAGGGTTTCCTGCCTGAAAGGGGTTGGACTAGAAGACCTCCGAAGTCCCTTCCAACTCTTTCTGTTATTCTGTCCGTGATTCCCTTAACAACCGTGACAGGAAAGGTCGTAAAATGGGGCAAAACCCATTTAACAACTGTCTCGCTTAGCAACAGAAGTGCTGGGCTCAATTGTGGTCGTAAGCCAAGGATTACCTATTCTATCTCGCGTCACCTGGATAAACCCATCCCAGTCTATTCCTCTCCAAGGGGAAGAGAACCACAATTGTGAGAAGGAACAGGACTGCCCCTTTCACACCAGGTTTTGGGGCGCGGGTTTGCCCTGGGCTTCCTGGACCCCAGCCCTCTCCCCAGGACTGTCCTCACCGTTTATCGGGGATCCGGAAGTCCCGGTAAAGCTGCTCGGCTAACTTGTGCTTCCCGTCCAGAATGAGATTGTAGACGGTGTCGTGCAGCGAAAGGTCCACGAAGGGTTTGTCAAAGTCATCCTGGAAGCGACGCTGTTGACGCAACAGCTTGATCTGGTCTTCAGTGGCCTGGTGAGCAGAAGAAGGAAAAAGCACATTGCTTTTCGGATGAGTCTAGGACAACTCGCCACGGCCAACTCACCACAGCCATCTTGCCATGGCCAACTTGCTACGGCCAACTTGCCACGGCCAACTCGCCATGGCCAACACGCCATGGTCAACTCGCCACAGCCATCTTGCCATGGCCAACTCGCTCAACTTGCCACAACCAACATATCATGGCCAATTCACCACAGCCATCTCGCCATGGCCAACTTGCCACGGCCAACATACCATGGCCAACGCGCCATGGCCAACGCGCCCTGGCCATCTTGCCACGGCCAACAGAAATTCTGGTCACAATTGCGGTCGTAAGTCAAGGACGACCTGCATTCCGGATCAAGCTCTCTTTGGCCCTAGGTGCCTGGTGTCCTCACCTTGGCTGCGAACTCATTCTTGGCTTTGTAGTACTCATCGACCGCGTTCTGCAGACTGGCCACACGCCCCTCGATCCACTGAGGAAGAAAACAGATTCTGCAGGATTAATCTACTTTGCAAAAAAATGCCTGAAGCCAAAAGTACTTCAATAAAAGGTCAGAGCAATAACAAGAAGAGGAGGGTCAACCTATTCTCCAAAGCCCCTGAAGGCAGGACAAGAAGCAACGGATGGAAACTCATCAAGGAGAGAAGCAACCTGGAACTAAGGAGAAACTTCCTAACAGAATAATTAACCAGTGGAACAGCTTGCCACCAGAAGTTGTAGGTGGCTCCATCACTGGGGATTTTAAAGAAGAGATTGGACAGCCACTTGTCTGAAATGGTATGGGTTCTTCTGCTTGAGCAGGGGGCTGGACTAGAAGACCTCCAAGGTCCCTTCCAACTCTGTTATTCTGTTCTGTTCTGTTCTGTTCTGTCTGCCTCTCTTTCCAAAGCCTTCCAGGCCCACTTCCGGAGATTTCAACCAGAACCTTAAGGACTAGAAACCTTTGGGGAGCAAGAGAGGGATCATTAAACTTAATTAATTGTGGTTTGTCTATCTTCCCTTTTAACCACAAATGCAAAAGATTTGCAGGCTACTCGGGAGAACGTGCAATGCAGGTATGAAAATATATGTATTTTCCACTGGTTTCCGAGGGGTGCTCCTCCGGATCGGAGTCTGCCAGCCGTTTCTCGATGCCCGCAGCCACGTTGCAGCAGCACCCACCTTCTCACTGACGTAGCTGCTACGGACGTGGAAGTTGCCCAGCTCCTGGTGGTTGTCGTCTTGATTGTACAGATCTTTGAGTGTGTTGGGCTCCTTATGTTTGCAGAACTGAGGAGGGACAAGAGTCGGAGATGAAAAAGGTTGGGTATAAATTGATTAATAATCCTCATTCTCGTGGCTCTTCGTTTTTTTTTGTGTTTAACAAACTTTTGATTTACATATTATATTTAGTTATTAAACATACACGCTTCCCCTCTCGCCCTGGAGTAAGTCTAGGCGGCTTAAATCACGTTATTTGGAGACTTTTACCTCAGATTTATTTTATTATTATTTTATTATTTTATTTTATTTATTTCCTTATAGGTACAGTTTGTTGACAGAAAGCCTAGAGCAGTGGTGGCGAACCTATGGCACGCGTGCCGGAAGTGGCACGCAGAGCCATCTCTCCGGGCATGCCAGCCGTTGCCCGTTGCTCTTCCGGTTTCCGGCACGCCAGCTGGTCTTCTGGCATGTGCGCCAAAAACCGGAAGACCAGGTGACCGGCACGAATGTGCGCGCCGGAAACTGGAACCTCAGCTTCCCGGTGTGCACATGCACGCACATGCACGCCGGGGAACTGCTCTTCCAGTTTCTGGTGTTCCCTTGCACGCGCGCGCGCTCCAGTTTCGGCACTTGGTGCCGAAAAGGTTTGCCAACACTGGCCTAGAGCACGAGTGTCAAACTCAAAGCCTGGGGGCCGGATCCGGCCCGTGGGGTGTTTAGATCTGGCCCGCGGGGCTGCCCTGGAAACAGCGAAGGACCGGCCTGCGGTGCCTCTACCAACAAAAATGGAGCTCGCGAGGGCTTCAGGCGGCCTTCCCGAGCTCTGTTTTCGCCGGCAGAGGGTTGCAGGAGGCCATCACAGCCGAAAATGGAGCTCGGGACCCTGTTTTTGCTGGCAGAGCACTTGGGTCACCACAGGCGCCCCCGACACGAGTGACGTTTAGCTGGCCATGCTCACCCTGGCCTCCCCACCCTGGCCCCCCGAGATCAAACACAACCCTGATGCAGCCCTCAATGAAATCGAGTTCGACACCCCTGGCCTAGAGCATTGAAAACAAAAGGGAAAATATGAAACTTTGGTTTAGGTTTTTACCAATTAGATAGATCTGTTGTTCTAGAAATGGCTAGTTTAAACTACAGCTAGTCCTCGACTTACAACAGTTCACTTAGCGACCGTTCGGAGTTACAACAGCACTGGAAAAGGTGGCTTAAGACCATTTTTCACACTTATGACCGTTGCAGCATCCCCATGTCAATGGTCAAGGTTTACCTTAGGATGCTTGACAACTGACTCACATTTATGACGGTCGCAGTGTCCCGAGGTCATACGATTCCCCTTTTGCGACCTCCTGACAAGCGAAGTCCATGGGGAAGCCCGATTCGCTTAACAACCGTGGGACTAATTTAACAAGGACAGTGATTCACTTAACAAACGCAGCCAGAAAAGTCGTAAAATGGGGCAAAACTCACTGAACAAATGTCTCACTTAGCAACATAAATTTTGAGCTCACTCGTGGTCGTACGTCGAGGACTGCCTGTATTATATAAAAAGTAAAAAGTTGAGGTTTGATGTTACGGCTTTATTCTACTGCAACGAAGGGAGTCGGAAGTCACTGCCTTTTCTTTCATTTTTTCCCCCTTTTCTTTTCTTTCCCTTCCCTTTTCCCTTTCCTATTTCTCTTTCTACTTGCTTTTGTATTATTTTTTTTGTATATTATAAATTAATAAAATTGTTATCAACAGGAAAAAAAATAAAAATAAAACAAAGGGGAAAATAAAATGATCTATTGATTCTAAACGTTGCAGCTAGTCCTCAAACCATTTCTTTAGGGATCATTTGAAGTTATGATAACACTGAAAAAAGTGAATTATGACCGTTTTTCATACTTACGACTGTTGCAGCATCCCCCTGGTCATGTGATCAAAATTCGGATGCTTGGCAACTGACTCGTATTTATGACGGTTGCAGCATCCTGGGGTCACGCGATCCCCTTTTGCGACCTTCTCACACGTAGAGTCAACGAGGAAGCCCGATTCACTTAACAACCGTGTTACAGGACGTCCTCGACGTACGACCACTATTGAACCCAACATTCCTGTTGCTAAGTAAGTCATTTGTTAAGTGAGTTTTGCCCCATTTTATCACCTTCCTTGCCCTGGTTGTTAAGTGAATCACTGCAGTTGTTGAGTTAGTAACACGGTCATTAAGCGAATCTCGCTTCCCCTTTGACTTTGCTCATCAGAAGGTCGTAAAAGGGGATCACGTGAGCCCGGGACACTGCAACCGTCATAAATATGAGTCAGTTGCCAAGTGTCCAAATTTTGATCACATGACTATAGGTGTTCTGAATCAAGCGTAGATTGGTTGTGCTATCATCAGGCAGCTTAACAAAACGCAATGGTACATTCAATCAGATTATATTTTATTCTTCAGGCATCCTCTGACATCACTCACGGTTATGTAGAAGTTCTTCTGAATCTACAGTCATAATCTGGAACCATCACGAATATTGTAAAAAAGGATTAACGCTTCCCCATCTCCCTTGTTGCTACATCTTTTCCCGGTAGATTCTTGAAAGTGACTTCCTTTATTCCCGCCCCCCAGGCATACTTCAATGACCAATAAGAGTACACAGTTATGATCACATGCCATGGACTACATGGCATGGACTACATTCCCCAGAATGCTATGTCTTAAAGAGACAGTTCTTAATTCTAGGCTAAACCCTTGATAAGCCAGCACAATAGGGATGCTGCAATGGTCGTAAGTGTGAAAAACGGTCATAAGTCACTTTTTTCAGTGCCGTTGTAACTTCAAATGGCCACTAAACAAATGGTTGTAAGTCAAGGACTACCTGTACTAACTTAATGACGGCGGTGATTCAGTTAACAACCGCCATAAAAATCAAAACTCAGTTAACAATTGTCTTGCTTTGCAAAGGAAGTTTGGTTCTTAATTGTAGTCGTAAGTTGAGAGCAGTGTTTCTCAAATTTGGCAAGCTTAAGATGGGTGGACTTCAACTCCCAGAATTCCCCAGCCAGCAACTCTGGCTGGGGAATTCTGGGAGTTGAGGTCCACCCATCTTAAAGTTGCCAAATTTGAAAAACACTGTTCCACAATGACAAGAAACCCTTCACACACAGCAAGGAGGCTCAGAACTTGAATTTTTGGTTGGATCAGAGACACCCAGAATCCTCCAGCCCAAAATCTGGAGATTCATATATTCCCAGATGCGCAGATTAGGGTCCGGTCTGTTTCTCTGTATCTCGGCCGGCTTCTGTGCAGCCAGTTATTAGAGGAGCGTGTGGCCCAAAACCTCACCTGACGATAGAGACTCAACGCCACGGGCTGGTTCTGCAAAGCCATGAAGAAATCGCCTCGGCCGAGTTCGTCCTTCAGGCGCGAGATGACGGTGTAAACTGAGCAGGAAGAAAAACAGAAAAGGAGAACATTTGCCAGCCTGCTCCATCCATCCTCTCGGCTGGGGAGGATGGGGCCTGCAATTCGCAGCCGAGGTAGCGGATTAATTTGCTCTTGCATTTCCCCTGGCAGGATATATTCTAGAGAAGGTTAGGGGGGGGGAATCCCCCCTTTTTTTCAACCTGAGCTTTCCTTAGCATAATCTGCAGGGGCTTCAGAGGGAAAGATTGCTAAAATGGCTGGCTAGTCTGTATTTTTATTGTGATTTTCTATCTATCTATCTATCTATCTATCTATCTATCTATCTATCTATCTATCATCTATCTATCCATCCATCCATCCATCCATCCATCCATCCATCCATCCATCCATCCATCCATCCATCCATCCATCTATCTATCTATCTATCTATCTCCTATCTAGTTATCTTTCTCTCTCTTGTCTATCATCCATCCATCCATCCATCCATCCATCCATCCATCTATCATCTATCTATCATCTATCTATCCATCCATCCATCCATCCATCATATCTATCTCAATATCTTTGTCTGTCTGTCTGTCTATCTATCCATTCGTCCATCCACCTTGATATCTATCTCAATATCTCTGTCTATCTGTATCTACCTACCTATCTAATCTACTAATCTA
>QLTV01003965.1:371235-382891 GCA_003457575.1 Thermophis baileyi
CCTTCATGAATTAAAATAGTTAAAATGCAACGATAACAATCAGCAGCCAACTCTTGCTCATTATGTGAAACCCTTTAGCAAAGAGGTCATTTAAGCTCTCCAGAAAGTGGATGGGCATACTTGGGCTACAAAATGCCAAGCTAAAGAGACAAATTATCAAAATAACATCTTGAGTGAGCGCTAATCCCATTCTGCCTTTGTTCATACCTTGCTGCAGGGAATTTTTGCCTATGAATATACCTAGCCCTCTCTTTATCTCTTAAGTGCTGACATCTGCTGGGGGCTATTGAGGAGGGTGGGGGCTATTAAGAGGGAGTCTGCTTCCTGCTTCTAAAAAACAAAAACAACCACCATGTTTCTCCATTTCTCATCCAGGGAAATATAATATTCTGCCTTTTTTTTTTAATATTTCCTAGACTATTTCATTCTTCTAGGAGAGAGGTGGGTGCTAACTTCCTACAGAAGGGATAGAATCAAAATCAAAGTGTTAATGCTGTTTTGTAAAGCCTCACTAAGATCACATTTGGAATATTGCATCCAATTTACAATGCAAAAAAAAAAAAAAAAGATGTGGAGACTCTGGAAAGAGTGCAGAGAAGAGCAACAAAGAGGATTAGGGGCCTGGAGGCTAAAACATACGAAGAACAATGGTTGCTGGAATTGGGAATGTCCAGTCTAATGAAAAGAAGGACTAGGGGTATGATATGATAGCTGTTTTCCAATATTTGAGGGGCCGGCCCAGTGGTGGGATTCAATTTTTTTAAACTACCGGTTCTGTGGGTTTGGCTTGGTGGTCATGTGACTGAGTGGGTGTTGCTTGGGGGGGTCATGTGACTGGGTGGGCGTGTCCAACTTGATGTCACTCACATGGAGGGGGGACTCGCCTGGCTTCTCCTCGCCCCTCCCCTCCCCATCCTCGCTTGGTCTTGCATGTTATGGTGAGAGAGGACGTTTTTTCGAAGCCCTCTCCCCCTTGATACTAGCCAATAAAATGAGATTTTGCTTTCAGAAGACCTGATGTCCATTTCCAAGTATTGTTTATCCCCATTCTCTGAATGGTGTCTGAATGGGGAGATTTATAAAGAATAAGAGAGTCGGAAGGGACCTTGGAGGTTTTCTAGTCCAACCCCCTGCTCAAGCATGGGACCCTATACTATGATGGACACATTTCTTCTTAAAAACCTCCAGTGATGGTATACCCACAATTTCTGAAGGCATCCCATTTCTTCGGATTTAATTGTTCTCACTGTCAGGAAATTTCTTCTTATTTCTAGGTTGGATCTGTTTGATGAGTTTCCATCTCACAGATCCGTCTCACAGTTAACTGCCAGTTGAGCCAGGCCAGGCACCACCTAATTTCGATACATTTTTTCTTGCCTGTGTAAAATCTTACTTTACTCTCCATTAAATTGCATTTTTGGTGAGAAATGGTATTCTACAGTGGTATTCAGTTTACTACAATGATTTTTTGCAAATGCATTAAAGCTTGAAGAATACATTTAATGCATTTTGCAAATGCAGTAAAGCTTGAAGAATCGCTGCTTATACTGATAAAGATTATTCTTTTTGAACATTAAAGCATACAGTCAAGCAAATATTTCCAATCCTACAATTGAAAACACACTTGAAAGGCATTTTCAAAGCAGTCAGTTAGTGGATGTCTTACCATTCTTTCTCTTCTCCTTTAATTAAATCTTTCTCTCCTCAACACTTCTCAATGTTTTCCTTTCCTTTCTGTTATGTACAGAAAAGTGCTTCTCTTTTACTGCTCATGTTCAAATTAACCCTCCCCTGATGCCTACACCTGAATTTCATTCAGGTAAACCCAAAAAGACAACACTTCTTTCCTAAGTTGTCCAAATGGAAAGTGCTCCAAAGGGAATTACTCAGTAATGGGTGATATTAGCAATTCATAAACATAATTATCTTGCTCTCCGAAGAGATGGGGACTTAACAAACTAATTAAGCAAGGTGTGATTAACTGCATAGCACCGAAAGGCAGATTTGCTCATTGAGACCAACAGTGATACAAGCAAAAATCAGTCTTGTTAGGAAAGGCTGTCTAATAACAGATTAACAGCGTTGGAAGGGACCTTGCAGGTCACCTAGTCCAACCCCCTGCCCAAGCAGGAGACCCTACATCTGCCTCTACCTAGGATCGAACTCACAACCTCCTGATTGTGAGGCAAGAGCTCCTCCTCTAGGCCACCGCAGAGTTGAAGTAATAAAAACGTACCCAGGTCTTTCTCTTATTATAAAATCATCCTGGACGGCAGCGGAACTTCCTCTCCTCCCTCTTTTGGGAAGATTTACAAAGAACTTCCAGTCAGGTTCGCCCTGCAGCCTCGCCCACCCCCCGCCAGCAGCTCTTGCCTGGGCAGCGGTTTGGCTTTACCTTGCCCTTACCTTCCTCCCGCGGCTGATGGCAGAGGGGAAGGCCAGCCCCTTCAGCTCCAGCAATGCCCTGTGTGCCGAGTCCCGATCCGGTGGTGGTGGGGGCACGGTCCGGTTGTTTTCATCAGCGAGGGGCTGCGGAGCTAGTGGCAGTGGCGGAGCGTCCCAGAACTGCGCCGGCGGCGAGTTTTCCTGGGCGGTTTCGGCCATGGCCGGCGCCAGCGGCGGCAGAGCACACCAGGGCGGCGTTCCCCTGGCCAGATCCAGCCGCTGTCAGGGTTCCAAATAGCATCTAAAACTAAATCAGAGTCCAATGCAAAGTATTGCTCAAAGTTCCAATTTATTAGTAGAGCCATGTTGGCACATCTGTGAGAAACCCGAATCTGACGCTACGAGGGTTTCTCCACCCAGTTGAAAGATCAAGCCCCTTGTCCCCACACCCACAAGTTCATCACGTTAGCCAGGTCTTCTTTTGCCAACGTGCCAGCTACTCCCATCAGCTTCCGGGCAAGTGCTGGACAAAGGATGACCTTGAGAATCTAAAAGGAATTTGTTATGGCTACATTTCTACAACCCTCATGCAACATCCCCTTCCAAATTCCCACAGCAAGAATACGTTTTTAAAGCATAAAGTGTGGCAGGCCAAAGTCTCTAATAAGATATGGCTTTGGCCTGAGAGCCACAACGGCACCTGCGGACGGCGGGATGCACGGACGGCGTGAAAAACAGGACGGCTTCGGCCTACGGGCCCATTACAACACAGCCGCTCATACATACATACCATGTTTCCCCGAAAATAAGACCCTGTCTTATATTTTTTTGAACCCTGAAATAATAGCTTGGCCTTATTGCCATGCACTCAAAAGCCCGATTGGGCTTATTATCAGGGGATGTCTTATTTTGGGGAAAACAGGGTACTTGCCGATGGTTTCCTGGTGCTTCTTCTCCTTGTAGCACTGAGCTCCTTGGCTTTTGAAATCCAGCACTCTTGGATTTCAAGAGTGCTCCAGCTCGGCAGCCAGAGAAGCAGCGCTGGATTTCAAAAGCCAAGCAGCTCAATGCTACAAGGAGAAGAAGTGCCGGGAAGCCATTGGCAAGATGGAGAGCATTCAGCCAGCATTCAGAGGCAAGCGGGAAGCGTGGGAAGTGGCACAGATGAGTTGCCTGCCTCCTGGGAAGTGCGGGAACCTCCGGGAAGAGGCACGGACATGGCGGGAAACGGCGCGGGCGAAGGAAAGTCCATGCACGGCTGGGCGCGCTTGGTGGCAGGAGGGGGCGCGGCGCAATGGGGCTGTTTTGTTCCTCCTTACCTCGCGCCGGCCGTTCCATTGCCCGTTTCGCCATTGCAGCCCCGGGCCGCACCACGGAGCTTTCCCCACCCACCACCGCCCAGATGCCCTCGCTTCTCCCAAGCATTTCTTTGCCTACCTGATGTCCAGCTCCGTTGCGTTTCTCGCCATTGTGTGCAGGGAAAGAAAAGTTTGTGGGACTGGAAAAAAAAAATCAATTCCAACTTTGCGAGATCTTTTTCTTTTGCGAGAAGTTGGAATTGATTGAGTGAATTTTTTTTTTAGCCTCACAAACTTTCGTTTCCCTGCACATGATGGCGAGAAACACGAAGGAGCTGGAAATCAGGTAGGCAAAGAAATCCTTGGGGAATTTGTTCTCCCAGCCAGCGCGGCCAGGCGGCTTCCTGGCCAGGGGGGAGAGTGTTCTCCCAGCCAGCGTGGCCAGGCAGCTTCCCGGTGCCGTGTGGGATGTAGCCACGGCGGCAAAGCAAGGCAGGCAAGCTGGAGGCCGGGGACGATGGGGGGGGAAGCTTGCTAGGCCGCTCCGTGAGCGCCGCAACCCGCGTGGAGCCGAGGCGGTGAAATAAGCAAGCTGGAGGCCAGGGATGGGGGGGAGCTTGCTAGGCCGCGAGCGCCGCAGCCCGCGTGGAGCCGCGGCGGGGAAGCAAGCCAGGCAAGCTGGGGGCCGGGGACGGTGGGGGGGGGGAGAAGCTTGCTAGGCTGTGAAGCGCCGCGGCGCAGGCTTACTTACCCAGGGAGGCAGATCAGGGCCGCTCAGTTGGGCCGCAGGCACCACGTCGGAAGGCAAGCAAGCCGCAGAGCAGAGACTGTGTGGTCAACGCGAGGAGCCACACAGTGTGCTATGCCAGGGAGGTGAGTGACTGGACGGGGCGAGCAGGATGGGCGGGGGGGGGGGCAGCGAGAGGTGGTATTTGCCAGTTCTCCAAACTACTCTAAATTTCTGCTACCAGTTCGCCCGAACCGGCCCCAAAGAGGAGGGGGTCGACTTATTCTCCAAAGCACCAGAAGGCAGGACAAGAAGCAATGGATGGAAACTAATCAAGACGAGAAGCAACCTAGAACGAAGGAGAAATTTCCTGACAGTGAGAAAGATTAACCAGTGGAACAGCTTGCCACCAGAAGTTGTGGGTGCTCCAACATTGGAGGTTTTTAAGAAGAGACCAGACAGCCACCTATCTGAAATGGTATAGGATTTCCTGCTTGAGCAGGGGGATGGACTAGAAGACCCCCAAGGTCCCTTATTCTCCAAAGCACCTGAAGGCAGGACAAGAAGCAATGGATGGAAACTAACCAAGGAGAGAAGCAATCTGGAACGAAGGAGGAATTTCCTGACAGAGAGAACAATTAACCAGTGGAACAGCTTGCCATTAGAAGTTGTGGGTGCTTCATCACTGGAGGTTTTCAAGAAGAGATTGGATAACCATTTGTCTGGAATGGCATAGGGTCTCCTGCTCGAGCCGGGAGTTGGACTAGAAGACCTCCAAGGTCCCTTCCAATTCTGTTAAAGATTGAGGGGCTCCTGCCCTGGGCTTTGTTCCTGTGTGAAATTCGGAAAGGAAGTTGAACTGCCCTTGTAGATCCCTCCCTGGGGATTTATTGAGGGAATCTGGCGCCTTCCTTACCCTGAGGGGATTCCTATTCTTTGATGAAGTCTGTGAGATGCAATAGCGGGGAAGGGGGAGCAGATCAAAGTCCTTTTAACTTCCAACAAGGGGACCTTAGACCCGTTGAGGACTTTTCAATCCATTTTTAAAATCAGGATGGGAAATCTGCAGTTCTGCTAGATCTCTGCTGCTCTGCGGTCAGTTTCTCCTAACAGCCGAGATGATTCAAGGACATTCAGTTCGTCGGCGTGAGGAAAATTAGATTGCAAAAATTACAACACATTGTTCACCTCAAAACGTCCACAACTTGCCTACTTATCAAATGTACTTTCTGTTTAGACTGCCTTCGAAGCTCAGGTTTTTCTCCCAACCAGGCCGCGCATCAGATATCTTGAGTTACAAGAATTGTTTCCACCTGGGTGAGGTTGAAGCGAGCTGGAATTGAAAATGGAGAAGAAAAAAAGGATAAATTCACGAAAAGCGGCTGCCTTTTTCATTAAACGCGTTAGATAAAAATTCGTGCAATTGTAAGGAATCGTGTAATTGTCTGGTTTTTGCCATTCGGCTTCTGACGTTGTTTAGAAAGTTTATAACTCTGGCTATTTCTCCAAGAGAGTTAAACAGTTATGGAAAATTAGGATTTTCACTTCCTTAAAAATTAAGAGAGGATACAAGAAGTCGTGGACTTAACAACCATTGTGTACCGGAGACAAATTCCTTGTGTGTTTAATCACAATTGGCCAATAAAATATTCTATTTATTTAGTGGAAGTTACAATGGCACTGAAAAAAGTGATTTATGCCGTTTTTCACACCACCGTTACAGCATCCCCGTGGTCACGTGATGAACATCCAGACGCTTGGCAACTGACTCGTATTTATGACGGTTGCGGTGTCCCGGAGTCACGTGATCCCCTTTTGCGACCTTCTGACAAGCCAAGTCAAGGGAGAAGCCCGATTCACTCAACAGCCGTGTTACTAACTTAATAACTGCATGATTCACTTAACAACTGTGGCCAGAAAGGTCGTAAAACGGGGCAAAACTCCACTGCCTCACTTAGTTCATATTGTGAAGGTTGTAAGTCAAGGACTAGCTGTATTTCAAGAGTTCAATCATGTCTTGCCAGGCTCCTGTACTTTTATTTATTTATAAAATTTATTATATTACATAATATATTATTATATTAGACCGTGGAGATTTCTTCTCCACTTACAGGTAGTCCTCGACTTACCACCACAACTGAGCCCCAAATTTTTGTTGCTAAGTGAGACATTTGTCAAGTGAATTTTGCTCCATTTTACCACCTATCCTGCCACAGTTGTTAAGTGAATCACTGCACTTTGTTAAATTAATAACATGGTTGTTAAGCGAATCCAGCTTCCCCATTGTCAGAAGGTCACAAAGGGGAAAATCACGTCACCCCTGGGACGCTGCAACCGTCATAACTGTGAGTCAGCGGCCAAGCGTCTGAATTTTGATCACGTGACTGCGGGGAATGCTGCAACCGTCGTAAGTGTGAGCAATGGTTGTAAGTCCGTTGTAACTTTGAACGGTCACTAAATGAACTGTTGTAAGTTGAGGACTACCTGTATTTTGTATAGCTCAAGTGCCCATGATGTGCCCGTCACCACATCATCTCCCCGCGACAGGGAAGGTAGGCGATTCTGGGAGGGAATGGCCCACCAAAAGTCACCCTAAAGCTGGACTAGAACTCGGGTCTCCCAGTCTCTTGTCCAGCCCTTCACCGCTGCAGCAAACCAGCGGCTCTCATTTCTGTGTGTGTGTGTGAGTGAGTGTGAGTGTGAACTGGACAAGGAGGTTTTGCAGGGCGCATCCTTCTCCTGGAGGACGCGATCTGTCCCGGATTCTGCCTTAGCAGAGCCTGATTTCAGTATTGGACGATAGGGGGCGCCGCAGAAGATGACAGCAGTGGGCCTTTTACGTCTATCGGCCAGCAGGGGGCGCGACGGGCGCTTGCAAGTGAAATTAGGTGTGCGTTGCATTGGCACTTTGCAGAAGTTGGAGGCAGTGGGCAAAGGGAAGCCGATGGGTTCGTGGCGGAGGAGGTTCGTTGAGACTCTGGAAAGAGTGCAGAGAAGAGCAACAAAGAGGATTAGGGGCCTGGAGGCTAAAACAGAAGAACGGTTGCAGGAATTGGGTGTGTCTACTCTAGTGAAGAGAAGGACCAGGGGAGACATGACAGCAGTCTTCCAATATTTGAGGGGCTGCCACAGAGAGGAGGGGGTCAAGCTATTCTCCAAGGCACCTGAAGGCCAGACAAGGAATAATGGATGGAAACTGACCAAGGAGAGATTCAACCTGGAAATAAGGAGAAATTTCCTGACAGTGAGGACAATTAATCAGTGGAATGGGTTGCCTTCAAAAGTTGTGGGAGCTCCATCACTGGAGGCTTTCAAGAAGAGACTGGATTGCCCTCTGTCAGAAATGGGCTAGGGTCTCCTGCTTGGGCAGGGGGTTGGAATAGATGACCTACAAGGTCCCTTCCAACTCCTATCCTATCCTATCCTATCCTATCCTATCCTATCCTATCCTATCCTATCCTATCCTATCCTATCCTATCCTATCCTATCCTATCTTCTACTCTACTCTACTCTACTCTACTCTACTCTACTCTACTCTACTCTACTCTACTCTACTCTACTCTACTCTACTCTCCTCTACTCTACTCTACTCTACTCTACTCAGTTTAAAAAGTGATCTGTTCATCTTTAAGGTCAGCAGGAGGTCCGCGGTCCCTGTGACCTCCACCTCTATTCTTCCCTACCTCTGTCCTCAGCCCCTCCATTCCTCCCAAGGTTGTTGGTGGCCCAGTGGGTGATAAGGTTGGACTTTTCCAAGTTGCTGAGATGCTGCAGACGGGGCTGGAAGGGGTTAAGGCCAACCTGCCTTGGTTTAATTGACAGCTGGAACCACAGCTGCAGCCTTTTAGCACCTAGGATGTTGGGATGGGGGGGGTGCAAGTCTATAAAGGTCACCAGCTGTAGCTCCAGGGTGGGTGGAGCCTCTGTTGATGGACCTTTCTTCTCCGACTGGTTGCAGGTAGCTACAAGAACTCTGCTTCAATCATAGTTTTAGATTTAAAATACATATTTTTTAGATTTCTCTATTGTCTCTCTTTCCTACTTTGGGACTTTTTTTTATGGAACAAGGGGCTAGAGTAGATGATCTCTGAGGTGTCTTCTATATCTTATATTCTGCAAGTAGTCCTTGACATACGGCCACAATGGAGTCCAAACTTTGTTGCTAAGCCAGGTGGTTGGTTGGGCTTTGCCCTGTTTTACGGCCTTTCTTGCCACTGTCGTTAAGTGAATCACTGCAGTTGTTAAGTCAGTCACGCGGTTGTTAAGCGAATCCGGCTTCCACGTCGTCTTGGCTTGTCGGGAGGTCGCAAAAGGGGATCGCCTGACCCCGGGGGACATGGCCACCGTCATAAATATGAGTCAGCTGTCAAGCATCGGAATTTTGATCATGTGACTGTCGGGATACTGCAATGGTCGTATGTATGAAAACTGGTCCTAAGTCACTTTTTCGAGTGCTGTTATAACTTTGAATGGTGACTAAACAAATGTTTGTAAATTGAGAACTACCGGTATGTATTTTTTTGTTTTGAAGGCTGCTTATGAGACCGATCTGGTATGGTCCTCATTTAATGGAGTAGGGGGTGGGGGGGGCTAAAGCTCCTGTCCTGGCACCTTAAAAGTAACAAGTGTGTCCTTGACTTGTTACTAAATGAACAACGGTTCATTTAGTGACCAAAGTTACAACGCCACTGGAAAAAAGCGACTTATGGCCGTTTTTCACACTTACGACATTTGCAGCATCCCTGTAGTCACGTGACTTTCATTTGGATGCTTGATAACTGGTTCATATTTATGACGGTCGCCTTTTGCGACCACCTGACAAGCAAAGTCAATGGGGAAGCGAGATTCACTTAACAACCGTGTTACTAACTTAACAATGGCAGTGATTCACTTAAGAAATGTGGCAAGGAAAGTCGAAAAATGGGGCAAAACTCCTAATGAACTAATTTCTCACTTAGCAACATAAATTCTAGGCTAAATTGTGGTCATAAGTTGAGATCTACCTGCAATAGAATAATAGAATAAAGAGAGTTGGAAGGGACCTTGGAGGTCTTCTAGTCCAACCTCCTGCTCGAGCAGGAGACCTTATATCAATTTTGCTAAATGGTGGATCTAGTTCTAGTCTCTTCTTAAAAACCTCCCGTGTTGCAGCACCCACAACTTCTGGTGGCAAGCTGTTCCACTGGTGAATTGTTCTAACTTTCAAGGAAATTTCTCCTTAGTTCTAGGTTGCTTCTCTCCTTGGTTAGTTTCCATCCGTTGCTTCTTGTCCTGCCTTCTGGTGCTTTGGAAAATAAGTTGATCCCCTCTTCTTTGGGGCAGCCCCCCAAATATTGGACTGCTATCATGTCACCCCTAGTTCTTCTTTTCATTAGACTAGAGCCGAGGTGGCGCAGTGGTTAGAGTGCAGCACTGCAGGCTACTTCAGCTGACTGCTAGCTGCAGTTCGGCGGTTCAAATCTCACCGGCTCAAGGTTGACTCAGCCTTCCATCCTTCCGAGGTGGGTAAAATGAGGACCCAGATTGTTGGGGGCAAGAGGCTGACTCTGTGAACTGCTTAGAGAGGGCTGTAAAGCACTATGAGTCTAAGGGGTTGCCACAAAGATGAGTGAGTCAAGCTATTCTCTAAAGCACCTTAAGGCAGGAGAAGATGGATGGAAACTACCGTAGTCAAGGAGAGAAGCAACCTAGAACTAAGGAGAAATTTCCTGACAGTGAGAACAATTAACCAGTGGAACAACTTGCCTCCAGAAGTTGTGGGTGCTCCAACACTGGAAGTTTTAAAGAAGAGATTGGACAACCATTTGTCTGAAATGCTACAGGGTTTCCTGCCTGAGCAAGGGGTTGGACTAGAAGACCTCCAAGGTCCCTTCCAACCCTGTTATTCTGTATTCACACGTTTTAGCCTCCTAATCATCTTTCCGGCTCTTCTCTGCACTTTTTCCAGAGTCTCGACATCTTGTTTTTTAATATCCTGGGGACCAAAATTGGATGGCAGTATTCCAAGTGTTGGTCTTAACGTTTGTCAGATGCCACCTGGCAATACTCTGCTACTAGGGTGCCAATCTGCCATGAATTTTGGGGGACAGGTGGGAGGGGCGTTGCTTGGAGGGAATGAAGCTTCAACGGTCCTTTCCCAGCACCGTCTCAAGGCCAGCCGCTTGGGAAACGGAACGGCGGGGCTGCATTCCTTAGAACACCGTTCCAAAAACAATTCTTTTAAATTTAATTGGGCTTGTGAAGCACCAACGATGGGAGGCGCCTTCGGGCAAAGTTTACCCTGAGATTTTTGGCCCGGGAATTTCAGTTCTTTTGCCTTTGCGTGACTGTCTATCCTTTGACCTGTAGTAAACTCTGCAGAATAACCGAGTTGGAAGAGGGGCCCTTGGAGGTCTTCTAGTCCAACCCACCCCCACCCCGCTTCAGGCAGGAAGGATACCTTTCTCAACCAAAAGGTGCGAAGGAGGATCGTTCTTCCTTAGAAGCCCAAGGTGAGGCAGGACTGACAACAGACCATGGCTTAAGCACCAAGCTGTGAGCCACACTCATCCTACAAGCCAGGTTGGACAATTTGGGATGTATTTCGGAGGCCTCCCTGTTCCTGGCTCAGATCTCGGTGGAGTAATTTTTGTCTTCTGGTTTTTTGAGTTTTAGCGAGGAGCTCAAGGTCCAGGGGATTAGATAGAAGTGAGGGGTGTGTGTGAAGCTGGGTTATCGTTTCCCAAGGTCAAGAGAAAGGCTAGACAGGAGAGGGAGGGCTGCAAGGGGAACGTGAAAATTATTGGTGTGTGTGTGTGAGTGAGTGTGAGTGTGAGGGAAACCCAACTGGTCCTTGGAAAAGGAGTATCTCCAAAGTTTTAACTAATTAGGGTGGACTTTGGGGGAAGCATTCAGGCTTCGTGGTTTGCAAATGCTGGATAGACAATCATGTCAGGAAATGAGTGATTGGCTTTCTGACTTTGGGTTTTTCTGTAAAAGAGGCCTGAGCTGAATTGAAAAGTCTTGTTGAATCTCTCTCTCTCTCTCTCTCTCTCTCTCTCTCTCTCTCTCTCTCCCTCCCTCCCTCCCCCCCCCCCTCTTTTTTTCTTTTTTTTTTTTTTTTTTCTCTTTCTGCAAAAATTGCACCCTGTAATTAAGATCTTGCTTTTTAAATGATTAATCATTCTAACCCCTTTGAGCAGCTTCCCACTTACTTCTCCTCTCCCATTGAAATGCAGATCAGAGGAATGGGGAAGGGAGGGGATTC
>QLTV01003965.1:382933-399628 GCA_003457575.1 Thermophis baileyi
TAGTTCTATTTCAACTTCTGGAAATGTCCCTTCTCTCAGTGTGCTTGCAAGAACAGAGATAATCTCCAATACACACAAACACTCTCTCTCTCACACACACACACACACACTGTTCCTCTTTCTTGCTTTCTTTCTCTCTCTCTCTCTCTTTCTGTCTCCATCTCCCTCTCTCTTATTTTTTCAACTTATTTTTCAACTGGTTTATTTATTATGTATTTATTTCATTCATTTTTTAAAATTTTATTTATTTTTTATTATCTATTTATTCATTATTTTATTTATTTCTTAGGCATTTTATTTATGGTATATGTATTTTACTCATTTTACTCATATTTATTTCTTAGGTATTTTGTTTATCGTACAAGTATTTTATTTATTATTTTATGTATTATGTACTTATTCTAATCTTTTATTTATTTATTTATTTATGTATTTATTTATTTATTTAATTATGTATTTCATGTATTTATTTATTTATTGTTTTGATTTATTATGTATGTATTTATTTTATGTGTTATTTATTTATTTTATTTTATTTTATTTCTAAAATAAATAATATTTATTATTTATTTATTTTTCAACTTCATTTATTTATTCAACTGATTTTTCCAAAGCCACCAGAAGGCAAGAGAAGAAACAATGGAAACTCATCAAGGAGAGAAGCAACCTGGAATTAAGGAGAAATTTCCTGACAGTGAGGACAATTAACCAGTGGAACAGCTTGCCACCAGAAGTTGTGAATGCTCCAACACTGGAGGTCTTTAAGAAGAGACTGGATAACAATTTGTCTGGAATGGTATAGGATTTCCTGACCGAGTAGGGGGCTGGACTAGAAGACCTCCAAGGTCCCTTTCAACTCTGTTCTTGTGTTATTTCTCTCTCTTCATTCCCCCCCCTCTCTTTCGCTTCTCTGACTTTATCCATCTCTCTCTCTCTGTCACTATTTCTTTCTGTCTCCATCTCTCTGTCTCCCTATCTCTTCTCTCTCTCCATCGAGTCACAGCCCCAAATACTCCCCATCTTATAACAGTTCATTTAGTGGCCATTCAAAGTTACAACGGCACTGAAAATATAGTTATGACCGTTCTTCACACTTTGTGACCATTGCAGCATCGCCATGGCCATGTGATCAAAATTCAGACGCTTGGCAACTGACTCCTATTTATGACGGTCGCAGTGTCCCCGGGGGTCACGTGATCCCCTTTTGCGACCTTCCAACCAGCCAAGTCAATGAAGGGGTCAGATTCACTTAACAATCCTGTGATTCACTTAACAACTGCAGTGATTCACTTAACAACCCTGGCAAGACAGGTTGTAAAATAGGCCAAAACTCGCTGAACAACTGTTCTCACTTAGCAACAGAAATTTGGGGCTCAGTTGTGGTCGTAAGTTGAGGACTCCCTGTACTTATGATGGTCGCCATGTCACGGGGTCACGTGATCTCCTTTTGCGACCGTCTGACAAGCAAAGTCAATGGGGAAACTAGATTCACTTAACAACCGTGTTACTTTAACAACTGTGGTGATTCACTTAACGACAGTGGCAAGCAAGGTTGTAAAATATGGCCAAACTCACTTAACTACTGTCTCATTCGGAACAGAAATTTGGGGCTCTGAAAACATGGTCATTGGTCACGTTTTTCGGGGCCGTCATAACTTCAAACGGTCACTAAATGGACTGTTGTAAGTCAAAGACTACCTGTGTGGGCTTGAGCAATAATTCTAAACTGCAACTTAACTTTATGATCCTGATTCTTATCCAGAGGTCTTCAAACTTGGCAACTTTAAGACTTGTGGACTTCAACTCCCAGAATTCTCCAGCTGGCTGGAGTTGCCAAGTTTGGGAACCCCTGTATCTTATCCCTTGACCTTCCTCTTTGCAACCTGGGGAAAATCAATCAGAATAGAGCTGGAAGGGACCTTGGAGGTCTTCTAGTCCAACCCCCTGCTCAAGCAGGAGACTCTATAGCAAAGTTGTCGTCATCTGAGATCTTTCTGGTTCTTCAACTTCCCACGATGAGAATTTGTGTTGTGGTTGAGGAAGAAAACCAGCTTTGGGATTTTGGGACAAGCCCTTGAGAATGGGGTGTCTTCTCTTGCAGATCCTGAATTCCCTGGGTGCCGAAAACCACGTCATTCCTCCGAGATGCTCCGCTTGAATTCCAAGGAGGTCCGTCAGCTTCTACACAACAAGTTTGTGGTCATCTTAGGGGACTCAAGTGAGTGCAGACTTCGAAGGGAAGAGCTACCAGCTTTCTTGAAGGCATCAGAGCTAGCTTCCCCCAACCTGGTGCCTATCAATATCTCGGACTGCAGCTCCCATCATAGCCATTGCAAAAGGAGCCAGTTGCTCATTATGGGTTTGTGAGTCATTCAGGTCCAGCAGCATCAGATGGGGAAATCAGGGGTCAAATCTATCTGGAATGGTGGGGGGAGAATGATGTTCAAGGCATGATGGGTGTTAGAGTTGAACGTGTCTCTGTTGGTGGAAGAAGCTGTTATCTGCTTTCTGCTGGAGAAGAAGGAGGAAAATGCATGGACCTTCCTTGTTCTGACTTCTTCTAGGAGTGTGGACTTCATATAGGATCAAAGGGCTGGAAAGGGACCTTGGAGGTCTTCTAGTCCAACCCCCCTCTTGCAATCTTTCATGGATAAAATCACTAGTTTGCAAACGTGGCCCCTTTAAGACTTGTGGACTTCGACTCCCGTGCTGGCTGAGGACTTCTGGGAGTTGAAGTCCACAAGTCTTAAAGTGGTCAAGTTTGGAGGTCTCTGAGGACAAACGACAGGAGTTGTGATCTCACGGTGAGCACACAGAGACCAAACATTGTCTATCTCGCTCTGATATTACAGCTCCGAGCATCTGATTTACTTCCTGAAGAATGGACGGTGTAAACCGCTTAGAGAGCGCTGTACAGCATTGTGAAGCAGTATATAAGAGCTATTGTGCTCTCTCTCTCTCTCTCTCTCTCTCTCTCTCTCTCTCTCTCTCTCTCTCTCTCTCTCTCTCTCTCTCTCTCTCTCTCTCTCTCTCTCTCTCTCTCCCCCTCTCCCTCTCCCTCTCGCTCCCTCTCTCTCTCCTCTCTCCTCTCTCTCCCTCTCCCTCTCTCTCTCATCTAACCATCCATCCATTGTATCTTTCTACTTAGCTAGCTACTGTATACACTATTCTATTCTATTGTACTCTCCTCTATCCTATTCTATTCTCTATTCTATTTTCTATTTTCTATTCTCTCTTCTCTATCTATCCATCTATCCATCCATCCATCCATCCATCCATCCCCTCCCCTCCCCTCCCCTGCCCTGCCCTGCCCTGCCCTGCCCTGCCATGCCATGGTGGCACAGTGGTTAGAATGCAGCATTGCAGGCTGATTCCTCCCCACAGCCAGCAGTTCAATCCCGACTGGCTCAAGGTTGATTCAGCCTTCCGTCCTTCCGAGGTGGGTAAAATGAGGACCCAGATTGTTGGGGGCAAGAGGCTGACTCTGTAATAGAGAGGGCTGCGAAGCAATTGCAAAGCAGTATATAAGTCTAAGGGCTAAGTGTCTATGGAGATTCTCCATCTTCCAGGTCTCCTGGTTGTCCCCAAGGTGCTTTTTCAAGAGGCAATTGGACTTTCTGGGTTTTCCTTTGAAGACGTTTCGCTTCTCCTCCAAGAAGCTTCTTCAGCTCTGACTTCCCCACCAACCTGTCGGAGCTGAAGAAGCTTCTTGGAGGAGAAGCGAAACGTCTTCAACGAAAAACCAGAAAGTCCAGTTGCCTCTTAAAAAAGCACCTTTGGGACAAGTCCTTAAATTTTCCTTAAACTGACTACCATTGACCTCACCCCATTCCTAAGAGGTCTGTAAGGGGCGTGCATAAGTGCACCAGCGTGCCTACCGTCCCTGTCCTAAAGTCCCCATGTACTCGAAAAATATGTACTCAAACTATGTTTGTACTTATTATATACTCACATTAATATTTATACTTTACCTGTAATCATATACATGCTTGACAAAATAAATAAATAAATAAATAAGTCTAAGGGCTATTGCTATTGCTAATGGGCAGGCTTCTTGACCGTCATAAATGGAGGGCGAGCTGCAATTCTCTCTCTCCCTCTTCCTGCAGTCCAGCGATCGGTCTACAAGGATCTCATTCAGTTGCTCCAGAGTGATTCCTTACTCACTTCGTCCCAAATGAAGTCTAAGGTAATCGGCCATTGAGGTCTTCTGGAGCAGGTAACAGCTGTTTTGGGTGGGGTGGGGGGTACAGATACAGATTAACAGAGTTGGAAGGGACCTTGTAGGCCATCTAGTCCAACCCGCCACCCAAGCAGGAGACCCTACACCATTTCTGACCGATGGCAGTCCAGTCTCTTCTTGAAAGCCTCCAGTGATGAAGCTCCCACAACTTCCGAAGGCAATTTCTGTTCCATTGGTGGATTATTCTCACTATCAGAAAGTTCCTCCTTATTTCTAGGTTGAATCTCTCCTTGATCAGTTTCCATCCATTATTCCTTGTCTGGCCTTCGGGTACCTTGGAAAATAGCTTGACCCCCTCCTCTCTGTGGCAGACCCTCAAATATTGGAAGACTGCTATCATGCCCCCTCTGGTCCTTCTTTTCATTAAACTGGACATACCCAATTCCTGCAACCGTTCATCGTATGTTTTAGCCTCCAGCCCCCTAATCATCCTGGTTGCTCTTCTCTGCACTTTTTCTAGAGTCTCAACCTCTTTTTTATACTGTGGGGACCAAAACTGGATGCAGGATTCTAGGTGTGGTCTTATTTTGGAGTAATTTGGAAGAGAAGGAGCTATCAAAAGCTACCTCCAGTGTCCTTTCTTGGGGCCTTCGCTCAGTGAGAACATAGACTGGGGCTACAGGAAGTCCTCGACTTACAACAGTTTCGTTTAGTGACCATTCGAAGTTACAACGGCATGGACAATAGTGACGCGAAAAGGTCGTAACATGGGACAAAGCTCACTTCACCGTCCCTCTTAGCAGCAGAAATGTTAGGTTCCATTGTGGCTGTAAGTTGAGGCATACCTGTAGTATATCTGGAGCTTATACACATAGACCTCGTCTTATAACAGTTCACTTAGTGGCCATTCAACATTACAACGGCAGTGAAAAAAGTGACTTACGACCGTTGCAGCATCCCCAGGCTCACGTGATCAAAATTCGGACGCTTGGCAACCGACTCATATTTATGACGGTCGCGGTGTCCCCGATGTCACACGATCTCCTTTTGCGACCTTCTGACAAGCCAATTCAATTTGGGAAGCCGGATTCACTTAACGACCGTGTTCCTAACACCGGCAGGGAACAACTGTGGCAGGAAAAGTCATAAAACGAGTCAAAATTGCAGTGTCCCCGGGGTCACGCGATCCATTTTTGCGACCTTCTGACAACGGGAAAACCAGATTCACTTCACAACTCAGCGACGGCAGTGATTCACTTAACAGCCGTGGCCAGAAAGGTCGTAAAACAGGATGAAATTTCACCGAACAAATGTCTGACTTAGCAACAGAAATTTTGGGGCTGAATTGTGGGTCGTAAGTCGAGGACTGTATAACTTCTGTCCTTCTCTCTCTCTCTCTCTCTCTCTCTCTCTCTCTCTCTCTCTCTCTCTCTCTCTCCCGGGGGAATTCAGTTTTGAAAACGACCACTTAATTGAAGGCGGTGTGCTGGACGGCCTACACAACGGAATCCGTTATCGGGAAGTGCGCCAATATCGCACCCGTTACCACCTTGTCCGCTTCTACTTCCTGACTCGGATCTACTCAGAATATTTTGAAAGCATCCTGGATGATTTCCGGGCTGGCCCGCAGCCAGATGTTTTGATCCTCAATTCTTGCGTTTGGGATGTTTCCAGGTAGTGCAGGGGTCCCCAAACTTGGCAACTTTAAGACTTGTGGACTTCAACTCCCAGAATTCTCCAGCCAGCTATGGGAATTCTGGGAGTTGAAGTCCACAAGTCTTAAAGTTGCCAAGTTTGAAGACCTCTGAGGTAGTGTGTCATCTGTTGTGTAGGTGTCAAACTGTAGGTGTCAATCTTCTGAGGGCTCTTGGTGTTTCAAAGGCCTTAAATCCTGTAGCACACGGGCCTCCAACCTTGGCGACTTTACGACTCGTGGACTTCAACTCCCAGAATTCCTCAGCCAGTCATGCATTCTGGGAGTTGAAGTCCACAAGTCTTAAAAGTGGCCACGATTGGATACCCCTGACTTACATTGTGGATGCTGGTCTGTTCCTGTCATCCCAAGCTGTAGTGTGACTTGTAAACTAGAATTTACTACAGGCAGTCTGCGACTTACAACGGTCCATTTAGTGACTGTTCAAAGTTTTACTCTTCTTAAAAACCTCCAGTGATGGAGCACCCACAACTTCTGGTGGCAAGCTGTTCCATTGGTTAATTGTTTTCACTGTTAGGAAGTTTCTCCTTAGTTCTAGGTTGCTTCTCTCCTAGATTAGTTTCCATCCATTGTTTCTTGTCCTGCCTTCATCTGCTTTGGAGAATAGGTGGACCCCCTGTTCTTTGGGGCAGCCCCTCAAATATTGGAACATGCTATCATGTCATCCCTAATCAGTGGTGGGATTCAAATTTTTTTACTACCGGTTCTGTGTGCGTGGCTTATTTTGTGGGTGTGGCTTGATGGTCATGTGACTGGGTGGGTGTGGCTTGATCTGCAAAATCCCCATTTCCTCCCGATCAGCTGGGACTCGGGAGGCAGAGAATAGATGGGGGCGGGGCCAGCCAGAGGTGGTATTTACCGGTTTCTCCGAACTGCTCAAAATTCCCGCTACCGGTTCTCCAGAACTGGTCAGAACCTGCTGAATCCTACCTCTGCCCCTAGTCCTTCTTTTCATTAGACTGGACCTACCCAATTCCTGCAACTGTTCTTTGTATGTTTTATCCTCCAGCCCCCTGATCCTCTTCGTTGCTCTTCTCTGCACTCTTTCTAGAGTCTCCACATCTTTTTTATAATGTGGCCACCAAAACTGGATGCAGTATTCCAAGTGTGGCCTTACTAAGTCTATATAGAGCTGTACTTGAGCCGAGGTGGCGCAGTGGTTAGAGTGCAGCACTGCAGGCTACTTCAGCTGACTGCTAGCTGCAGTTCAGCGGTTCAAATCTCACCGGCTCAAGGTTGACTCAGCCTTCCATCCTTCCGAGGTGGGTAAAATGAGGACCCAGATTGTTGGGGGCAAGATGCTGACTCTGTGAACCGCTTAGAGAGGGCTGTAAAGCACTATGAAGCGGTATATAAGTCTAAGTGCTGGTATTGCTATTGCTACTTTATAGAGCGAAGTTTATTTATAGAGAGGTATAAAGGTTTGAGTCCCTTGGTACTCAACAGATCCTGGTTTGTTTGTTTTGTTTTTTTGTTTCTTTCTCCCTGAGTAGATATGGCTTGTCTTCCATGATGGAATACCGCAAGAACTTGGAGATAGCCTTCAACAAGTTGGACGCTGAACTCCCACCTTCCTGTTTGGTCATCTGGAACATGACCATGCCTTTAGGCCCCAGGATCAAAGGTGGCTTCCTTATACCAGAGGTAGGAGTTCCCCCAGTCTGGTTCTTGTCTTCGAGGTGTTGTCTGAATGGTGGACATCAGCATTTGTGGGGCTGTTCTGGGATCATGGTTTGTTCCAGTTGCTCCTTAGGGTTTTCTGCAATTGTTAGTAACCTGGTTGTTAAGTGAATCTGGCTTCCTTCCCCATTGACATTGCTCGTCAGGAGGTCGCGAAGGGGGATCAGCTGACCCCGAAGGACTCCGCAACCGTCATAAGTATGAATCACTTGCTGAGCTTCTAAATGGTGATCGTGTGACCACGGGAAAGTCGCAACGGCCGCAAGGGTGAAAATTGGTCCAAGTCACTTTTTTTTAGTACCGTCGTAACATTGGTCCCTAAATGAACTGTCGTAAGTCCAGGACTACCTGTATATCCTGAACAACAAAAGTATTGTAGTTTGCCTTAGTTTGGCATGATTCAGCCTCTGGGTGAGGCACGATAAAGAAATATCTGCTTGGAAGACTCACAATGTGCCCTTTTTGGTTTTTTTTTTTAACAGAATAACAGACGGAAAGGACCTTGAAGGTCTTCTAGTCCAACCCCCTGCTCAGGCAGGAAACCATACACCATTTCAGACAAATGGCTGTCCAATCTCTTCTTAAAAGCCTCCAGTGATGGAGCACCCACAACTTCTGTCCCACTGATCAATTGTTCTCATCGTTAGGAAATTTCCCCTTAAATCCAGGTTGCTTCTCTCTTCGATTAGTTTCCAGCCATCGTTTCTTCTCCTGCCTTCAGGTGCTTTGGAAAATAGGTCGCCCCCCCCTCTTCTTTGGGGCAGCCCCTCAAATACTGGACGATTGCTATCATGTCACCCCTAGTCCTTCAGATCTGGTTATTACACAGAGTTTAGGAGCTAATAGTGACAACGCTTGACATGACTTAGAGCATAGCATAATAGAGCTGGAAGGGACCTTGGAGGTCCTGTAGTCCAACCCCCTGCTAAGGCAGGAGACCCTATACCATTCCAGACGTGTGTATATCCAGTCTCTTCTTAAAAACCTCCAGTGATGGAGCACCCACAACTTCTGGTGGCAAGCTGTTCCACTGGTTAATTGTGGTTAAGTTTCTCCGTAATTCCAGGTTGCTTCTCTCCTTGATGAGTTTCCATCCGTTGTTTTTTGTCCTGCCTTCTGGTGCTTTGGAGAATAGGTGGATCCCCCTCTTCTTTGTGGCAGCCCCTCAAATATTGGAAGACTGCTATCATGTCACCTCTAGTTCTTCTTTTCATTAAGCTAGACCTACCCAATTCCTGGAACTGTTCTTCATATCTTTTAGCCTCCAGTCCTTAGCCTGACCTCCATTTCGCCAATCTGAACTGCCGTTCATCATAGCACAGGGCACAGAATAGAGTTGGAAGGGACCTTGGAGGTCTTCTAGTCCAACCCCTTCTGCTTGCCCAACCGAGGACGTTTTGCCCGTGATTTTCTGCTGTCTCCCAGCTGCAGCATCTGAGCCAGACTCTCCGCCAGGACATCATCGAAGGCAACTTCTATGGGGCCACGCTGGCTGCCCTCCATCTCTTTGACGTGGTAGACCTCCACTTCCACTTCCGCTTCGACGTGGGGAACCGCGTCAAGGACGGCATCCACTGGAACAACGTGGTGCATCGCCGGATCACCAACCTTCTCCTGACCCATCTGGCCGACGCCTGGGGGGTGGTGATCCCAGAGAAGAATCCTTGGGGGGGTGAGTATAGAAGGACACCCATCGACCACCGTTCCTTTGGTTTCCAGAAATCATGATCAAGCGAGGGGCCACTTCTGGTCTTCAGAAGAATTTATTTTTCCCCAAAGGTGGATTCCTTTGGAGTAAACAGCGGAGGGTTCTGGTGAGGCCAAAGACCGCAATGGAGAGAGACCTCTTTTTCTCTCAACGTCTACTAGCCTCTAGTTTATACTATAGTAACATGGATGATGTTACCTAGCTTGGTAATGAAACGTCTGCAAGAAAACTACCAAGCTTAGACAATACCAAGGACAACACAGTCGTCTTTCTCCTTCTTCTCCTCCTCCTCCTTCTCCTCCTCCTCCTCCTCCTTCTCCTTCTCCTTCTCCTCCTTCTCCTTCTCCTTCTCCTTCTCCTCCTCCTCCTCCCCCTCCCCCGCCCCCTCCTCCCTGCAAATCCCACTCCCTTCTAACACTGGTGATGTTACCTAGCTTGGTAATGAAATGTCTGCAAGAAAACTACCAAGCTCAGAGAACACCAAGGACAATACAGTCGTCTTTCTCCTTCTCCTCCTCCTCCTCTTCTTCCTCCTCCTCCTCCTTTCTGCAAACCCCACTCCCTTCTAGCATTGATGATGTTACCTAGTTGGGCCATGAAACATCTGCAAGGAAACAACCAAGCTCAGAGAGCACCAAGGACCCCACAGTCCTCCTCCCTCCTCCTCCTCCTCCTCCTCCTCCTTTCTAGCACTGATGATGCTACCTAGTAGATTAATGAAATGTCTGTCAAAAATCACCAAGGACCTCACATCCTTTTCCTCCTCCTCCTATTCCTCCTCCTCCACTCCACAAATCCCACTCCCTTCTAGCACTGATGATGCACCAAGGACCCCTCATCTCCCAGTCTCTATTTCAAGTTGTAGGAAAGCGAAAGGAAGAGGCATCCAAGATGCCTGGTGGGCTGTGAACTTCTCCATGTCTAGGATGGGATGGGTTGGATGGAAGGGACCTTGGAGGTCTTCTAGTCCAGCCCCCTACTCAAGCAGGAGAACCTCATAATTCTTGTTAGACAGGCATTTAGCATCCACCTCTGGAACTTCTTCTGAACTCTTGTAATAGTTTTTTTCCCCTGTTCTTGATATATATGTATATATTCTCTCATCTATGACTGTTTGGCTATTCCTAATTCTACCATCTGATCATTTCTACCAAGCTTCCCTTTCAGTGGTACACTTATGTCAGAGTGTGCACAGTGTGACTATATGAGACAAGCCAGGAGCAAATACAGTAAAACAGAGGTTTGTCTTTCAAATAGTGGTTTATCTACAAGGAATATAGTTTATCTACAAGGAATATATACATACAAGTACTAGGCAAAGTCAGGCAAGGGACGCCCTCACAGGGCCTCTCTTATATATACAGCCTCTTAAAGCGATAACAGTCAAATAACCCTGCTGACTCATTCTCATTGCATCATCATTTCAGCATTACAGCAGCTGTTCAGCTATTAAATCATTACCTTAACAACTTATTCTGAAGTTAAATTAAATCCGAGATGGGTGAATCTGTGTTCAAATAAAGCAGAGTCAGTGAATGGTCCTCTTTTCCTTCAGAGCAAAGAAAGGCCATCAGGCTCCTAGCTGCCCCCGAGGACATTATAGGACACGGCAAAAGTTGCAGAAGGGACTGTGAAGATGCCAATGGCTTCCTGGAACGTCTCACACCAACAACCGGATGGCTCTACAAAGAACGCAAGTATCTGGGGCTGGAGAGGTCACGGGAGGAGACCATGCGGTGGGGTTCTAGCAAACTGGAGGTCACCATCCAGCTACGGGGTGCTTCTGGAGCCCCTGGCTTGGCTTGTAAGCATGGGAAGGTCCGCGCCGAGCAGACATGTTGGCAGGACATGGTCAAAAAAGTCAAGATGGCAGCCATGGCATAGCAATCGGAGTGCCCTCCGTTTCTGATGGACGTCACGCTTGACCCGAGAGATGGATCCTTGCTGGCGTCGCCGTGGCCGCCATCTTGATCTTTTGGGGGTCATACCTTGTGGACGTCCCTGATACGGAGGGGGACTGAGGAGCCCAGAACGGTCTTCTTTGATCCTACAGGTCAAGTGACCTTTGATGACCGTTATGAAGCCGACTGGCGTTACCCAGAGCGCCCCAGTTTCTACGATGACTGTTTAATTGTTCCCAACGATGTGGCGCCACCGACGCCTTTCTCAGGTTTTACCAGCTTTGAGGAGCCCCGAGGCCTCTCCTTTCACTCAGACAACGTGTTCAGAGGTCAGTGGTTATGTTTGTGCTGTCTCCCTCTCCCCCTCTCTCTCCTTCCCTCTCTCTCCTTCTCTCTCTTTCTCCCTCTCTCCCTGTCTTTTTCTCCCTCTCCCCCTCCCTCCCTCCTTCCCTCTCCTTCTTCCTTCTCTCCCTCCCCGTCTTTCTCTCTCTCCCCTTGTCTCCACCGCTTTTTCTCTTTGTCCCTTCCTCTTTCTCCCTCTCTCTCTCCCTCCCCCTCTCTCTCCCTTCCCTCTTCCTCTCTCCCCTCTCTTTCTCCCTCTCCCTCATATCGCTCTCCCTTCCTCTCTCTCTGTCTCTCTCCCGGTCTTTCTCTCTCTCTGTCCCTCCCTTTCTCTCTCTGTTCCTTTCTCCCCTTGTTTCTCCCTCCCTTCCTCTCTCTTTCCCCCTTTCCCCTTCCCTCTTTCTCTCCCTCTCCCTCTCCCCTTTTTCTCTCTCTCTCCCTCCTTCTCTCCTTCCCTCTCTCCCTTTCCCTCTCTCTCCGTCTTTCCCTCCCTCTCCCCGTCTTCCCTCTTTCCCTCTTTCACCTTCTCTCCCTTCCTCCCTCTCTCTCTCCCTTCCTCTTCTCTCTCTCTCCCTCTTTCTCTCCCTCTCCCTCCCTCTCCCTCTCTCTCTGTAACCCTCTCTCTCTGTCCCTCTCTCCCCCTCTGTCCCTCTCTCCCCCTCTTTCTCCCTCCCTTCTTCTCTCTCCCCCTTTCTCTCTTTCTCCCTCTCTCCCTTCCTCTCTTCCTACTCTCCCTTCCCTCCCTCTCTCCCTCCCTCCCTCTCTTTCTCCCTCTCCCTCTTTCTCTCACTTAATATTGATCTCAAGTTAGCAGTTGCTAGCTTAATCAGAAACGGGCATGGCATAGTATACAAAGGAATCCAGTGGCACTTCTGGGGGAAGTGAGACTGGGGAAGAACTCACTTAATGACGGTAATTGGGACTGGAACGTCCATCACTAAGCAATGCGGTTGTAAAGAATGACAGCAGCTCTGGCAGTCCCCATTACCATCGTTGAGCGAAACACCTTGGGTGTTTCAAGTGAAGAACTCACGTGATTGCTACGTCTGACTTTTTTCCAGTTCGTACATTGATTTTGGTTGTGGGAAGCTGTCAAGGAAGGTCAAAAATCATGATTATTCACTGTGATGGTTGGAATTGTGGGCTGGTTGTCAAATGCCCACATCCCCAGATTGCAATCATGTGATCACATGGACACTACAGTGGCCAAAACTCTGAGGACCGGTCGTAAGTACTGTTTGTTCAGCGCCATTGTTACGTTTGAACAGCTGAACGAATGGTTGTTAACCACGGTCCTCTTCTACAAGCTAACAAGCTAACCACATCTCCTGGTTCACACACACAGGCCCAGAAAGCCTTCCCCAGCTCATGGTCCAAAGTGACAAGCTGACATGGGCTGCGTTTCACGCAACGTATTTCACCAGCTCCGCAGCGTTTGGCTAGTTTTGATTTGTTCTTCATGGCTTTGTGCCAATCCTTTCCGTTGGATTCATTTGGGCTCCAGAGCATTGTACGAAGCCCAAAATGGGTTAATTAAGTTATAGGTGGGTTGTCTGAAGATCTCTCTTTTGATGGCCAAAACTGGCTGCGTGTTTGAGGCGCATAGCAGGGAAACCTCCTCTACCGCTTCTTCCTCGTTTTACTTTCTCCGTAGATGTGGCCCTCGACAACTTTCATTGCCATCCGTGGGGCCCCCCTGATCCCTTCCTGCCTTACCCCTCCCACAATGAAGAAAACATCTACCCAAGGTCCTGGTGGCATCGACAAAGGACATATGCGGGCGGTCCCTTTGTCATGCGCCAAGAGCCCTCGTACCGGAGAGATGTTTCGCCGTATCGGAAACGCAAAGTCCCGTTTAATCGCCACTGAAGAGCATCTCCTGCCAGGATGAGCAAAAACATCTCTTCCAGGTTGCAGGAGGAGAACTGACCGTGGAGATTTTCTCTCCATTTTCTGTGCACCACAATTGACGTGCGTGCTTGTGTCTGTGACAAAAGGACGCTACTTCCTCTCCGGCCTTTATTGTTTAATCTGGCCTTGGAATGGGACAATTGGCCGCGGCCGCCTGGCCCTGAACACTTGACCCTGGCTTCCCCTGCCATCCCAGGTGACCCACCGCGGCCGTCCCTCCTCTACCCTTTCCGTGTCGCTCCCCACCGCCGCTTCGTCCTGGGAGATTCACTGCGGGACAAATTGCCCCGGCCGATTCGCCACGTGTGACAATTAGCTCCGCGGCATAGTTCCCGCGACCCAGATGCAGGCAGGGGCCCTAAACCGTCTACACCGAGGCCCACAGGGGCTGCCAGGACGGAGGGAGACTGGTGGGCTTGGCTCACAAAGTGGCGAGAGGCCAGGAATTGGGTGGAAGGGTTTGGGTATCTATGTAGTGTCAGAAAGACCTCCTGAAGTTCAGGGTTTGGGCCTGGTGCCTACCACCCTGGTAATTTAGAAGCTGGAGTTGTGTTGATCTCAATATTGTTTTCTCTGCCCCATTCCGAGGTTGGGGTCTAGCCCACTCCCACGAGGAATCTGGCCGGGGACCCCTTCTCCTCGGCCTTCTTGGCACCCCGAGTTAGACAAGGATTCCAACAGCCAATGTAAGTTTGACTGGTGTGTGTCTGCTTAGGGCGTACTACTAAAGAGACCGACACCCCGAAATCATTTCTAGTGGGAAAAGTTATAAGTTCATTTGCTGACTGTGGACTTGGAAGTCCATTAAGAATTTTATGGCACAGTCCTTTATATTTTTTTGCCTGCATTTCTTCTGTGTCTTTTTTTTTTTTAAATTAAACCTAACTGTTATTGCTTACATCTGGAGGGTTATCATAGTCTGTGCACTTATTTTCTCTACGGTGGTGTTTCTTAACTGTGGCCACTTTAAGATGGGTGGACTTCAACTCCCAGAATTCCCCAGCTGGCTGTTTCGCAAACTGCAATTTGGCAGTTCGATTCTCACCGGCTGACTCAGCCTTCCACCCTTCCAAGGTCGGTAAAATGAGGACCCAGATTGTTGAGTCTATCTATCATCTATCTACCGGTATCTGTGGTGGCATAGTGGTTAGAATGCAGCGTTGCAGGCTAACTCTGCCGACTGCCAGGAGTTTGATTCTCACTAGCTCAGGGTTGACTCAGCCTTCCATCCTTCCGAGGTCAGTAAAATGAGGACCCAGATTATTGGATCTAGCTATCATCTAGCTATATGAGCCGTGGTGGCACAGTGGTTAGAATGCAGCGTTGCAGGGTAACTCTGCCAACTGCCAGGAGTTCGATCCTGACTGGCTCAAGGTTGATTCGGCCTTCCATCCTTCCGAGGTCGGTAAAATGAGGACCCAGATTATTGGGGGCAAGAGGCTGACTCTGCAAATCGTTTAGAGAGGGCTGTAAAACACTGAAGCGGTATATAAGTGTAAGCTTAGGGCTATTGCTATAAACTAGCTTGTAGGTACAATCTGTGGCCTGCAGGGGGCAGATGGTCTCTGTCTCTCTCTCTCTCTCTCTCTCTCTCTCTCTCTCCCTCCCTCCCTCTCTCCCATTTTACGACCTTTCTTGCCTTGGTTGTTAAGTGAATCCACTGCAATCGTTAAGCGAATCCGGCTTCCCCATGGACGTCGCTTGTCCGAAGGTCGCAAAAGTGGATCACGTGACCCCGGGACACTGCGACCGTCATAAATACGAGTCAGTTGCTGAGCGCCTGAATTTTGATCCCGTGACCATGGGGGTGGCCGCAACGGTCGTAAGTGTGAATAAGAGCCAAAAGTCACTTTTTTCAGTGCCATTGTAACTTTGGTCACTAAATGAATTGTAAGTCAGGGATTAGCTCTAGACTAACAACCGTCTATTTGTATTTTGCAACAATTAGGCAGTTCTTCCAGATCTAAAAAGCCAGAAGATTATATTATCAGAGGGGGAAAAAAATAAAACAACTTTATGCACAAATAACACTTCAGAGGAAAGTGGAAATGGAAGGAACATTATATGCCAAGCAAAAATGTATAAGGCATCGACACACGAAAGAGATCACACTGTTGTGAGCCACAGTTGTTTAGATCACTGTATCAAAGTTGGCCACTTTAAGATGTGCGGATTTCAACTCCCCAAATACTTCAATTTGGAAAAAAACAAAAACAAAACTAGAGTAGTTGAAAAGGGCTTATCGTATCAAGGACAGAATAACGTTAATTTTTTTAGTAAAATTTGACTGAATATGGAAAAAATGATTTAAATGCAAAAAGTTTTGCCAAAGAAAATGAGCCTTTTTTAAAAATTTCCTGCCCCCCCCCCCCCAAAAATCATCTTGTTCCTTGCAGAGTGTAACTGTAGGAGGGCACCAACTTGGGTGAGGTTATTATTTGGGGGAGGGGGAGGGGGGAGGATTCAGGCTTAGCTGAAGGATAAAGAGGACAATTCCTTAAAATTTGAAAATATTGAGTCTTGGGTTTTAGAAGGGAATAAAGTGAATAATGAAACAAACTTAACAGAAGTAAAAGGCCAAAATCTGAAGCTGTGTTTGAGCTGTTTTAAAATTCCAGATCAAAGCTGTGCTGGCTTCTAGTTTCCATCAACCCAGCCTGCTTGACTGTGGATCATGGAAATTGTAGTCCTAAAGGCGCCAAGGAGATGAAGCTTCTCCCAGTTTGAGACCAATCCCTGAGAGGATCTCTCTCCCTCCCTCCCTCTCTCTCTCTCTCTTTTTCTTTTTCTCTCTTTTTCTCTCTTTCTCTTTCTCTCTCTTTCTTTTTCTCTCTTTCTCTTTGTCTCTCTGTGTGTCTCTTTCATTTTTCTTTCTGTCTATTTCTGTTTTTTCTTTCTCTCTCTCTTTGTCTCTTTGTCTTTTTTCTCTGTCTCTCTCTTTCTCCCTTTGTCTTTTTCTTTTTCCTCTTTCCTTTCTCTCCTCTCTCCTCTCTCTCTCTCCCTCTTTCTGTCTCCTCTCCTCCCTCTCTCTCCCCCCCTCTCTCTTCTCTCCTCCCTCTCCCTCTTTCTCTCTCCTCTCCCTCTCTCCCTCCCTCTCTTTCTTTCTCTTCTCTCCTCCCTCTCTCTCCTCTCTCTCTCCTCTCTCTCTCTTCTCTCCCTCGGAAGAGAAACCTTGCTGAATTCCATTCCATTCCATTCCATTCCATTCCATTCCATTCCATTCCATTCCATTCCATTCCATTCCTCTCTCTCTCTC
>QLTV01003965.1:408142-418182 GCA_003457575.1 Thermophis baileyi
CAAGAGTGGCCTTACCAAGACATTATAAAGGGGTACTAACACTTCACGTGATCTTGATTCTCTCCCTCTGTTAATGCAGCCTAGAACTGTTTTGGCTTTTTTGGCAGCTGCTGCACACGGCTGGCTCATATTTAAATGGTTGTCCACCAGGACTCCAAGATCCCTCTGACAGTTACTACTGTTGAGCAAGGTACCACATATACTGTACCTGTGCATTTTTTTTTCTTGCCTAAATGTAGAACCTTACTTTTTTCACCATTGAATTTCATTTTGTTAGATAGCGCCCAATGTTCAAGTCTGTCAAGATCCTTCTGTATCTTGAGCCTATCTTCTGGAGTGTTGGCTATTCCTGCCAGCTTGGTGTCGTCTGCAAATTTGATGAGTTCCCTATCTATCCCCTCGTCCAAAAAACAATGGTTTAATTAATTACGGGTGGATGACTGATTAACTGCGACACTAACATGCTCAGTTACATGTTAATATTAAAACGCTGGCGTTTAAACACCCGCCTGCAATTCCTGTTTCCCCTTTGCCCATCTTTTTAATTTCATACTATTACAGGTGGTCTTCGACTTACGATGGTTCAGTTAGTGAGCAAAGTTACAATGGCACGGAAAAAAGTGACTTACGGCCTATTTGTCACATGACTGTGGCAGCATCCCGTGGCCCAAAATTCAGACGCATGGCCACTGTCTCGTATTTACGACGGTCGTGGGGTCCCTGGGGGTCATGGGATCCCCTTTGGCGACCTTCTCACGAGCAAAGTCAACGGGGAAGCTGGATTCGCTTACCGACCGGGTGGCTAACTTAACGACTGCAGCGGTTCACTTAACAACCGTGGCAAGGTCGTCAAATGGGGAAAAATTCAATGTATGTCTCGGCAATGGAAATTTTGGGCTGAATTGTCGTAAGCCGAGGACCATTGTTGGTTTTTATTGTCTTATTGCTTTGTTTTTATTGTCTTATTGCCATTGTTTGTTTTTATTGTCTTATTGCTTTGTTGTTATATTTACATTTTTTATCTTTTCCCCCGTTTTATTGTTGTAAGCGGCCCAGAACGGCCCCGTGGCGAGATAGGTGGGAAATATATTTGACAAATAAATAAATACCTTTGCGTTATAGGAGAATAGAAACGACGTTTGGAAAACGCTTCTGCTGTTCTTCTTTCTCCCCTCTCCAATTCCCCCAGACTCGAACTCAAGAGTGCCGTAAGATAAACAAGGAGCAGGCTTAGAAATATTTCAACTTTATTGAATAATCAAATTTATTTTCCCACAATGCACAACGCCAGTGCCCCCCCCCCCAGGACAACAGGGTCACTGCTCAGAGACATTCAGAAATCAGCGTAGGCACAAGAAAGACTGAAGAGCCACGGACCCACCCAATCCATTCAAAACAGCAACACGACGACGTGCAAGGCTGTGTTTTTCCAAACCAAATTTAAGTGTTTTTTTAAATCCCGCCTTTATTATTTTTAAGATATAATTCAAGGTGTCAAACATACCTACTGGTCCTTCCTCTTCCTATTTTCCTCACAACTGTGAGGTGAACTAGGTTGAGAGTGAGTAATTGACCTAGACATCTAGCCAGCTTTCGTGCCTAAAGCAGGACTAGAACTCACGGTCGCCTGGTCAGTTGCCCAGTGTCACCCAGCTGGTTTTTGTGCCTAAGGCGGGATTAGAATTTGGAGTCTCCTGATGACTGTCTCAGTTACCCAGATGGCTTTCATGTCTAAAGCAGAACTAGAACTCACGATCTACTGGTTATTGACCCAAAGTCACCCAGCTCACAACAACCCTGTGAGGTGGACTAGGTTGAGTGAGTTGAGTGACCCAGTCACCCAGCCAGCTTTCATGCCTGTGGCAGAACTAGAACTCGCCATCTCCTTGTTTTTAGCCTGGTGCCTTAACCACTAGACCAACCTGGCTAAAGCAGCCTTCACCTTTCACACACAATCTTTCCTATTAAGAAATTTGGCAAGGCGCATCGGCTTGGCCGCCATCTTGCCAGTACCAAAAAAATGGCCGACTGGAGGAATCCAAAGGCCTCACCGGCCCAGCCCCATTTCCAAGCCAGCCCATCTTGGGGAAATCGATTCCATGTTTTCAGTAGATGCTGCAGAAATAACTTCGTTTTTCTCTGTCCTGAATCTCAAGACTTTTAATTTAATCGGTTCCACGATTAGGAGAAGCGTCTCCGATATTCCACTTTTTCTGCCTCATGAACAACTAAGTCTCTGCCCCCCAACACCCTATTTTTTTCCTAACTAAAAAAACCCCTCAAACCCAGTGCTAGGTTTTCTACCTTTTTCCTAAAATTAAGAGAGTGACAATCCTTAGCATCCGGTTGGTTGACCCAATAAGGAAGGCCTGAACCAATGAAATTCAGCTTTTCTTTCCTTGAAAATCCACTCTCCCTCCTGTAATCCCATTTATACAGGTTGTCCTCGACTTACCACCACCATTGAGTCCCTACATTTCTGTCGTTAAGTGAGACATTTGAGCTTTGCCCCATTTTACCACCTTTCTTGCCACAGCTGTTAAGTGAATCACTGCAGTTGATAAGCTAGCAACACAACACGGTGGTTAAGTGAATCTGGCTTCTTTGTTGACTTTGCTTGTCAGAAGGTCGCAAAAGGGGATTGCGTGACCCTGGGACGTTGCAACGGTCATAAGTATGAGCCAGCTGCCAAGCAATTTTGATCACTTGATCGCGGGGATGCTGCGAAGGCAGTTAAGTGTGAAAAAGAGTTGTAACTTTGAACGGTCACTAAATGAACTGTTGTAAGTCGAGGACTATCTCTTTAGTGGCACTGGTGGAAAAGGAAGCTGCATTTTTATCATTCTGCTTGGAGTTGCTAGGATGCTTAATTTAATCACTAGATGTGTTCTGATTGGCTGGCTAGAACTGGTAGTCCTTGACTTACAACAGTTCGTTTAGTGACCACAGTTACAACGGCACTGAAAAAAATGACTTATGACCATTGTTCACACGACCGTTGTGGCATCTCATGGACACGTGATCAAAATTCAGACTTTCTTGGCAACCGACTCGTATTTATGACGGTCGCAGTATCCCGGGGGGTCACGCAATCCCCTTCTGACGATCAAAGTCCATGGGGAAGCCAGATTCACTTAACGGCAGTGATTCGCTTAACAACAAAGGTTGTAAAATGGGACAAACCTCACTGAACATGTTTCGCTTAGCAACGGAAATTTTGGGCTCAATTGTGGCCGTAAGTCGAGGACTGCCTGTATAAGAGAAACAATATGTCCCCTAATCTGGAAAAAACAAAAAACACAATTCCTCAGGTAGCAACATGCCCCCCAAAAGGACCCAGGGAGATAGAGGCTTAGTCCGAGGCAGCCCTTCTCAGCTGGGCACCTCCTAGGTGCGCTCGGGCTGGGAGTTCCAGGCGCTGAAATCCACCACAGCGAGAAGCTACTCCCAAGATATGTGTTTGGAGGGGATCGGTACGAATCCTGTAGTAGTGGGGTTACTTTGTAGGAGTTCTAAGTACGAAGCCACAAACTGGAAAATAAGGCGGCCACGTTTTTTGTGTCTCCAAGTCCGCAGAGTGCCAGGTGCGGTGTACCCCGGAGAACGGGTAGAAAATGTTCTTTCTCAATGGGATGAACTTCCACCAAGCCAAGCAGAGTTGGCAAAAAAAAAAAAAAAAAAAAAAAAAAAGAAAAAAAAATTCATTCCAAAAGGGGAAAAACTAAAAAAAAGAAAAAAAAAAAGAAAAAAAAAAAAAAAAAAAAAAGCACCCTGGATAAGAACAGCCAACGGACTTTTCCTGGCACACCGGTGTTTAGCTGTCATGTGAACAGCTCTCTGGATGTGTATGAGTTTGAAATTGCTAACCCCCAAGGCCACGGCTAACAGGGGCGGATGGCAAATGGTTGCTTCTCTGCGAATGAAAATGTAAAAATTTTTTTCCCCTCCCTTGCAAAGACACCGTGAGGAGATGGGGGATTTTCCTTCGCACGTTGCTAAAACTTTTGCAATTCAGTTTTTAAGGCCCTCCTTGAAAATCAATATCCAGAAGTGGAGACGCATTTATTTTATTTTTATTTTTTTTGTGTGCAGTGTGTCAAAATCTAACCGCTTCCCCTGCCCTTGGTTGGCTTCACCTGGTGTCCCAGGTGCAGGAAAGAAGAAAGGGGGACGCGAGGGCGGATCCAGCCAATCGCCGGAGGCAAACCCCCCGGCGGTTTCCCTCACTCGGCGCTAGGAATGTCGTAGCGATACTTGGAAATCGTACAGTTGGCCAACCTGCCGTAGACGGTGGGGAGGATGTAATGGTGGTATTTGTGGAAGCCGACCCCTTCGTACATTGCCCGAGCTTCATGCTGGACCATGAGCGTGTTCAACACCACGGAAGAGTAGCCGTGTTCCCGGGCGAAACAGATCACAGTCTTGCAGAGAGCTTTGGCGATGCCGAAACCCCGGTAGTCCTTCCGAACGGACATCCGTTTCAACATGAGTTCGTCGCGCTGTTCTTCGGAGGGTCTGGCCCCCACGGTGGCCACCACGCACTCGTCCGCCTCGGCCACCCAAAAGCACGAGCCTTTGTCGCCGAGGTACGTGGCCTGGATGTCCAGCAGGTCCTTCTGGAGACAGTGGTCGATGTACATCGACCAGATGTAACCCAGGAGTTGCTGGCCAACGGCCAGCAGCAAGGTGATAGCCAGGATGGGTAGGAGCAAGGACTTGGAGCTGGTCAGTAGGAGGCTGAAGGTGCAAGCCAGTATCAGGATGACCCAAGGCTGCTTCAGCATGTGAATGCACAGGGTGGGCACGTACTCGCTCATCCCAGTGGCAAACAAGTCACGCACGGTCTCGTAGTCCTCGGGACGGTACTCGCGGATGTGGTAAGACACCATGGTGCCCCAGGCAGGGGTGGGTCAAGAGCAGCAAGGAGAATCCGGAGACCCCTTGATTTAAAAAAAAAAAAAAGATCAAAAGAAAGGCGGTTAATGGAGAAGACAATGAAGCCTCTCTCGTGTCTGGTATACTCGCCAGATTCGCTTTTCTCGCCGTAAACATGTATACATCCGAAATAGAATAGGAATAGGAATAGAATAGAATCAGAGTAGACTAGCTCCAACACTTGAGACTTTCAAGAGGAGATTGGACTGCCATTTGTCTGAAATGGTGTAGGGACTCCTGCTTGAGCGGGGGGTTGGACTAGATGACCTACAAGGTCCCTTCCAACTCGATTAATCTATCTATCTATCTAGACTAGACTAGACTAGAATGACAGAGTTGGAAGGGACCTTGGAGGTCTTCTAGTCCAACCCCCTGCTTAGGCAGGAAACCCTACACCACTTCAGACAAATGGTTATCCAACATCTTCTTAAAAACTTCCAGTGTTGGAGCACCCACAACTTCTGGAGGCAAGCTGTTCCACTGATTAATTGTTCTAACTGTCAGGAAATTCCTCCTTAGTTCTAGGTTGCTTCTCTCCTTGATTAGTTTCCACCCATTGTTTCTTGTTCTACCCTCAGGTGCTTTAGAGAATAGCTTGACTCCCTCTTCTTTGGGGCAGCCCCTGAGATATTGGAACACTGCTATCATGTCTCCCCTCGTCCTTCTTTTCACTAGACTAGACTGTGTTGTTTCTCTGTGTCATATATGTGGGTATATACGTACTTTTGTATTTATTTATTTGTCATGTTTATGTAGTGTAAAATTGGAGGTGGTGACCCTTTAAGAGCTGTATGCAACGAAATTTCATTTTTAATGTATGCCAATTAGGGTACATTCAAAGTGACAGAGTTATTTTATTCTATTCCTTCTTCTTCCTTCTTGTTCCTTGTTCCTTATTATTTATTCCTTGTTCCTTATTATTTATTCCATGTTCCTTATTATTTATTCCTCATTCCTTATGATTCCCCATTCCCCATTCCATTCCATTGACCAACTTGGAATTTTTCAGGGCACCTACCAGCTTCGGTTGTCCTCCTTCTTTGATGCTCCAGATCAGAGGTCTTCAAACTTGGCAACTTTAAGACTTGTGGACTTCAACTCCCAGAATTCTCCAGCCAGCTATGCTGGCTGGAGAATTCTGGGAGTTGAAGTCCACAAGTCTTAAAGTTGCCAAGTTTGGGGACCCCTGCTCCAGATAGACAAATGGCATTTGAGCTAGATTTGGTATTTTTGGTCAAAATTCAGGCGCTTGGCAACTGACTCCAGGGTCGCAGTGTCTCGAGGTCACGTGATCCCCTTTTGCGATCTCCTGACAAACCAAGTCAATGGGGAAGCCAGATTCACTTAACGACCGTGCCACCGCAGCGATTGACTTAAGAACTGTAACAGTGAAAACCATCATAAATATGAGTCTGTTGTTGCCAAACATCGGCAATGTTGATCCTGTGACCGTGGGGATGCTGCAACGGTCATAAGTCTGAAAAAGGGTCGTAAGTCTGAACAGTCACTCTCTTCGGTGTCATCGTTAACTTTGAATGGTCACTAGACAAACTGTTGTAAATTGAGGACTGCCTGCATTGATTCTTTCAATTTTGGAGACCGCTACCCTGTTTCCCCCAAAATAAGAAAATCCCCTGATAATAAGCCCAATCGGGCTTTTGAATGCATGGCAATAAGGCCAAGCGCTTATTTCAGGGTTCAAAAAAATATAAGACAGGGTCTTATTTTGGGGGAAACACAATATGTCCGTGGTGGCTTACAAATAAAAAATTAAAACTAAATATAGCAAAGGAAAAGAAGACAATTGATCAAGAGGCAGAACCAAACCAACCCCCACCTCCCAAACCTCGAACAGTGGCTCAGTCATCATCCTAACAGCCTATATAAATTGTGGAAGATGGGTACCGTAGTGTGTCCCTTGAAAAAACCAAGGCCCAGGTTATGACAACCTATAAGCTGTTGGGACCTTTTAGTCTTGGGACCTATAACCTATAAGGGTTATTATAGGTTATATAACCTATATAACCTGGGGCAACCTATAAGCTGTTGGGACCTATAACCTATGGCTGATGGGCCTTTTAGTCTTATGAGTTTGGAGTGCTGGAAGAGGGAATCATGGATGATGGGAATTGTAATTCACACATTGAGAAAACCATACTAGGGAAGCCAACACCCCAGGATCCAAAAAGATCTTACCATGCTGGAACAAAAGGGCCCTATCCAACAAAATGAATGTGGAGAAAAGCAAGGTTTTACACCTAGGCAGGAAAAATCAAAGGTATAAATACATATTAGGCAAAATCTGGCTCAGAAACAGTCACTGTGAGAGGGACCTTGGAGTCCTAGTGGATGATCCCTTAAACATGAGCCAGCCATCTGCGGCGGCAGCCCAAAAAAGCTAATACAGTCCTGGGATGTATAAACAGAGGCACAGAATCAAAATCAAGTAAAATATTAGTACTGCTTTATAAAGCCTTAGTAAGGCCACACCTGGAATCCCGCATCCAGTTTTGGTCCCCACATTACAAAAAAGATGTTAAGGTTTTGGAAAAAGTGCAAAGAAGAGCAACTAAGACGATTAGAGGCCTGGAGACTAAAACATATGAAGGACGGTAGCAGGATTTGGCGTTTGGCTAGTTTAGAGAAAAAAAGGACTGGGGGGGGGGACGACATGATAGCACTATCCCAATATTTGAGGGGCTGCCACAGAGAGGAGGGGGTCGACTTATTCTCCAAAGCCCCAGAAGGCAGGACAAGAAGCGACGGATGGAAACTAATCAAGGAGAGAAGCAACCTGGAATTAAGGAAGAATTTCATGACAGTGAGGACAATTCACCAGTGGAACCGCCTGCCACCAGAAGTTGTGGGTGCTCCATCACTGGAGGATTTTAAGAAGAGATTGGACAACCATTTGTCTGAAATGGCAGAGGGTCTCCTGCCTGAGCAGAGGGTTGGACTAGAAGACCTCCGAGGTCCCTTTGAACTCTGTTATTCTGCTAACCTCTTCTCTAAAGCCCCCGAAGGCAGGACAAGAAGCGACGGATGGAAACCAACCAAGGAGAGAAGCAACCTGGAATTAAGGAAGAATTTCATGACAGTGAGGACAATTCGCCAGTGGAACAGCCTGCCACCAGAAGTTGTGGGTGCTCCATCACTGGAGGTTTTTAAAAACAGACTAGTTTTATAACTCAAAAAAATAAATAAATGTTAAACTGGTTATGAAGAGACTGGACAGCCACTTGTCTGAAATGCTATAGGCGGGTCTCCTGCTTGTGGGTTGGACTAGATGACCTCTAAGGTCCCTCCCAGCTCTATTCTGATTAAGCTGCAGTACGTAGGCCAACTGTGGATGGGAAATCGTTGCACTTCTGCGCATCTGGCGGCCCCAGGCTGGAGAAAACCGGAGTCCCTGCGCTAGCCGCGGACGATGGGAGTTGTAGTCCCCCACCCGCTCCCACTGGAGGGCAAGCCCCCGTTGGGCGGCGCGCGGGCGGGAGAGTCACCGGGGGGCCGACCCGCTCTCCCTGCCCGGATAAGGAAGGCTTCCTCGGCCTTATGCCCCTCGGCGGCTCAAGTACCTGCGCCGCCGCCGCCGCCGCCACCGCCGCCCTCAGCAGCAACGCCGCGGCCTCGCACTGGCCGCATCGAACGTCGTCATTTCCGGGTGGCGAGCGCGCTTCCGGCTCTTCCCGCGAAGCCGGAGAGAGACCGTCCCACCTCTATGGTAAGAATCGCCAGCCCGGAGGACTCATTCTTCCAGGCTGGGTTAAAGGGGCGTGGCCAGCCAGGCTCGCACGTGCGGCCGCCGGCGCGCCTGCGCGCTCTTCCGCGGACGGAGAGAAAAAGGCCCCCAAGGCTCCAAAGGGTCCTCGGGAGCTCCTCCCAAGTGGCGTCGGCCGCGCAGGCGCAGATCCCGTCCTATGCAATGGGCGGCCGTTCAGGCGTCGGGACTACGGTTCCCAGGATTCATAGGGAGCGGAACAGCCGTCACGTGGTGGCTTATCTGCAGGTAGTCCTCGATTTAGGACTACAATGGAGCCCTACATTTATGTTGCTAAGTGAGATATTTGTTAAGTGAGTTTTGCCCCATCTTCATTCTGTTTGTCTGCCTCTCTCCAATCTCTCTCTATTCCAGAGGTCTTCAAACTTGGCAACTTTAAGACTTGTGGACTTCAACTCCCAGAATTCTCCAGCCAGCTATGCTGGCTGGAGAATTCTGGGAGTTGAAGTCCACAAGTCTTAAAGTTGCCAAGTTTGGGGACCCCTGCTCTAATTCTATCTATCGATCTATTGATCTATCGATCGATCGATCAATCGATAGATAGATAGATAGATAGTGTTAGAAGAAATCTCCATCTGGTTCCGTTCCAAGCCAGGAGAAAGACACTGGAAACATGGAGGCTGCTTGGAAAGATGGTTTAATGATGAAGCAGAACCACCAGCATTCATGGTTCTGGGTAACTGACCTCATGGAGTTGAGAGTGGGGGGTATTTATACCTTCTCTGGGCTTTGCACTTGAGCTTCCTGTTCCTGTGCAAGAACATGTATTCTATCGGCTGTTGTCAGACTCCCATGGGGCCATGTACAAATCCTAGGAGTTTGTCTGGTTGAAGTTGGGCTGATGCAATGAAGGGGCTTGTTGGGCAATTCCTATTGTGGCTGAGGGCTATCCCTACCTTTGTTCAGACCTTGCTGCAGGGAATTTGCTTATGAATAGAGCTATCTATCTCTTAAGTGCTGACATCTGCTGAGGGCTATTAAGGAAGGTGGGGGCTGCTTTCCAAGACCATGTTTCTCCATTTCACATCCAGGGAAATATAACATTCTGCCTTTTTAATATTTCTCAAAATATTTCATTCTTCTAGGAGAGGGGTGGGGTGCTAACTTTCTACAATACATAGATTAGATAGATAAGGTAGATAGGATGGATGGATGGACGGACGGACAGACAGACAAAGACAGACGGACAAACAGACAGAATCTCTCTCACTTCTGTCTGTCTGTCTGTCTGTCTGTCTGTCTGTCTGTCTGTCTATCTATCTATCTATCTATCTATCTATCTATCTATCTATCTATCTATCTATCTATCTATCTATCTATCTAT
>QLTV01003965.1:418188-431859 GCA_003457575.1 Thermophis baileyi
ATCTATCTATCTATCTATCTATCTATCTATCTATCTATCTATCTATCTATCTATCTATCTATCCATCTATCAAATGTATTATTTGATAGGAGCCGAGGTGGCGCAGTGGTTAGAGTGCAGCACTGCAGGCTACTTCAGCTGACTGCTAGCTGCAGTTCGGCGGTTCAAATCTCACCGGCTCAAGGTTGACTCAGCCTTCCATCCTTCCGAGGTGGGTAAAATGAGGACCCAGATTGTTGGGGGCAATATGCTAACTCTGTAAACCGCTTAGAGAGGGCTGTAAAGCACTATGAAGCGGTATATAAGTCTAAGTGCTATTGCTATTGCTATTATCTATCATCTCTCCACTGTATGTATCTCCTTCTGTTTGTCTGCCCGCCTGCCCTATCTTATCTATCTTATCTATATATCTGTCATCATCTCCACTGTATCTATCTATCTCCATTCTGTTTGTCTGTCTGCCTCCCTCTAATCTACCTCTGTCTCTGTCTCTCTCATATTGTATAGCCGCCCATCTCACATAAAAGTGGCCCTTGCTGAGACCATACCTAGAAACCCCTTCTGTTTTTCTGGGCATCACATGGTGGCTGGGAGTTGAAGTCGACCCACCTTAAAGTGACCAAGGTTAAGGAATGCTATCCTAAATCACCCCCTTCCAACTTCACAATCGTAAACCCGTTTCATTTTCCCACTCCTCATTGGGCTGACAACTCACCCCTTCTAATAATATTTCGGGCAGATCATACACCAGGCCCTAACCAGCAAGGACGTGTGTGACTACACTACTTGGCAATTTGTCTTCCTGGGAAGGCGAGAGAATAAAAAGCAGTGGCCCACAACCTGGGAAGATTAAATATCCAAAGAATTTATTTGGTAAAACTCTTGGAAAGCCCCTTGACTTGCAAGGGCACGGCAATGCCCGCATTTTCATGGAAACCATTGTCATAAGCCAGGATTCTCCTGCCCGCCCCAAACGTTGCCCGCAAGCACCCCGTGGCCTCCAATCCGGAGAAGCACAGCCTGTTCTGCCAGGACCAGCCTGCCAGCCACAAAGCTGTGAGATATTTTGCGTCATTCCAGTACTTGGGGCTTAAGAAAACCATGTAGAATACAGAGACGGGGGAGGTGGGGTAGGGGACTAAGTTGTAGGTATACAGGTAGTCCTTGACTTACAACCGTTTGTTTAGTGACCGAAGCTACAATGGCACTGAAAAAAGTGACTTAGGACCGTTTTTCACACTTACGACCGTTGCAGCGTCCCCATGGTCACGTGATCAAAATTCGGACGCTTGGCAACTCATATTTACGACGGCTGCAGTATCAGTACTTTTTGACGAGCAAAAGTCAGCTAGGAAGCCGGATTCACTTAACAACCATGTAATTCGCTTAACGAATGCAGGGATTGGCTTTGCAATTGTAGCAAGAAAGGTTGTAAAATGGGACCAAACTCACTGAACAACTGTCCCGCTTAGCTACAGATAATTTGGGGGGTGGGGGGGGTCAATGGTGGTCGTAAGTCGAGGACTGCCTGTAGTCTTTTAGCCACGATATCCCGCATCTTCCGTTTTTATGTCTGGAATTCCACTGTGGGAGAGATGAGGGAATAAGAGAAGAGGGCGTGTCTGTCTGTGCGTGGGGCACATTCTCTGCTTTAAGACATGGCAAGCAGCTTCTCCAATTCTGAGGTTAAGGCAGAACAGAAAAGGGGGGGGGCGGAAAGGACCATATAGGTGCTTTAAAGAACCCAAGCAGCTGTAGAAATTCATCCCTGTTTTCTGAGTGACTTAAGGAAGGAAGGAAGGAAGGAAGGAAAGGAAAGGAAAGGAAAGGAAAGGAAAGGAAGGGGAAGGGAAGGGAAGGGAAGGGAAGGGAAGGGAAGGGAAGGGAAGGGAAGGGAAGGGAAGGAAGGAAGGAAGGAAGGGAGGGAAGGAAGGGAGGAAGGAAGGGGAGGGGGGGGAGGGGAAAGAGAGAAGGAAGGAAGGAAGGAAGGAAGGAAGGAAGGAAGGAAGGTGGAAGGCTGAGTAGACCTTGAGCTGAGCTGGATGGATGGATGGATGGATGGAAGGATGGATGGATGGAGGGAGAAGGGAAGGGGAAGGGAAGGGAAGGAAGGAAGGAAGGAAAGGAAGGAAGGAAGGAAGGAAGGGAAGGAAGGAAGGAAGGAAGGAGATGGGGATGAGAGGAAGGAAGGAGGGAGGGAGGGTAGAGGAAGGGAGGAAGGGAAGATGGAAGGGAGGGAGGGAGGGAGGGAGGGGAAAAAGAAAAGGAAATGAGAGAGGGAGAGGAAGAAAATGATAAGGAAGGAAAGGCTAAGACAGAAAGAGTGAAAGGAAAGATGGAAAGGAAGGAAGAAAATGGAGGAAGGAAGGAGAAAGAGAGAAAGGAGGAAAAGGAAGGAAGGAAATGGAGGATAAGAAACGGGAATAAAAGGGGAAAAAGGGAGAAGAAGGAAGGGAAGGGAATGCAGAGGAAGGGAGGGCGGGAGGGAGGAAAGAAAAGAAAGAAAAGAAAAAGAAAAAATAGAATAGAATAGAATAGAATAGAATAAGAAAGAAAGAAAGAAAGAAAGAAAGAAAAAAGAGATGTTCAGGTATTTGTAAAGCTATCAACAATTTCTCCGTAAAATGCCAGGCTAGGATATCTCAGTTCTTTTGAAAGTTCCAGGAGGCGTATTCATCGTTTGTGGGTCGAGGGCCGGCATTCTCGCAGCCTCCCCAAACCAAAAGGGCCCCAGGCGGACGAAGGGCCCGAGAGCCATGTTCTTCTTGGGGCACTGCCTGATGGCCCTTCCTTGCCCTCACTGGGCCTGTCCTTGTGCCTGCAGTTGGCGCAGGCGAAGCTGGCGCAGGCGCAGAGCGAGGTCCTTGGGCACCTTCCCGCCTTTGGCCAGGATCTCTCGCAGACGCTGCTTGGGGGTCTTGGTCAGGCGGAAGTCACAGATGGTGGGGTTGTCCTCGTAAGTGACGTGGCAGGTTCGGGTGATGGGGTGGTAGCCCTCGGCCGTGGCGGTCACCTCGTATTCACCGGGATTGAGCAGGCGCCAGTAGTCCCCATCGAAAGCTGCCAGGGGAGAAATGGAAGAGGGGTCCTTAGTGCTCTCTGAGCTTGGTTGCTTTCTTGCAGACGTTTTGTTACCCAGCTAGGGAATATTATCAGTGCTAGAAAGGGAGTGGGGTTTGTGGAGAGGAGGAGGAGGAGGAGGAGGAGGAGGAGGAGGACGACGACTGTGGGGTTCTTAGTGCTCTCTGAGCTTGGTTGCTTTCTTGCAGACGTTTCGTTACCCAACTACCGTGTTTCCCCGAAAATAAGACAGGGGCTTATATTTTTTTGAACCCCGAAATATGACCTTGGCCTTATTATCGGGGGGGCTTATTATTTTGGGGGTGCAGTAGGCGGCAAGCGTGGGACTGGATGTCCCATCGCCGCTGCCTCCCCTCCCTGCCGCCACCGCCTCATGGAGCAGGACTCAGCAAGGCTCGTTGTGCCGTTGCATGCACGAACCGCAGGACTACCGCGAGCTTCATCATACCGGCACAGCTGGGGTCCTGCTGCCGTTGGTGCATGCAACGGCACAACAGGCCTTGCAGAGTCCTGCTCCACGAGGCAGCGGTGGTGGCGTGACAAGTCTCACAGAGACTCATTTCTGGCAGGTGGGACATGTTGGGCCGCGAGATGCGCATCCTACCTGACACTTGTAGCTCCGTTGCATTCCTCGGTGTTGTGTCCACTGACCCTCCCCCGCCTCGGGCTCTCGAGCGAAGCGGGAGGGAGAAGAAACTCTCGCGGGCTGCCTGAGGAAGCCAAGCTCACAGTCAAACTTCTAGCCGGGCTCAGCGGCAGAAGCAGCCGGGCACGCGCTTGTCTCTTCCAAACTCTCTCTCTTGGCGCAGGGGGGGGGAGTGCACGTAAGACACAGGCACCAGGAGAAAGAAACTTTTGGCTGCACGCTGGACGCAAGAAATCGCCCCCCCCAAATTGTGCCCCACCGCAAGACGCGCGTCCTACCTGACACTTGTAGCTCCATCACGTTCCTTGGCTTTGTGTCCAGAGAAGCCCATTGTAAAAGAAAACTTCTCGTGAGGTCGAGAAGTTTGATTGAACTCACGATAAGTTTTCTTTTACAATGGGCTTCTCTGGACACAATGCCGAGGAAGGCGACGGAGGTACAAGTGTCAGGTAGGACGCGTGTCTCACGGTGGGGCACAATTTCGGGGTGGCAGGTGAGGCAGGGCGGGGTGAGCCGCGAGACGCGCGTCCTACCTGGGACTTGTAGCTCTGTCGCGTTCCTCGGAGAGAGAGAGAGAGAGAGAGCAAACGAGAGGCAGGTGCACCGGGTGGCTGTTCCTGCGGGGGATTCCCACGTACCTCCCTCGCCTGCATCCCGTCTGAAGGATGCGGGGAGAGCAGGTGGAGGATGAGCGTCCCGAGCCTGCGAGCGAGCGAAGGAGGCGTGGGCGGGAGGCAGAGCTGAAGGGGCGGCAAGGCCGACCCGCGGCCTGGCGCTCTCTAGCTGACTGCAGGGCTCTGCAATGTCAGTAGCTGCAGAGGCACAAGCAGCGAGTGCCCGAGAGTCGCGGCGCACCAGCACCTCCGCTGCGAAGAAGAGGGGAGCCTCGATCCCTGCCTCGCCGCCCCATCGCAGGCAGGAGCGCGTTTCAAAATGCTGTCAGAGGCAGAACCCAGAGGAGCCAAGGCAGTCCCGCGGGGTGTGCGTGCCCTCGCCTCTCGCTTGCTCTCTCTCTCTCTCTCTCTCTCTCTCTCTCTCTCTCTCTCTCTCTCTCTCTCCCCCCTTTCCCCGGAAAGTAATGGGGGGGCCTTATTTTCGGGGGGGGGCTTATTTCAACGCATGTCCCGAAAAGCCCTATTGGGCTTATTATCAGGACATGTCTTAATATTCCCTACCGTGTTTCCCCTATAATATCAGTGCTAGAAGGGAGTGGGGTTTGTGGAGAGGAGGAGGAGGAGGACGGACCGTGGGGTCCTTGGTGCAGTTTTCTTCCAGATGTTTTATTACCCAGCTAGGTAACATCATCAGTAAATGTTCAACAGCACTGATGACATTACCTAGTTGGGTCATGAGACGTCTGCAAGGAAACCACCCAGCTTAGAGAGCACCAAGGATCCCACAGTTCAACCCTGAGCTACAAATATTCTCCTTTATTGGTCAAACGGAAGAGGAGTTAACGGGGAGCCGTTGCATTGGCTGCCCACAGGGACCACGCCCAGGCTTGTCATGATTGTACCTGTCCTGATGTCATGATTGATGCCCTCAACAGAAATGATGGCATCAGCGAGTCCTCGCTCCGTGTCTTTGTCCCGGACGATCCCCTTAATCCCTCGGTGGATCTGAAAGGAGAGATATGATTAGCTGGCAGATTTTGGTTAAGACTAGAGAGCAGGAGACGGTGAGTTCTAGTCCTGTCTTAGGGCACAGAAGCAACAAAAAACGCCCATTATGGACAATGGGTTTGCATAATTGTGGTGTTTGCTTAATGACTGTGGTGATTCACTTAATGACTGCCGCAAAAAAAGGTTGGCACAGTCACGTGATGACCTGCTTAACGATGGACACGACTTAGGACCGGCGTGGCCTATGGCTCAATTACGGTCGTAAGTCGAGGACTTCCTGTATGCCAAATCCCATGTTGCTGTTCTCAAGTCTTCTGCCAGAGTAGAATCTGCGTGTGAAATATAGGGAGTCCTCGACTTACAACGGTTCATTTAGTGACCGTTTGAAGCTACAACGGCACTGCAATAGTGACTTACAATGTTTTTCACATTTACGACTGCTGCATCCCCCTGGTCACGTGATCAAAATTTGGACACTTGGCAACTGACTCATATTTATGACGGTTGCCGTGTCCCATGGCCATGTGTTCCCCTTTTGGGACCTTCTGACAAGCAAAATCAATGCCAGATTCATTTAAAAACCATGTTACTAACCCCTGCAGTGAACAACTGTGGCAAGAAAAGTTGCACAATGGGGCAAAATTCACTTAACAACCGTCTCATCCAGCAACGGAAATGTTGGGCTCCTCAATTGTGGTCGTAAGTCGAGAACTACCTGCATGCAAGGAACTGGGCTACTGAGATAACCACCGTGGCTTGATCTCCCAAAAGATTTATCAAAGTTTGGAACTGGTCACAGGATCCGAGGTTGAAACACCGGGGGGGAGGGGGGGGCAAGGGGACAGGTGACCCCTACCTGTTCCATGTAGAGCAACAAGGATTCCTTGTTGTTCTCCCACTCCTGGGGAAGCTCCGACTCGTGCGGGAATTTGTCGCACGAGAGCTCGATGGTCACCTCAAAGCAGTTGGTGTGCAGGTAGCTGAAGTCGTTCATACCTGCAAGGGAGGAGAACCTGAGCAGACGTCGCTTTGACCCTGGGGGCAGAGTTCCCCAACCTTTCTGGGTGGTTGGCTCGGAGATGGGGGGGGGGAAGGGAGGGGCAGGAGGAGCCTTTACGCATGCGTGCTCATGTGCAAAGGCGGCTGCGCGTGCGATGCAAACAGAGTAGCCACGGTAGTGATCGTGCGACACGGTAACGCAAGCACGAGGTGTGTCTGACATGCATACATGTGCGCGTACTGGCCAGCCAGTCATGCGGCCCGGTGGCCAACAGGCTACGGCCCGGGAGTAGGCCGCAGCCCAAGGTTGGGGACCCCTGCTCTGGGGAACCTCCTCCTCTGATGGGGCCGGACCCACAAGTGATGTAGAGAGAGACAGTTTGGTGTAATGGTTCAGGTGCTGTCCCAGAAATCAGTGTCCCTTCAGTGTTGAAGACGGGCGCAGGCTGTTGAGGAGGAGTCTGCGTTGTGAGTGTGCGCCTGTGAAGGGACACAGGGTCGAAAATATCCTACAGGAAGCACAGCTCCAACTTCTCATTGACTCAGGTGACCCTGAGGCAGAGGTGGTATTCAGCCGGTTTGGACCGGTTTGGGCGAACCGGTAGTAGCGACTTGCGCGGAAGGCACACGCGCGACTGAAGCGAGCATGCGCGCGCTCTCACATTTTCGGTGCTGGGCGAACCGCTAGGGAAATTATGTGAATCCCACCTCTGCCCCGAGGACACAGATAAACCTCCAAGTGGCCTCAAAGGCTCTCTAAAAAGGATGCAAGTGACCAGCTGTCTGCAAGGAGTATCAATCCTTCCCTTCCCCACCATTCATTCAGAGCTGAAGAAGCTTCTTGGATGGGAAGTGAAATGTCTTCAAAAGAAAAAACAAGGAAGTCCAGTTGCCTCTTGAAAAAGCACCTTTGGGACAACCATGACCTGCATGACTGAGAATCTCCATGGACCTTTAGCTATGCACTTTGGGTTGAACGCCCTTCGAATGGTGCGGGAGTATGAATGGATTTCCAGAAAAAATTACCGACTACAGGAACCATTTGCGCTTCAGTTTGAGATGCAGACACAACACAGACTCGTCCCCAGCAGCCTGCGCCACAGTGAAGGGACACAGGGCAGAAAGCATCCTGCAGAAACACACAGCTCCACAACACAATCCTTTCAGCAGGTCCAAGAAGGCTCCACACCCATTCGCACGACTCAGGTGACCCTGAGGACACAGACAAACCTCCAAGTGGCCTCAACGACTCTCTAAAAAGGATGCAAATGACCAGCTGTCTGCAAGGAATGTAAACCCTCCCGTTCCCCACCATCCAGTCAGAGCTGAAGAAACTTCTCGGATGAGAAGCGAAATGTCTTCAAAGAAGCTTCTTCAGCTCTGACTGGATGGTGGGGAACGGAAGGGTTTACATTCCTTGCAGACAGCTGGTCATTTGCATCCTTTTAGAGAGTCGTTGAGGCCACTTGGAGGTTTGTCTGTGTCCTCAGTTTTAGAGGAAAAACCAGAAAATCCAGTTGCCTCTTGAAAAACAAAAAAAAGCACCTTTGGGACAACCCTTTGGTTAGTGCTAGTCTGGTTAGTTTACTGCTAGTCCTCATGGAGGACGTTCCGTTCACCTACTTCCCGGCACGGTGTGCCAGTTGGCTCCGTTGATGATGTTTCCCTCCTGCATGAAGTCCTCGTAGTGGCACAGCCGCCGTTCGTTGTCCACCATCACCAGGTTGGAGGTGGCGTAGACGGTGGCCAGCCATCGGAAGATGGCATCGTCGGCAGTGGGGGTCAGCTCCTGGGCTTTCCAATAGGTGCGGGTCATGTCGAAGGGGTAGGTCACCACCACCTCCCCTCCGTGCAGGTTGGCGCTCAGCACGAAGGGGTAGCGCTGCATCCAGCTGATAACCGCCCGGGTTTCTGGGGCAACCTTGGCAGGAAAGAAACAGTTCAGGATGAGCCAAAGCAGAGATGCCCTCCCTTTAGGGCAGGGGTCTCCAATCTGGGGCAACTTTACGACTTGCGGACTTCAATTCCCAGAATTCCTCAGCCAGCATGGCTGGCTGAGGAATTCTGGGAGTTGAAGGCCACAAGGCTGGCCGGCTGAGGAATTCTGGGAGTTGAAGGCCACAAGGCTGGCCAGCTGAGGAATTCTGGGAGTTGAAGGCCACAAGGCTGGCCGGCTGAGGAATTCTGGGAGTTGAAGGCCACAAGGCTGGCCGGCTGAGGAATTCTGGGAGTTGAAGGCCACAGGTTGTAAAGTTGAAAAGGTTGGAGACGATTGTTAAAGTGCATTTAACGGCCCCTGGGCCACATCGGGCCTTTTGACTGTCCCTGTTCAGCCCCCGTGGATTGCTTTTTCAGGTGGTCCTCGACTTACAACCATTGGTCTAGTGACCATTCGAAGTTACAACGGCATTGAAAAAAGGGACTTAGGTTGTTTTTCACACTGACGGCCATTGCAGCATCCCCATGGTCACATAATTAAAATTCAGACGCTTGGCAACTGACTCATATTTATGACGGTGTCCCGAGGTCACATGATCCCCTTTTGCGACCTTCCGACAAGCAAGGTCATCCCCATGGGGGACCCAGATTCACTTAACGACCATGTTGCTAACTTAACAACTGCAGTCTTTCCCTTAACAACTGTGGCAAGGGCGGTTGTAAAATGGAGCAGAATTCACTTAACTGCTGTCTCGCTTAGCCCAAAAAAGGAAACTTTGGGTTCCATTCTGGTCATACATCGAGGTCTGTCTGTGTCCAATTGGTCTATTGTAGTGCCATGCTTGAAAGGGGTGGGTGGGAGGAGTAGAGACAGAAAGATGGAGGAAGCTGGGCATCCTGGCCAGCCCTCTGCTAAGGGGACACCGGGGTGGGACTCACCGTGGCGTTGGGGAAGGTATATGCCTCCGGGATGGGGATATAGTGGTTGGGGAACTTGTGGGGCACCAGCTCGGCATCCTCGGCGTCCCACAGCTCCGTGTTGAGATCGGCAAAGTTGTGGTTGAGATCAAAGCCTTCGTACGTCCATCGGCCCATCGCCCAGCCGGACATCTCCGAGCCCTGCAGAATCGTCAGAGAAAGGAGGGGATGCATGGAGACCCCACCCAGTGCCCCTCCGGATGGACCGGCCTGGGGAGATCGGTAATCCACTCCCCAATTACATCTTCCCAGGCCCCCTGAGCAGGAAGGCAGGCCATGTGGTGGGTCTCAGCTACCAAGGATGTCCATCTGGAGGGACCTGGGAAAAGGGCCTTCTCGGTGGTGGCTCCCTCCCTGTGGAACCTCCTTCCCCAGTGATAAGATTGGCTTCCCCTTTGCTGCTTTTCCCCAAAGTTTTGAACACTGGTTTGATGAGTGGGCCTGGAGACCCCCATTCGAGTGCCTTGTTTGAGTGTGGACTAAAATGTAAGTTTTTAACTGGGAAGGAGGGAGGGAGGGAAGGAAGGAGGAAGTAGGAAGGGGAAGGAAGGAAGGAAGGAAGGAAGGAGGAAGGGGAAGGGAGGGAGGAAGGAAGGAAGGAGAAAGGAAGGGAGGGAGGGAGGAATAGAGAAAGGAGGAAGAGAAAAGAAAGGAAGGAGGGAGGGAGGGAGGAGAGGAGGAAGTAGGAAGGAGAAGGGAGGGAAAGAGGCAGGGAGGGAGGGAGGAAAAGAAAAAGGAAAGAAGAGAAAGAAAAGGAAGGAAGGAAAGAAAGAAAAGGGAAGGGAGGGAGGAAGAAACAAGGAACAAAGAAAGGAAGGAATGAAAGAAGATGGGAGGGAGGGAGGAAGGAAGGAAGGAAGCAAAAGAAAAAGAAAGAAAGAAAGAAAGAAAGAAAGAAAGAAAGAAGAAAGAAGAAAGAAAAAGAAAGAAAGAAAGAAGAAAAGAAAAAAGAAAGAACTTCTCGCTACCCTCCAGCCCACCCTGGATTCAGACGAGGTTTCCTTTGTAAGTGGGATTTGGGGGCCTTTCCAGATCGAACCCGTCCAAACGTGGCCCCTTCACTCCAGAAACTTACTTTAAACTTTATTTTTTTGGTGTTTGCAAGGCTTTTGCGAAATCATTCTCATGAGTGCCATTTTGGTAGAGGAAAGCAGAGTTGGCGAGAGGAATGGGGTAGCTGTCCAAGAACAGACAGACAGACACACACACACACACACACTGCGCCACTGTGCCACGCACCAGCTTGTAGGCCGTCTCGTAACCATCGGGGTTCATGGAGGGCATCAGGTGAATCCGGGTCTCGGTGACCAGCCTCCGGACGCGAGGGTTGCCCTGCTTGTATTCCTGGCACAGATACTCCATCAGGTTGAGCACCAGCTCCCGGCCCAGCGCCTCGTTGCCGTGCATGCCGGCCACGTAGCGGAACTCCGGTTCTCCTGCAATGGTGGAGGGATAACGTCCTGGGGTTTCTTGAGGGATCTAAGGACCCCATTTGTGGATCCCCAAACCTCGAGTCGAGGCAGGTAAGAGCCGTATTTCTCAACCTTGGTAAGTGGGACATGGGTGGACTTCAACTCCCAGAATTCTTTGCTGGCTGGGGAATTCTGGGAGTTGAAGTCCACCCGTCTTCTACTTGCCAAGATTGAGAAACACTGAGAAAGCAGCAAGAGAGATTGTAAGGCCGGCTAGGGGATTCTGGGAGTTGAGGTCCACTCAACTTGCCCGGGTTGAGAAGCACTGAATAAACTAGGCCCGTGGTGGCGAACCTATGGCATGCGTGCCAGAGGTGGCACGCAGAGCCAACTCTAAGGGCACGCGAGCCGTCGCCCCAGCTCAGCTCTGCCACGCATGCGCGTGTGCCTCCCACCGGCCAGTTGGTCTTTGGGTCTCTGCCGCGCATGCGTGGGGGGCGGGGTGCATGCACATGTGAGGGGTGCACATGCATGGGGCGGGGTACAGGGTGCATGCACATGCGCAGGGGCCAGGGCGCATGCGCAGGGGGCCAGGGCACATGCGGGGGGCACATTGCATTTTGGGGGTTCGCGCACGCTCGCTTTGGGCACTCGGTCCGGAAAAGGTTAGCCATCACTGAACTAGGCAGACTCTTGGACGCAATCGGCAGAGAAGCTCTTTGTCAACGGAAACAAGCCACGATTCCCGTCTTCTGCAGTCAAACTCCAATCAAACTCTCTTCCTGCAAAACAGAGAGAGCATCCCGAGATGTCACTCACCTACTTCATGCTGCCCGGGGTTGTCTGAAATCTCCATGACGTACATTTTCAAGCCGAGGTAACTTTTTCCGATGCTGTATATCCTTGTGATATTCGGACAAGCGTCGCTGACTTTTTTCATCAGCTGCCGGGAGAAAATTAAATTTCTCTAAATTAAAATCTCTGAAATTGAAGTTGATGGTGATCAGATATGATTTTTTTCCATCCCTTTCAGGATGGGAAGGGCCAAAAATGGCCCAAAAAACGGCCTGAAACCGGCCCGAAAACTGGCCTGAAACCGGCCCAAAAAACAGCCTGAAAACGACCCGAAAAACAGCCAAAAAACAGGCATGCGCGCGACGGCCAGCTGTCTTTGGGTTTCCGGCGCTCCAGCATGCGCACATGCACACGCATGCACACCAGAGGTGGGTTCCTGCCGGTTCGGACCAGCTCTATAGAACCAGTAGCAGGAATTTCCCCCTGCTCGCCGAACCGGCAGCGATGGCCGGCTGATCACGCCCCCAAACCGGCTCTCTCGGTGGCGCCATAGCACCGTCATCTTGTTTTTTGCTTCTGCGCACGCGCAGAAGCTGTTTTTTGCTTCTGCGCATGCGCAGCAGCTGGGGTTTTAGCACTGCGCATGCACGCATGCCCCCGTGCGGCGCGCAAGGTGCGCCCGCCCGCGCGGCGCGTGAGGAAGCAAACCGGCAGCGAGGTAAGCCAGAACCCACCCCTGATGCACACACCTTCCAGTTTGGGCACTCGGTGCAAAGAAGGTTCGCCATTACTGCCTTAGATCATTTCAGACCAGTGTCTTCTTGAAAACTTCCAGTGATGGAGCACCCACAACTTCTGGTGGCAAGCTGTTCCACTGTCCTCTCTGTTAGGAAGTTTCTCCTTAATTCCAGGTTGCTTCTCTTCTTGATTAGTTTCCATCCATTGTTTCCTGTCCTGCCCTCTGGTGCTTTGGAAAATAAGTTGACCCCCTCCTCTTTGTGGCAGCCCCTCAAATACTGGAATGCTGCTATCATGTCCCCCCTAGTCCTTCTTTTCTCTAGATTGGCCCAACCCAATTTCTGCATCCGTTCTTCATATATTTTAGTCTCCAGGCCTTTAATCATCTTAATTGCTCTTCTCTGCATATTTTCCAAAGTCTCAACATCTTTTTTGTAATGTGGGGACCAAAACTGGATGCTGTATTCCAGGTGTGGCCTGACTAAGGTTTTATATTATATCTATTTATATCTAAATTGGAACTGGAAGCTTTCAAGAAGAGACTGGGCTGCCATCTGTCAGAAACGGTGTAGGGCAGTGATGGCAAACCTTTTAGACACCAAGTGCCCAAACTGCGAGCGCGCGTATGCCCAAACTGAAAGGTGTGTGTGCGTGTGAGAATGTGTGCTTGCGTGGACATGCGCACATGCGCAGCAGAGACCCGAAGACCAGCTGGCCAACACTGGCAGCGCGGCAAGAGGTAAGATCTTTTTCTTTCGTGAGCTTCTGTTTCGTCGTTTGCAGGGAAACAGAAACTCACGAAAGAAACGCCACGGAGATCTGACCTGGGGCAACAGCGCGCGTGCCGGCAGAGAGGGCTCTGCATGCCACCTCTGGCACGCGTACCATAGGTTCACCATCACGGGTGTAGGGTCTCCTGCTTGGGCGGGGGATTGGACCCTTCCAACTCTGTTGTTGTTATTCTTGGATTATTAGATTATCTACCATCGACCTCACCCCATTCCTAAGAGGTCTGTAAGGGGCGTGCATAAGCGCACAATCGTGCCTACCGTCCCTGTCCTAATGTACCCATATATTCATACTTCTTGTACTCATAATCATGCTTGTACTATTTTATATATATATAGAATCATGTTTATACTTTGTCTATACTTTGCTTGTAATCATATATGCTTGACAAATAAATAAATTAAAATTAAAATAAATTGTTATTCTTCTTCTTATTATTATTATTGTTATTATCTTTTATTCATTAAACATGAAACTCAGTCAACTGAACATTTAAAAATGTATCACAAATATTGACTGGCGCTGATGGTTGATATGGTTGCTGCCAGCAAGTAGTAGTACCGGTAGTAGTAGTAGTAGTAGTTTATTATTATTATTATTATTATTATTATTATTATTATTATTATTATTATTATTATTATTATTATTATTATTATTATTATTATTATTATTA
>QLTV01003965.1:490287-502185 GCA_003457575.1 Thermophis baileyi
GTTGTCATGGAAGCCATGAACTCCTGACCTGCTTTCGAGGATTCGCTGAGGGACGGCAGATTAAAGTCCCCCAGGACCATAAGTCTGGGGAACTCCACTGCCAACCCGGCTACTGCCTCCAGCAGGTCAGGCAGGGCTGTTTTGAAGAAGCTGGGAGGTAGGTACGTCAACAACAAACCCACCTGCACCCCTAAGTCCAACTTCACAAGGAGAGACTCACACCCAACAATCTCAGGGGCAGGGATCCTGCGAGGACAAAGACTCTTATGGACTATGATAGCCACTCCCCCACCCCTTCCCTGGAGTCGTGACTGGTGCATCATCTATCTATCTATCATCTATCATCTATCTATCATCTATCTATCTATCATCTATCTATCTATCATCTATCTATCTATCTATCTATCTATCTATCTATCTATCTATCTATCTATCTATCTATCTATCTATCTATCTATCTATCATCTATCTATCATCTATCTATCTATCTATCATCTATCTATCTATCACCTATCTAGTTATCTTTCTCTCTCTTGTCTATCATCCATCCATCCATCCGTCCGTCCGTCCATCCATCCGTTCATTCATTCATTCATCTGTCCATCAATTCATCCATCCATCAGTTCATCCACCTGCCCATCCATCCATCCATCCGCCCATCCATCCGTCCGTCCGTCTGTCCATCCATCCGCCCGTCCGCCCGTCCATCCATCCATCCATCCATCCATCCACCCGTCCGTCCGTCCGTCCGTCCATCCATCCATCCATCCGTCCGTCTGCCCAACCATCCACCCGTCCGTCCGTCCGTCCGTCCGTCCGCCCATCCATCCATCCATCCATCCACCCGTCCGTCCGTCCATCCGTCCGTCCATCCATCCGTCCGCCCGTCCGCCCATCCATCCATCCATCCATCCATCCATCCATCCATCCATCCATCCATCCATCCATCCATCCATCCATCCATCTGTCCATCCATCCGCCCATCCATCCGCCCATCCATCCGGCCATCCATCCATCCGTCCGTCCGTCCGTCTGCCCATCCATCCATCCATCCATCCGTCTGTCTGTCCATCCATCCGTCTGTCTGTCCATCCATCCATCCGTCCGTCCGTCCGTCCATCCGTCCGTCCGTCCATCCATCCGTCCGTCCATCCATCCATCCATCCGTCCGTCCGTCCTGTCCCTATTCCCTCCAGACCATCTCTAACTTCATCCACCCAATTCTAGTCTTTTCTAGGGAAGCTGCTGCTTGGTGACCCGCAATGGTCCGGTCCATCTTAGGAGCCCAGAAGGAGCAACAGCATGTGGGAAACGTTGATGACCAGCTTCAACTTCTGCCTCCTGATCTGGTCCGTCTACTACTTCTTGGGGAACGAGAGGGCCCACGAACAGTTCTTCAGCAACTTAGGGATGGACCCCCTGGCCTTCCCTTTTGTGGATTTGCTCCGCGTCAGTTCCCACCTTAGACTCCGTATCTTCTACTACGTCATCTCGGCTTTGCTCCTTGTGTTCCTCTCGGCCGTCTTCTCCCAGGTCTAGGAGGCAAAGTCCTGAGCTCTTGGTGGGACATCAGGTGCCCCTCAGGGACACCAAGAGAAGCTCTGAACTTGCGACACGTGTGGTAATAAAGTCACCAGACGCTTTCGTGGTCATCTCCCCCTTCCCCCTGGTTTAAATTTACTTTTTCAGATTAAAAAAAAAAGGCATGTGACCAGATCTGGTCCCCAAAAAGATAAATGGAATTTATACTGCGTTAAAAAACAAACAAAAAACCACCCTAAATCAGAAAGAAAGCTGAATACAGTTTTAAAAGACAAAGGTCGGGAAAGAGAAATTAAAAAAAAAAAACAGCTGGTTACAGGTAGTCCTTGAATCACGACCACGATCGAGCCCACTGTTGTCATCGCTAAGCGGGGCAGTTGTTAAGTGAGGTTTGCCGCATTTTACGACCTTTTTTTGGCACGGTTGTTAAGCAAATCAATGCAGTTGTTAGGCGAATCATATGGACGTTAAGTGAATCTGGCTTCCCGCGTTGACTTTGATTGTCGGAAGCTGGCTGGGAAGGTTACAAATGATGGTCACATGATAAGAGATAAGGTAGGATGAAAATAAGAGATGAGAGATGAGAGATAAGATAGGATGAGATAAGAGATGAGAGAGAAGAGATAAGAGATAAGGTAGACTCACTGGAGAAGAGCCGAATGCTGGGAAAGATTGAGGGCAAAAGAAGAAGGGGATGGCAGAGAATGAGGTGGCTGGATGGAGTCCCTGAAGCAGTCGGCGTGAGCTTAAATGGACTCCAGGGGATGGGAGAGGACAGGAAGGCCTGGAGGAACGTTGTCCACGGGGTCGCGATGGGTCGGACATGAGTTCGCAACTAACAACAACAAGGATGAGATAAGAGATGAGAGATAAGAGAAGAGATAAGAGATAAGGTAGGATGACATAAGAGATGAGAAATGATGAGAGATAAGAGATAAGAGAGAGATAAGAGATAAAAAAGAGAAAAGAGAAAAGAGAAGAGAAAAGAGATAAAAGATAAGAAATAAAAGAGAAAAGAGAAGAGAAAAGAGATAAGAGATGAGAGATGGGAGATGGGAGATAAGAGATAAAAGATAAAAGAGAAGAGAAGAGATAAGAGATAAGAGACAAGATAGGATGAGTTAAGAGATGAGAGATGAGAGATAAGAGAGAGATAAGAGATAGAAAAGAGAAGAGAAAAGAGAAGAGATAAAAGATAAAAGATAAGAAATAAAAGAGAAAAGAGAAGAGAAAGAGATAAGAGATGAGAGATGGGAGATGGGAGATAAGAGATAAGAGATAAAAGAGAAGAGAAGAGATAAGAGATGAGAGACAAGATAGGATGAGTTAAGAGATGAGAGATAAGAGATAAGAGAGAGATAAGAGATAGAAAAGAGAAGAGAAAAGAAAAGAGATAAAAGATAAAAGATAAGAAATAAAAGAGAAAAGAGAAGAGAAAGAGATAAGAGATGAGAGATGGGAGATGGGAGATAAGAGATAAGAGATAAAAGAGAAGAGAAGAGATAAGAGATAAGAGACAAGATAGGATGAGTTAAGAGATGAGAGATAAGAGATAAGAGAGAGATAAGAGATAGAAAAGAGAAGAGAAAAGAAAAGAGATAAAAGATAAAAGATAAGAAATAAAAGAGAAAAGAGAAGAGAAAGAGATAAGAGATGAGAGATGGGAGATGGGAGATAAGAGATAAGAGATAAAAGAGAAGAGAAGAGATAAGAGATGAGAGACAAGATAGGATGAGTTAAGAGATGAGAGATAAGAGATAAGAGAGAGATAAGAGATAGAAAAGAGAAGAGAAAAGAAAAGAGATAAAAGATAAAAGATAAGAAATAAAAGAGAAAAGAGAAGAGAAAGAGATAAGAGATGAGAGATGGGAGATGGGAGATAAGAGATAAGAGATAAAAGAGAAGAGAAGAGATAAGAGATAAGAGACAAGATAGGATGAGTTAAGAGATGAGAGATAAGAGATAAGAGAGAGATAAGAGATAGAAAAGAGAAGAGAAAAGAAAAGAGATAAAAGATAAAAGATAAGAAATAAAAGAGAAAAGAGAAGAGAAAGAGATAAGAGATGAGAGATGGGAGATGGGAGATAAGAGATAAGAGATAAAAGAGAAGAGAAGAGATAAGAGATGAGAGACAAGATAGGATGAGTTAAGAGATGAGAGATAAGAGATAAGAGAGAGATAAGAGATAGAAAAGAGAAGAGAAAAGAAAAGAGATAAAAGATAAAAGATAAGAAATAAAAGAGAAAAGAGAAGAGAAAGAGATAAGAGATGAGAGATGGGAGATGGGAGATAAGAGATAAGAGATAAAAGAGAAGAGAAGAGATAAGAGATAAGAGACAAGATAGGATGAGTTAAGAGATGAGAGATAAGAGATAAGAGAGAGATAAGAGATAGAAAAGAGAAGAGAAAAGAAAAGAGATAAAAGATAAAAGATAAGAAATAAAAGAGAAAAGAGAAGAGAAAGAGATAAGAGATGAGAGATGGGAGATGGGAGATAAGAGATAAGAGATAAAAGAGAAGAGAAGAGATAAGAGATGAGAGACAAGATAGGATGAGTTAAGAGATGAGAGATAAGAGATAAGAGAGAGATAAGAGATAGAAAAGAGAAGAGAAAAGAGAAGAGATAAAAGATAAAAGATAAGAAATAAAAGAGAAAAGAGAAGAGAAAGAGATAAGAGATGAGAGATGGGAGATGGGAGATAAGAGATAAGAGATAAAAGAGAAGAGAAGAGATAAGAGATGAGAGACAAGATAGGATGAGTTAAGAGATGAGAGATAAGAGATAAGAGAGAGATAAGAGATAGAAAAGAGAAGAGAAAAGAGAAGAGATAAAAGATAAAAGATAAGAAATAAAAGAGAAAAGAGAAGAGAAAGAGATAAGAGATGAGAGATGGGAGATGGGAGATAAGAGATAAAAGATAAAAGAGAAGAGAAGAGAAGAGATAAGAGATAAGAGACAAGATAGGATGAGTTAAGAGATGAGAGATAAGAGATAAGAGAGAGATAAGAGATAGAAAAGAGAAGAGAAAAGAGAAGAGATAAAAGATAAAAGATAAGAAATAAAAGAGAAAAGAGAAGAGAAAGAGATAAGAGATGAGAGATGGGAGATGGGAGATAAGAGATAAGAGATAAAAGAGAAGAGAAGAGATAAGAGATGAGAGACAAGATAGGATGAGTTAAGAGATGAGAGATAAGAGATAAGAGAGAGATAAGAGATAGAAAAGAGAAGAGAAAAGAGAAGAGATAAAAGATAAAAGATAAGAAATAAAAGAGAAAAGAGAAGAGAAAGAGATAAGAGATGAGAGATGGGAGATGGGAGATAAGAGATAAAAGATAAAAGAGAAGAGAAAGAGATAAGAGATAAGAGACAAGATAGGATGAGTTAAGGGATGAGAGAGAAGAGATAAGATAACCTTCATTGTCCTTTTTTTCTGGGAGCATACCTGGCCCACATTAAAAATGAAATTCTGTTGCCTGCTCTCAAAAGAAAGTATATATTATTGACCCACATACACAGATAACACACATATACACATGCTATATACATACGTGCATATATATCCCGTTTGCCGTACCCGAGGCTTGATAAACTCAAACTGATGTGACAAATTCCATGCTTTAGAGAACAGTTATTTAATTTTATTTGCAATGCAGTGAAAAGAATATAGAGGCAAAATGCATGTAACCTTTTTGAATTAAATTAGCAAGGAATTTCTTTTGCATAATTCATGAGTTTAAAACTCATGAGATTAAAAAAATGATCTTCTCCATTATTTTCATATCAGTGTCTTCATTTTTGGTCAATTTTTCCATTAGAGCTGTTTCCTAACAGACAAGTAGTCCTCGACTTACAACAATTCACTTAGTGACCGTTCGAAGTTACAACGGCACTGAAAAAAGTGACTTATGACCATTTTTCACCCTTATGACCGTTGCAGCCTCCCCGTGGCCACGTGATTTACGTACATTCGGGTGCTTGACAACTGACTCACATTTACGACGGTCGCAGTGTCCCTGGAGGGGTCACGCGATCCCTTTTTGCGACCTTCCGACAATCAAAGTCCACGGAGAAACCAGATTCACTTAATGACTGTGTTGCTGACTTAACAACTGCAGGGATTCATTTCACAATTGAGGCAAGAAAGGTCGTAAAAATAAGAAATTTTTCCCTTAGCAACATAAATTTTGGGCTCAATGCTGGTCATAAGTCGAGGGTTACTGCATTTCTCACCAAATGAAAATATTCAAATCTTTTCTTGGTTGTTCCCCCCCCCCCCAATCTGACCAGTTCTCCACCCAACTGCAACCAACAACACCCAACTTGACTTGTAGGGTCAGCTGTGCCCCTAGCTGGGTTTGTGACATCAGTGGTCAAGCAGAGATGCCCCTCCTAAAGTGGGCAGTCGCCTTTGGCTGGGATGGGGAAGGGGAGATACCTCACCCCGTAAATGGGTCCAGGGTTCACGCGCAAGGCCGGACACGGAGAAAACATCAAATGCTGAACTGACTTTATGAAATAGGTAGGTCGGCTGTCCAAGGGGAGGCCATCCAGGTGCGATGGTTCACGGCTGCTTTCAGGGACCTTCTAGTGAGCTTGGTGGTTGAGCTCGGTTGAACTTCATTGCAGGCGTTGAATTTGACGGTCTTCGCCCAATTATTGAAAGGGATGGTTTATAATTGACCAAAATTATTATTATTATTATTTATTAAATTTGTATGCCGCCCAACTCCCAAGGGACTCTGGGCGGCTCACAACAATATAAAAAAACTATTAAAAGAAAACATAATAAAAACAGTTAAAAACAGTTAAAAAACAGTTGCTTGGCCCTCTCCAAGAGATGTGCTTGTGGGGCACATGAGCCCCCCGTCGTGCTTTCGTGGACCCAGATATCGGGGGGGGGGGGTTTGTTGGAATAGTAGTGGGTTCTAAAACCCGTTGCTACCGGTTCTCGTGCACGCATGCGCAGAAGCGTCCCGGGCGGGTGGCGGAGCCTCCCGCCACCACCGCTACCAGTTCATAGAACCGGGCCGAACCGGGAGCAACCCACCGCTGGTTTGGAATCGATGTAAAAACCCCAGTTTGAACGTAATTAGACCATTGGCTGGGCCGAAGGTTAGCTATGGTTGGTTTCCAGTGTTAAAATTAGAGAAAATGTGTATTTCTACAGCAGTATTTCTCAACCCCAGCAGCTTTAAAATGGGTGGACTTCAAGTCCCAGAATTCCCCAGCCAGCCAGGCCTAAGATCTGTTTCTCAACCTTAGCAACTTTAAGACGGGTGGACTACAAGTCCCAGAATTCCCCAGCCAGCCAGGCCTAAGATCTGTTTCTCAACCTTAGCAACTTTAAGACGGGTGGACTTCAAGTCCAGCTGGCTGTGGAATTCTGGGAGTTGGAGTCCACCCGTCTTAAAGTTGCTAAGGTTGAGGAAAGAGAGGCCTTGGCCCATGTTGCTTGGAATTCTGGGAGTTGAAGTCCACTCATCTTAAAGTTGCTAAGGTTGAGGAAAGAGGCCTTGGGCCAAGCTGGCTGGGGAATTCTGGGAGTTGAAGTCCACCCATCTTAACGTTGTTGAGGTTGAAAGATGGTATTATCCTGCTGGAGTAAAGTTGTTTATCCCGAGCTTCAATCGCAAAGGTGCTTTTCCAAAAGGCAACTGGACGTCCTTTGTTTTTGCTCGAAGACATTTCGCTTCTCATCCAGGAAGCTTCTTCAGTTCTGGAGAAGCAATTGTGTACCAAGGTGCCACTCCACTCAGGAGGTGCCAACTTGGGGTGATACTTTAGATTGGGACTGAGAGGCAATCATAGAGAGTCGTGATTATTAGCAAAAAGAGAGATGTTTTGGATCAATATCTTTTGATCCTAAGTGATATTTCTCATGCTAAATCACTGGTCTTCACTAGTGAAGACACAGGACAGCGTAGGAATGGGAGACCTTTTCCTGAGAGATTTAAAATGAAGCAAAAGCAGAATAAAATTTAAGTCTAGCTCTACTCTGAACCAGCGGTGGGTTGCTCCTGGTTCGGCCCGGTTCTTAGAACTGGTAGCGGCGGCGGCAGGAGCAGAGGTGGGTTCCTCCCGGTTCGGACCGGTTTGCCCAAACTGGTAGCAACCTGCTGGTGACATCACAGTGACGTCACGGATCCGGTTCGGTTGGTGCCGGTCCGTGGGCGCTGCCATCTTTTTTTTTTGAATTTTTTTGAATTTTTTTAAAAAATTTTTTGAATTTTTCCCGGTTTTTTTTTCTTCTGCGCATGCGCAGAAGCCGAGTTTCCGGCACTGCACATGCATCACCATCTTGTTTTCGGCTTTTTTTGGGGGGTGGGGGAATTTTTTTCTCAGATTTTTTGGCACTGCGCATGCGCGTGCGCGCAAAGCACGTGCGTGCCCATGAGGTGCGGCCACGCGGCGCAGAAGGAAGCAAACCGGTAGCGAGGTAAGTTAGAACCCACCCCTAGGTGGGAGGCTCCGCCCATCCGCCTACCCGCCCGGGATGCTTCTGCGCATGCGCAAAAGCGTTGCGCGCACGCGAACCGCTAGCAACGGGTTTTAGAACCCACTACTGCTCTGAATGTATTTTTTGGTCCCAAGGCAGATGTGGTTCTGATGGACTACTTCTGAAGAATTTCTTCAGTCCCCAAATCCAGCTAACGGTCCTGAGATTTTTGTCTACAGATTCTCAGTCATGCAGGTCATGGTTGTCCCAAAGGTGCTTCTTCAAGTGGCAACTGGACTTTGTTTTTCCTTGAAGAGGTTTTGCTCCTCATCCAGGAAGCTTCTTCAGTTCTGCCTGAATGGCGGAGAATGGAAAGACATATATGTCTTACACAGTCATCTGGCTGTTTGTACTCTCTCTGAGAGTCGTTGAGGCCACTTGGAGATTGATCTCTGCCTTCAGGGTCACCCGAATCGTGCAAATGGTGTGTGTGGAACTTTCTTGGAACTGCCGGAACTTTCAGCAGAAGAAGCAAAATGTCTTCAAGGAAAACATTGACTTTTGAAAAAGCAGCTTTTGGGACAGTCCTGAGATTTCTTGAGAACTTGTCATTCAAGTGGTCTCGGTCTGACCTGGTTTAACTTTTTCCAAGATCCACCAACATTTGCTAGGGGCTGAGCCATGTGGGATGGTCTCTCTTGGCTCCGGAAAGTTGGAGATCTGAAGCCAATGGTGGGCCTTGCAGAGAGGAAGCGATCTTAGATGGGTTTCCAGGGAATGGGACAACTCGCCATGGCCAACTTGTTGTGGCCAACTCGCTGTGAGACAACTTGCCATGGCCAACTCGCCATGGGCCAACTCACTGCGGGACAATTTAACAATTCTATTTAATTATTGAAAATGAATAAAAAATATTTTCATTTTTGCCATTCACCACCTCTCATCCTGTCCCTCCTTTTGCATCCTTTCTTTAATGATTCTATTCCACCAGTGTAATTCTTGTCCCGAATCGAGTTATCCTGTGGCAAGACGGCCGGGGTGAGTTGTCTTACAATGAGTCGACCATGGCAAGGTGACCATGGTGAGTTGGCCATGGTGAGTTGGCCATGGTGAGCTGACCATGGTGAGTTGGCCATGGCGAGTTGGCCATGGTGAGTTGGCCATGGTGAGTTGGCCATGGTGAGTTGGCCATGGCAAGTTGACCATGGCGAGTTGTCCATGGCGAGTTGACCGTGGCGAGTTGTCCATGGCGAGTTGTCCATGGCAGGTTGTCCATGGCAAGTTGACTGTGGTGAGTTGACCGTGGCGAGTTGTCCATGGCAAGTTGTCCATGGCAGGTTGTCCATGGCAAGTTGACTGTGGTGAGTTGTCCATGGCGAGTTGACCATGGCGAGTTGACCGTGGCGAGTTGTTCATGGCGAGTTGTCCATGGCAGGTTGTCCATGGCAAGTTGACTGTGGTGAGTTGACCATGGCGAGTTGTCCATGGCGAGTTGACCGTGGCGAGTTGTCCATGGCAAGTTGACTGTGGTGAGTTGTCCATGGCGAGTTGACCATGGCGAGTTGACCATGGCAAGTTGTCCATGGCGAGTTGTCCATGGCAGGTTGTCCATGGCAAGTTGACCGTGGTGAGTTGGCCATGGCGAGTTGGCCGTGGCGAACTGTCATAGACCCGGGTTTCCACATACCCTGTTTCCCCCAAAATAAGACATCCCCTGATCATAAGCCCAATCGGGCTTTTGAGTGCATGGCAATAAGGCCAAGCGCTTATTTCAGGGTTCAAAAAAATATAAGACAGGGTCTTATTTTCGGGGTACCTTCTGAATGGTCTTCTGCTGAGGGCCAGCCCCACCTCTGTGTCTCACCAGTGCCGCTGTAGAAAGTACGCCCCGTTTCTGTTCCTCTCCAGGGCCACCGCCATGGATTGCCTGGAGACACCTCTACCATCATCACCGCCATTGTCCCCGTTCCTGTCATTTCCTAGTAGCCAAGCCAAGGCAGCACCGAAAGACGACGGTGGGTTTCTGGAGGCCGTCCTCAGTGGCCTCCGGATGCTCATAAGCATCGTCGTGTTCCTGGGGCTTTGTGCTTTCACCGCCTACGTGGCCCTGCTCTGCACCACACTCTTCTTTGCCGCCCTCCAGGTCTTCTTCAGCACCCTCGTCCCGTCGGCGCTGCTCATCTTCCAGTTCTTGCTGTCTGCCCTGCTTCTCCTCTTCTGCCTGCAGTGGATGAGGGAGGTTTTGTCCCTACAGTTCCGCTGCAATGACCCTCTTTGATGATGAGCCTAACTTGAATAGAGCACCTTGGAGGACCGAGTCCTAGGCTGAATTTCTTGGGAAGGGAAGGGAGGCGGGGCTCCAAGCTTGGGAAACCCCCGTGCCGGTGAGGTTCAGGAGGCGGTTCTGAACAACAGAATAGCAGAGTTGAGAGGGGTCTTAGAGGTCTTCTAGTCCAACCCCCTGCTAATGGTTGGCCAATCTCTACTTAAAGACCTCCAGTGATGGAGCACCCACAACTTCTGGAGGCAAGCTGTTCCACTGGTTAATTGTTCTCACTGTTAGGAAGTTTCTCCTTAGTTCCAGGTTGCTTGTCTCCTTGGTTAGTTTCCACCCATTGCTTCTTGTTCTACCCTCAGGTGCTTTGGAGGATAGCTTGACTCCCTCCTTCGTGGCAGCCCCTGAGATATTGGAACACTGCTATCATGTCTCCCCTGGTCCTTCTTTTCATTAAACTAGATCTACACAATTCCTGCAGCCGTTCTTCATATGTTTTAGCCTCCAGTCCCCTAATCCTCTTTGTTGCTCTTCTCTGCACTCTTTCTAGAGTCTCCACATCTTTTTTACATCGTGGCGACCAAAGCTGGATGCAGTATTCCAAGTGTGGCCTTTCCAAGGCATTATAAAGCGATGCTAACACTTCATATGATCTTGATGCTCTCCCTCTGTTAATATTTATTTCATGTCCAGATCAAACCTTAAGCTGCCCAAATGAAACCACCTTTCCTGGGTTTATTGTTGGCCAGAAACAAATCCATGAACCGGTGGAACGACTTGCCTCCAGACGTTGTGGGTGCTCCATCACTGGAGGCTTTTAAGAAGAGATTTATCTGGAATGATATAGGATCTCCTGCTCGAGCAGGGGGGTTGGACTAGAAGACCTCTAAGGTCTCTTCCAACCCAATTGTTCTAAGAATCCAACATCATTCTTGTCCTGTCTTTAGGTGCTTTGGAGAATATGTTGCCCCCCCTTCTTTATGGCAGCCCCTCAAATATTGGAACAGTGCTGTCATGTCATCCCTAGTCCTTTTTTCCCATTAAACTAATGGAATTCCTGCAAATGTTCTTCATATGTTTTAGTCTCCATCCCCCTATCATCTTTGTTGCTCTTCTCTGCACTCTTTTTTGTATCGTACGGACCAAAAACTCTTTCCAATTATATTTGAATAAAATGTTTTAGGAACTTTGCTTGTCAGGAGGTTAAGCAAAAGGGGATCACGTGACCCCGGGACACTGCAACCGTCATAAATATGAACCAGTTGCCAAGCATCTGGATTTTGAATCACGTGACTATAGGGATGCTGCAAAGCTCATAACTGTGAAAAACGGCCACAAGTCACGTTTTTCAGTGCTGTTGTAACTTTGAACTGTCACTAAATGAACTGTTGTAAGTCGAGGACTACCTGTATGACAAAGCCGGAACTGAAGTTCGCGCGCCAAACTTTCCCGGTTAACTTTCCCCATCCAGTTCCTCCCCTGTTGCTGGTCTCTTATTGTCCAATTATATTTGAATAAAATGTTTTGGGAACTGTCTCTTTGACGGTGGGCTGGTTGGTGAGCTGTTGCGTTCCTGTTCTGACCCAGCTCCCCAAACACGACAAACCCCCTGTAGTTGAAGCAATGATTCCTTTATGAGGAGGG
>QLTV01003965.1:516188-526272 GCA_003457575.1 Thermophis baileyi
AGATAGATAGATAGATAGATAGATAGATAGATAGATAGATAGATAGATAGATGGATGGTTGGTTGGTTGGTTGGATGGATGGATGGTTGGATGGATGGACGGTTGGATGGCTGGCTGGCTGGCTGGCTGGCTGGCTGGCTGGCTGGATGGATGGATGGATGGATGGATGGATGGGTGGATGGATGGTTGGTTGGATGGGGGCTTCCGAATCCGGGAGGTGCGATGTCTTTCAGATGACATGTCCCCCAGTACCAACTGTGACTCCCAGCTGAAGCCGGTGGAGAAGGAGTCCTGCAACACTCAGGACTGCGTGCCTGAAATAGGTAGGAAGCCTGTTCTGGTTTTTCTAACCATGGAACTCCATCTAGTGGAGAAAGAAAGAAATCGATTTATGCCCCTGAGGTTACGAAGGCAGTTCTTAGTCAGATGGATAGATGATTTTAACCAGAGCTACATGTATCTCTTTAAAAAAAAAAATTATTTTTTCAAATGGATGGATGGATGGATGGATGGATGGCTGGCTGGCTGGCTGGCTGGATGGATGGATGGATGGATGGATGGATGGACAGTTGGATGGGTGAATGAATGAATGAATGAATGAATGAATGAGCAAACAAGCAACTCTCCATCTGTGCTCCTTCTTTCCAGAGACGTTGTATCAACCAACAGGACCAGTTGGTGGGAAACCAGTCCAACCTTCTCGGAGAGACCTCCGGCAAGAACATGGCTATTCAGTTCACCCTGGGCGGCCTACTTCGCTGTATCCGCAAACTGGTGTCCATTGGTTTCACTCTCCTCTTCTGCGACATCCTCCTGCGGGTCAGTTTTGTCCTTCTCTTCTTCATCCTCCTCCCTTTCTTCATCATCTATGACCACGTGATCCCTTCCACCATCCTCTTCATCAAGTCGATTCGGCCCATCCTGGATGCTTTCTTTGGACGCCTGCTGCCGTCGCTCTTCGCCTTCGTCCTGTCCCTGATTCCTCCGGTTATCATCTTCTTCTTCACGAAGCACGTCTTGGTGCCCATTTCCATCAAAGTCTTCCAACTCACCTGGTGAAAACACCCAACGCTTTTCAGGGGAACCGGGAAGAGTTTTGAAAATCCAGCGGGTTTTCCCTTCCATGGGGCTTGGGAACCTGCAGCCACGGCAGAAGATGTCCCACCAATTCTTTAGGTGATTACGGCGATCACCTTAGTCCACGTCTCTTAATTTTATCCTAATCCGAGCAGTGTTTCTCTATGCCCTAATTGCCATTATGCTCCTTTTAAGGTAAAGCCTCCTACTTACACCTGAGTCTTGGTCATTTCATTTATATTTTCTTGTTAAATGGAAGGAGGCCGCCAATTGGGGTCTTTTGGGATTTTGTTTTAAAAAAATTCCCTAATTTATAGGTAGTCCTTGACTTACAACAGTTCATTTAGTGACCGTTCGAAGTTACCATGGCCCTGAAAAAAGTAACTTAGCATGTTTTTCACACATGTGACTGTTGCAGTATCCCCTTGGTCACCTGGTCAAAATTCAGATCCTTGGCCACTTGGACTCATAATATTTATGATAAAAGATAAAAGAAATAAAGTTAAAGGAATATATATGAAATAAATTGGGAAAAATATAAGAGTATGTAAAAGAATTCAGGATTGCTGGAATACCATCCCAGAGAAATGGAGAAAGTACAGCAAAGAAGGAGGAAGGAAGGAGGGGAGCGAGGAGAAGGAGAAAGGAAGAAGAGGAAGAAAGAGAGCGGGAAGCAGAGTTAGGAGAGAGGGTAGGAAGAGTTAGGAGGGGAAGTAGAGAAGGGGAGAGGAGAGAGGGAGGGGAAGGAGTGTAGGAGGAGAAGGAGGAAGGGAAGGGAAGAAGAAAGGGAAGGAAGGGCTGTAAGATAGGAAAGGGGGATGGTAAAAAAGCAACCTTGAACTAAATAAAGCAATACGATAAATATAAGATATGGCAAGCAAAGTTAATGGGGAAGCCCAATTCACTTAACTGTGTCACTAGCTTAACGACTGCAGTGATTCACTTAACAACGGTGGCGAGAAAGGTTGTGAAACGGGGCAAAACTCACTTAACAAATGTTTCACTTAACAGCAGAATGTTTGGGCTCAGTTTGGTTGTAAGTTGAGGACTACTGTACTGATCTGGTCTAAGACTCTTCTATCTGAGGCAGGGGTTTCCAAACGTTGACCTTTTAAGACCGGTGAACCTCAATTCCCAGAATTCCCCAGCCAGCCATGCTGAGGAGTTCTGGGAGTTGAAGTCCACAAGTCTTAAAGTGAAGTTTTAAAGACCGGTGAACTTCAATTCCCAGAATTCCCCAGCCAGCCATGCTGAGGAGTTGCTGAAGCCCACAAGTCTTAAAGTGAAGTTTTAAAGACCGGTGAACTTCAATTCCCAGAATTCCCCAGCCAGCCATGCTGAGGAGTTCTGGGAGTTGAAGTCCACAAGTCTTAAAGTGAAGTTTTAAAGACCGGTGAACTTCAATTCCCAGAATTCCCCAGCCAGCCATGCTGAGGAGTTCTGGGAGTTGAAGTCCACAAGTCTTAAAGTGAAGTTTTAAAGACCGGTGAACTTCAATTCCCAGAATTCCCCAGCCAGCCATGCTGAGGAGTTCTGGGAGTTGAAGTCCACAAGTCTTAAAGTGAAGTTTTAAAGACCGGTGAACTTCAATTCCCAGAATTCCCCAGCCAGCCATGCTGAGGAGTTCTGGGAGTTGAAGTCCACAAGTCTTAAAGTGAAGTTTTAAAGACCGGTGAACTTCAATTCCCAGAATTCCCCAGCCAGCCATGCTGAGGAGTTCTGGGAGTTGAAGTCCACAAGTCTTCAAGTGAAGTTTTAAAGACCGGTGAACTTCAATTCCCAGAATTCCCCAGCCAGCCATGCTGAGGAGTTCTGGGAGTTGAAGTCCACAAGTCTTAAAGGGGCCACGTTTGGAGACCCCTGATCTAAGGCACGGAGGAGATAAGCCAATTTGGCCAGATGTTGCCATCTGCCCAAATCACTAGCTGTTAATCTATGTCAGCTAGGTTTAAAGAGAGTTTCCCTTGACTGACCTCATCCATGCAATCATTGTTTTGCAACATCTTCCGGGATATATATATATTTTTTTTTAACTTTCCATATATCCTTCGGATGTCTCCCATCGAAATAACCAACCAAGCTGGACCCTGCTTAGCTTCTGAGCTAGGAAATGGCCGAGTGCCTCAACAGTAAAAACACAGATGATCCTTGACTTACGACCACAAATGAGCCAAACTTTCTGTTGCTAAGTCAGAGAGTGGTTAAGCGAGTTTTGTCCCAGTTTCAGACTGTATGTACACGGAGACAAATTCCTTGTGTGTCCAATCACATTTGGCCAATAAAGAATATTCCTATTTCTATAAACCGGTACCTCCAGAAGTTGGAACAAACCATTTGTGAATTAAAAAATAAAATAAAATAAAATGAGAAGAATAGAATAGAATAGAATAGAATAGAATAGAATAGAATAGAATAGAATAGAATAGAATAGAATAGAATAGAATAGAATAGAATAGGAATAGAATAGAATAGAATAGAATAGAATAGAATAGAATAGAATAGAATAGAATAGAATAGAATAGCAATAGCACTTAGACTTATATACCGCTTTACAGTGCTTTACAGCCCTCTCTAAGCGGTTTACAGAGTTTGCATATTGCCCCCAACAATCTGGGTCCTCATTTGACCCACCTCGGAAGGACGGAAGGCTGAGTCAACCTGGAGCCTGGTTGGATTGAACTCCTGGGAGTGAGTCAGCCTGCAATACTCCATTCTAACCGTACATCATAACCCAGACAGGCCTCTAACTCCATCTGTAAGTAGTTTACAACAAAAATCACAATAGAATTCTATAGAATGGAATGGAATGGAATCAAATGGCATAGAATAGAATAGAAGAATAGAATGGAATGGAATGGAATGGAATGGAATGGAATGGAATGGACTGGACTGGACTGGAACGGAACGGAACGGAACGGAACAGAACAGAACAGAACAGAACAGAACAGAATAGAAAGCATATAGAATAGAAAGAGAAAGAGAGAATAGAACAGAAATAGAACAGAATAGATAATTAATAGAAAGAATAGGATATAATAGGTTATAGACTAAACTAGACTAGATAATTAATAGAATACAATAGAAAAGAATAGAATAGAAAGGTAAAATAAAATAATAAAATAAATAAAATAAATACAATACAATACAATACAATAAACAAAATAAACAAAATAAACAAAACAAAACAAAACAAAATATAAAATAATAAAATTTAAATACTGGTAGCTGCATTGCCATTCGCAGCCTTTGGGGGCAGCCCGACCGCCCCTGTGGCTTTACAGCCGGCGGCGGGGCCCCTCTTTTCCTTCACGTCCGCCCCCCCAAGTCTCCCCAGGACTCAGCCGGAGAGTCGGCCGCCGCTTGCCAAACGACGATCCAGAGCAGCGGAGGAGGCTCAGCAGGCGCTGTTTCGGCGCAGGGCCTGTAGAGGGCAGCGTCGAGTCATTTTGCAGCTCTCTCCGAGGTCCCGAGCGACGCTTCAAAGCAGCCTCGCTTAGCCAAAACGGGAGGGGGGGGAGGGTCGCAGCTGGCTCACGCGTCTTCACCCCCCCCAGCCGCAGATCAAGTTACAGGCAGCCCTCTAATTGGGACCCTCCAGGGGCTCATTAGGGTCGGGGTGACTTCAGAAAAGCAGCCAGGATGTCTCCGGGGAGCCTCTCTCTCTCTCTCTCTCCCCCCCACCCCCCACCCCCACTCCTTTCCCAGGGGGGCTTCCTGGATTCCTCCCAAAGGAAAAACTGCATGAAGCCAAAAACAACGGGGTGGATCGCGGTGGCCACGATAGGTCTGGTGAGCATCCCTCCATGGACCAAGCCAGCTTGGCTGGTTTTGGGAACTTGACCAAGGAGCAGCTGGGCACCCCTTGCACGGATGGGGGGCGGGGGGAGGTGAGGGGGGAGCTCGTTGGTGGCAGGCTGCAAGATTTGGGAAGGGAGGGTCCAAGGGTTCTCTTCGGGCCCCCTCCCCTCCATCCCCCACGCTTTGCGTGCAGAGTCTCAGCAAACAGCAGGAGCAGCCAAATCACAACAATCCTATTTGATTGAAATACGATTGGTACAAATGTGATCGCTACAGTTCTATTTGTAGCTCGGGGTTGAAATGGATTTAAATTTGAACTTTAAATACATACATGTTTTTGAACTGCGAGCTGCCCAGAGTGGTTGGCTGAGATGGGCAGCTATAGAAATCTAAACAAACAAACAAATGAACAAAGAAAAAAACCCAAATAAATATTAAATAAATAAATAAACAAATAAATCAAATAACTAAATAAGTAAATACTAAATAAATAAAATAATAACTAACTAAATAACCAAGCAAGCAAGCCAGCCAAAAAGCAGGCAGGCAAGCAAGAACCTTGGGTGCAATCCCAAAACAATTGGAGCACCCCTTGAACACCATTGGCATTGACAAATTCACCATTGATCAATTGCAAAAGGCAGCTTGACTTGGAAGAGCTGACATCCAGTGAAGGTACCTTTAACACCATCAAATTAGATTAAGGGATGATTAGGGGACTGGAGGCTAAAACACATGAAGGACGGCTACAGGAATTGGGCATGTCTAGTTTAATGAAAAGAAGGACTAGGGGTGACATGATAGCAGTCTTCCAATATTTGAGGGGTTGCCACAAAGGAGAGGGGCTCAAGCTATTCTCCAAAGCAGGGGTCACCAACCTTTCAGACCTCAGGGACCACTAAATTCATAATTTTAAATCCCACGGACCACTAATATGATCTGCCTAATGACTGGCTGGGTGGGCGTGGCTAGGTGGTCATGTGACTGGGTGGGCGTGGCCAACTCGATGTCACTCACGTCGAGGGGCGCCTCGCCAGCCTCTACTCACCCCTCCCCTCCCAGCCCCTCCTCGCCTGCCCACCCAGGCCCCTTAGTGCCCCAACAGGAAGCAGTTGTTGGAGCTAAGCAGCCACCACGAGAAAGAGTTGGCAAAACAGCGGGCTCAGTTCAACTTGGCTCTGACCGAGAAGGAGGCCGTTAACTGGGCTTTCCTGATCACATTGGGAGGAGGGTCCAGCCTGGCTGCTTTAGCCCCCAAGGAAAGGAGTAGTTTGACATATCAGGACTCAAGGAGAATGAAACTTCCACATTTCTCCTTGCTTCCTTTTAACAGCTTGAAACACTGATATAGGAACAGAGGAAAAAAACAGATGTCTCTGGCTGTAAAATGGGCATAGCAGTAGTTCTACCTTCCAAGGTGGTTTTGAAGGGAGGACGGAAGCATCTGCAATATAATTAAGAATTGTTCCTGGTTCAGAGCTTAGAAGGGAAGACAGAATGGTAAAATATTCAGGGGCTGCCACAAAGAAGAGGGAGTCAAGCTATTCTCCAAAGCACCTGAAGGCAGGACAAGAAGCAACGGATGGAAAATAATAAAGGAGAGAAGCAACCTGGAACTAAGGAGGAATTTCCTGACAGTTAAAACAATCAGTGGAACAGCTTCCCTCCAGAAGTTGTGGGTGCTCCATCACTGGAGGCTTTTAAGAAGAGATTCGACAACCATTTGTCTGGAAAGGTAGAGGGTTTCCTGCTTGAGCAGAGGGTTGGACTAGAAGACCTCCAAGGTCCCTTCCATCTCTGTTAGTCTGTTAAATATGCACATCTGTCTATCCCAGATCCTTGGGAAGGACTCAATAGGTTGGGAAAAAATGCCAAATCCAGTCTGAATATCTGGCTGACTGTGCAACAAACCGCCGATAATAACTATCGGCATAGATAAAATCCCTATCCGTCAATTGCCAAAGGCAGCTACATTTGGAACAGCTTACATCTTGCAAGAATACCTTTTGACACCATCAAACAACCACATCTGCCTATCTTGGCAAGGACTCCAGCGGTAGGTAAAGATGCCAAATCCAGTCTAAATATCTGACTGACCGAGCAACCAACCATCACAAGAATAATAATTGCACATGGCTGACCACAAAAGAACTGACCAAGGTTGGAAGCCTTCAGGAAATACTCAAGGCTGAGAGGGAGGCACTAAATAAACAAGGAAAATCCATCTAGATATTTTCTTTTTCCAGGTACAATAAACGACACTATTTCTGCTACCAACTTTACCCAATTAAACCCCCGAGAGAGGCTTTACGTTGTGATTCTGGCGAGAACTAAAGAGCGGAAACTTTGATGATGCTGCTCAGAGGGTTTGCTTCTAATCTTAGCTGTGGTTGTTGCTCGAAATTGTTTCTTCCCAGGTTATGTGAGTCCTGTTTCCTCTAAGGCAGGACGGAGGTGGGGGCTTTGTGGTTCTGGATGAACCTTATCCGAGATAGACTGCTCTGCCAGAGGAAGGTGGAGCTCACCAGTTCCCCCCCACCCCAAGATCTAGGGCAGCACAGAGCTCGATTAGAAAAAATTAACATGATGGCTGAGTTAATCAAGTCTTTAGCGCCTCCCTTCTCCTCCTCTTCTCCTCCTGTCCCGCCTCACCAAATGGTGATAAATTACCTCCGTATGTTCCTCATAAAGTTGCTGAGTGCCACATGGCCTGAGCTAATAAATTAAAGCAATTAACGCCACCCTTCCTCTTGCGTGGAAGGGGAAACCAGCCAGGAATTTCTTTGAGGGCCAGGAAATGTCAGCCTCTCGCCTTTACATATAGATCAGGTGCCGAATTGGGGAGGTATCGTCCCCAGAATCCCAGAGTTGGCAGGGATCTTGGAGGTCTTCTAGTCCTACCCCCTGCTTAGGCAGGAAACACTAGACCATTTCAGACCAACTATACCAGGGGTGTCAAACTCAAGGCCTGTGGTGCTTAGATCTGCTCCGCGGGGCCGTCCTGGAAACAGCAAAGGACCATGGTGCCTCTGCCAGTGTGTCGGGGACACCTGTAGTGGCCAAGTGCTAAGGTAGGACTTCCCTCAGACCCTCCCTCCCTCTCATTATAACCTTCCTTCCTTCCTTCCTTCCTTCCTTCCTTCCTTCCTTCCTTCCCTCCCGCCCTCCTTCCTTCCTTCCTTCCTTCCTCCCTTCCTTCCTTCCTTCCTTCCTTCCTTCCTTCCTTCCTTCCTTCCTTCCTTCCTTCCTTCCTTCTCTTTTTTGATAGTCCATCTGTATCAGTGAGACATCTCAGCGTCACTCAAAAACTGAACGAAAAAACTACAGGAATGAAGTTACAAAGCTTTAGGAGGATGGGATGCTTAGATCTGGCCCGCGGGGCCGCCCTGGAAACAGCGAAGGACGGGCCCACGGTGCCTCTGCCAGCAAAAAATGGAGCTCAGGAGGGCCACGTGCTTCATTTTCGCTGGCAGAGGGTTGCAGGAGACTGTCGCAGCCGAAAACGGAGCTCGGGAGTCTGTTTTCGCTGGCAGAGCGCTCGGGCCGCCACAGGCACCCCTGACACGAGTGACGTCAAACTGGCCACATCCATCCTGGCCATGCCCACTCCAGCCCCCCGAGGTCAAACACAACCCTGATGCTGCCCTCAGTGAAATTGAGTCCAACCCCCTGCTGAAGCAGGAAATCTTTATTTAGCATTCTGGATAAATGGCTGAAATAGTATACGGTTTCCTGTTTGAGCAGGGGGTTGGACTAGAACGGGGGTCCCTAACCCCCAGTCCATGGAACGGCAACGGGCCACAACATGCCAGAAACCGGGCCACGCAAACAAGCGAAGCCCAATCTGTGGGATGCAAGTAGCACACGAAACCCACGGCCCCTCCAGTCCACGGAAAAACCTCTCTTCCTCCCTGGTGCCCAAAAGGTTGGGAGCCGTTGGACTAGAGCAGGGGTCTCCAACCTTGGCAACTTTAAGACTTGTGGACTTCAACTCCCAGAGTTCCCCAGCCCGCTAAGGAACTCTGGGAGTTGAGGTCCACCAGTCTTAAAGTTGCCAAGGTTGGAGACCCCTGGACTAGAAAGACCTCCGAGCCCCTTCCACCACGGTTATTCTGTTAAGTGTTCTCTCTAAGTTAATTTCAAAATTATTTCTTTTTCTTTTTCTGATCTTTTTTTTTCTTAAGCCGATCAATTTTACTATTATTTCATCGAGACTGTTTATCAATACAGGTAGTCCTAAACTTGCAACAATTCATTTAGTGACCAATTCCAAGTTACAACGGCACTGAAAAAAGTGACTTATCACCGTTTTTCACACTTAACGACCACTGCAGCCTCCCCGTAGTCACATGATCAAAATTCAGATGCCTGGCAACTGACTCGTATTTATGACGGTCGCAGTGTCCCGGGGGGTCACGCGAGCCCCTTTTGCGACCTTCTGACAAGCCAAGTCAATGGGGAAGCCGGATTCACTTAACAACCGTGTCCCTAATGTAACAACCTCAGCAATTCACTTAACAACGGTGGCAAGAAAGGTCGTAAAACGGGGCAAAACTCCCTTAACAACTGTCTGACTTAGCAACATAAATTTTGGGCTCAATTATGATTGTATCTTCAGGATTACCTGTACTGCATTTCTCCGTATCCAGAGAACCATGGAGGAATATTCAAGCCAAAGATTACTCTAAGCCATAAATCGTGATTTATAAACCGCAGCGACCAAAAGCATCTTAATCAATCCTTGGGGCAATTGCTTCTTCTCACCCACCCACGTTTTGGTCTCCACAATATAAAAAAGAGGTGGAGACTCTGGAAAGAGTGCAGAGAAGAGCAACCAGGATGATTAGGGGACTGGAGGATAAAACATATGAAGAGCGGTTGCTAGTCTAGCGAAGAGAAGGACCAGGGGAGACAGGATAGCAATCTTCCAATATTTGAGGGGCTGCCCCAGAGAGGAGCGGGTCAAGCTATTCTTCAAAGCACCCGAAGGCCAGAAAAGGAATAATGGATGGAAACTGAATGAGAGATTCAACCTGGAAGTAAGGAGAAATTTTCTGACAGTGAGAACAAACAACCCATGGAACAGCTTGCCGTCGGAAGTTGTGGGAGCTTCATCACTTGAGACTTTCAAGAAGAAACTGGGCTGCCATCTGTCTGAAAGGGTGTAGCGTTTCCTGCTTGGGGGGTGGGGGGGGGGGTGGGACTAGAT
>QLTV01003965.1:596088-614022 GCA_003457575.1 Thermophis baileyi
CATCCATCCATCCATCCATCCATCCATCCATCCATCCATCCATCCATCCATCCATCCATCCATCCATCCATCCATCCATCCATCCATCCATCCATCCATCCATCCATCCATCCATCCATCTATCTATCTATCTATCTATCTATCTATCTATCTATCTATCTATCTATCTATCTATCTATCATCTATCTATCTATCTATCATCCACCCACCCTGTGTAAAATCAGAGGCTTGTGGGCCAGGACTCCCCAGGTATCCCCCAGCCCTGACTAGCTAGTAGTAGCTTCATCAGTTTGCTTGCATAAGGATATGGTAATTGTGACATTTTTACATGATTAACAGCCGTGCCAATTTGCATAGCATCGGTGCCAGGCGGCCCGGTGGTTGCTAGAGCAAACACACCCACCTTGATGAGCAAACTTGAGCCACATTGGTGCAAGAGAGCAGCGTCCGGGAAGAAGAACAGCCAGAGTCCTTCAAAGCTGCTGGACCTTCAAAGGGCTGTCTGGCCAAATATTTTAGATCTCCCCATTGTTTGCATCGGCCATCTGGATTACAGGTGGGGTATTGTTGGGGTATTGTTTACTTCACTTCACTTTACTTAACAACACACCCAATCAAGGAACTGCCAAACAAGCTAACACTAAACAGTCCAGCCAAAGAACCTCCAAGATCATTCAACTCCCTTCTAGTACTGATGATGTTACCTAGTGGGGTCATGAAACGTCTGCAAGGGAACAACCAAGCTCAGAGAGCACCAAGGATCCAGGGCTGTCTTAACGCATGGGCCTGATGGGCACTTGCCCGTGGGCCCCAGAGCATAGGGGCCCCATACTAATCTGTGTATGTTAACCCTTCAATGCACCTTGTATCATATTGTATCATACAACAACATATTCATTACATTTTACTGCATTTTTTATTAATACTAACATGCAAATATATGTTTAATTTTATCAAACATTTACATTTTTATTCCTGTGAGTAGTTGTCGTAGGGGCCCCAGTACACTGCTTTGCCCAGGGCCCATAATGCTGTTAAGACGGCCCTGCCCACAGTCCTCCTCCTCCTCCTCCTCCTCCTCCTCCTCTCCACAAACCCCACTCCCTTCTAGCACTGATGATGTTATCTAGTTGGGTCATGAAACGTCTGCAAGAAAACCACCAAGCTCAGAGAGCACCAAGGCTCCCATTTTCCATGGTGAACCCAGGTGCATTGATCTTCTCCATAGCTCCTGCCCCCCAACCTATGGGCCACCCTCTCTTCCTTGAAGTGAGATGCATTCCATTTTGTGCAGAGCCTCTGGGCTCCAGGAGCTTCAACCGGACCAGAGGAGCACATTCTACGAAGGAGGGTGTCTTCTTTTTTAAAAGGGGGTCTCCAGGGAAGGGCTGGGAAGAAGAAAGAGGAATGTCGGCCTCGTACAAGAGAGGACCTCACCTGGAACCGGCGCATATCTCGTGGATTGCCGGCATTCTTCAAGCAATTCTGGTTGCATTTGAGGAAGAACTTGAGAAAAAATCTAGAAATAGAGGAAAATAGAAAAAAGCAACATTAATTGCTTTCAGGAGTTTTTATAAGAATTTGACCATCGGCTTCCTTACATCTGACAAAGGAACTCAGTAATTCCTTCCTTCCTTCCTTCCTTCCTTCCTTCCTTCCTTCCTTCCTTCCTTCCCTCCCTCCCTCCCTCCTTCTTTCCTCACCTCATTTTCCTTCCTTCCTTCCTCCCTCTCCTTCTTGCTCTCCCTTTTCCTTCTTCCATTCTTTCTTCTTGCCTCATCTCCTTCTCATTTTCCTCCCTCCCTCCGCTCCCTCCCTCTTTTCCTTCTTCCATCCCTCCTTTCTTCACTTCCCTCTTTCCTCCCTCCCTCCCTCCCCCATGATTTATCAACCCTGCCTATCTGCAATTTCCCAACTAGATTGAGCAGATTGTTGGGAATTCCTACTTCCTGTCCTCCACAGGGAGAACATCCACATAAGCGCTCGCTAAACCAATAACCATGCAAATCTATGGCTGTATCGTAGTTGAATCTCCCAACTTGTTGCCAAACAGGAAGCTGAAGATAAAAAGACGGCGATCATATTAGGAATGGCATATATAGAGCCCTAATGCGCAAAGATGCACAATAACTTGAGACCTGATTTAACTGGCTAATTTCAGCTGAATTACGCTTGCCCTACATAGTATTTCAAAGAATTGTCCCTCGTTCAGGATTAAAATGTGGTGCTTCTTTTCAAGTGTGTAACAAACATGGTTTGCACAATAACTACAGAAAGCAGTTTTAATGACAAGCAACATTAAATCCCCCTAATTTCTAAGCCGTTTAGTTAGGGCTAATTTGCACTAAAAGCTACCAGTTAATTCTAGGAACAATTTCCTTAGAAAACTGCTTATTACTCATTAAATTAATATATCTGTTAAGCCGTCACCCTGTTTCTTTCCTAATGTAAGCCACACAGATACCTTTAAAATCTTCAGAATTAGGTTAGTTACAGGTAGTCCTCAAGTTACGACTACCATTGAGCCCAAAATTTATGTTGCTGAGTGAGACATTGCTTAAGAGAGTCTTGCCCCATTTTACGACCTGTCTTGCCGCAGTTGTTAAGCGAATCATGGCAGTTGTTCAGTTAGTCACATGGTTGTTAAGTGAATCTGGCTTCCCCGTTGACTTGGCTGGTCAGAAGGTCACAAAAGGGGATCACGTGGCCCTGGGACACTGCGACCGTCATAAAGCCAGTTGCCAAGCGTCTGAATTTTGATCATGTGGCCATGCGGATGTTCCAATGGTCGTAAATGTGAAAAACGGTCCTAAGTCACTTTTGTCAGTGAGCTTGTAACTTTGAACAGTCACTAAACGAGCTGTTGTAACTCGAGGAATGCCTGAAATGGTACAGGGTCTCCTGCTTGAGCAGGGGGGTTGGACTAGAAGACCTCCAAGGTCCCTTCCAATTTTGTTATTCTATTAATCTGTGGAACAGCTTGCCACCAGAAATTGGGGTGCTCCATCACTGGAGGTTTTTAAGAAGAGACTGGACAGTCACTTGTCTGAAATGGGATAGGATCTCCTGCTTGAGCAGGGGGGTTGGACTAGAAGACCTCCAAGGTCCCTTCCAGCTCTATTCTGATTGAGGACTACAGGGCTTCGAGTGGCAAGAATTACGATGGAAGGAAAACGTGGGGGGGGGGTGTTTGTCCCCAAATTCAGCTCATGAGAACTAGAAAATTTTACAAGCCCAAAGTGCTTTTGCTGATGGTCGCTGACTGTCTCTCTGCCCTGAAATTAAAATCCTGCCGTGGCAAGTTCTTCGCTTCTCTCTTTCTCCAACCTGGTGTGGTCCCTTTAAGGCAGCTCAGAAATACATCCTTGTTTGTCTAAAAGGGTATTGATTGGAAACCGATCCCTGGCTGCCTCGCAGGCAGCTAATGGGTCCCATTCCTGCAGAGAATGATCAATCAGGAATAGGAACCCGGGAGATATCTGAGCCCGCAGGGAGGGTAGCGAAGGGAGAGAAGAACTAGGGGAGACATAGCATCTTCCAATATTTGAGGGGCTGCCCCAAAGAAAGGGGGTGGGGGTTCCAACCTATTCTCCAAAGCCCCTGAAGGCAGGACAAGAAACAACGGATGGAAACTAATCAAGGAGAGAAGCATCCTGGAAATAAGGAGAAATTTCCTGACAGTGAGAACAATTAACCAGTGGAACGACTTGCCACCAGAAGTTGTGGGTGCTCCACCACTGGAGGTTTTTAAGACGAGACTGGACAATCATTTGTCTGAAATGGTATAAGGTCTCCTGCTTGGGCATGGGGTTGGACTAGAAGACCTCCAAGGTCCCTTCCAGCACTATTTGACTGAAACAGGGAGCATGGGATGAAAGTCCATGCTGGAAAAACTCAAAGATAGGTCAACTTTGCGCCTTCTCTGACATGCTTGAATCAAGTAGACGACTTGAATCAAGATCACGTGAAGTGTTAATATCACTTTATAAGGCCTTGATAAGGCCACACTTGGAATACTGCATCTAGTTTTGGTTGCCATATTACAAAACAGATGTTGAGACTCTGGAAAGAGTGCAGAGAAGAGCAACGAAGATGATTAGGGGACTGGGGGCTAAAACATACAAAGAACGATTGCAGGAATTGAGTATGTCTCATCGTTAATGAGAAGGACTAGGGGTGACATGATATCAGAGTTTCAATATTTGAGGGGCTGCCACAAAGAAGAGGGGGTCAATCTATTCTTGCCTTCAGAAATTGTGGGCGCTCCATCACTGGAGGTTTTTAAGAAGAGACTGGACAGCCACTTATCTGAATAGCAATAGCACTTAGACTTATATACCGCTTTACAGTGCTTTACAGCCCTCTCTAAGCGGTTCACAGAGTCAGCCTCTTGCCCCCAACAATCTGGGTCCTCATTTTACCCACCTCGGAAGGATGGAAGCCTGAGTCAACCTTGAGCCGGTGAGATTTGAACCGCCGAACTGCAGCTAGCAGTCAGCTGAAGTAGCCTGCAGTGCTGCACTCTAACCACTGCGCCACCTCGGCTGAAATAGTATAGGTTCTCCTGCTTGAGCAGGGGGCTGGACTAGAAGACCTCCAAGGTCCCTTCCAGCTCTACTCTATTCGATTCTATTCTCCAAAGCCACCTGAAGGCAGGACAAGAAACAACGGATGGAAACTGATCAAGGAGAGAAGCAACCTGGAACTAAGGAGAAATTTACTGACAGTGAGGACAATTAACCAGTGGAACAGCCTGCCACCTGAAGTTGTGGGTGCTCCATCACTGGAGGTCTTCAAGAAGAGACTGGACAGCCATTTGTCCGGAATGGTATAGGGTAAGGATGTCCAACCTTGAGAACTTTAAGAGTTGTGGACTTCAAGGCTATGCTGGCTGGGGAATTCTGGGAGTTGAAGCTCACAAGGTTCCAAGGTTGGATAACCTTGGTATAGGGTCTCCTGCTCAAGCAGGGGGTTGGACTAGAAGATCTCCAAGGTCCCTTCCAACTCTGATATTCGGTTATTCGGTTCTTTTGTTATTCTGCTTCGAAACCGCAGACTGATCCAAGAGAAAAGGAGCTGGGATTGCAGGAATGTCTCACTGGGAGAAGGAACGGCTTTCGACTTGATGGACCAATAATCTGGGGGAGGTTGAAGTTCCTTCTGCCTCAGGCTCCAAAAAGAAGGATAAATGTGGGTCTTGGACCCAGGAAGTCAGAGGTGGGGACAAAGCTGCCATGAAAAGGGAGGGAAGGATGCGCTGTTCCCCTACAGCATTCGAAGCTGATGAAATATTTAGCCTGCTTGTGCAGGGACCTATAATTGTCATTCTAGCATCAATAATTAACAGGTAGCAGCCCCGGGTTGGCTGCAGGAGGAGAGAGGCAGAAACAGAGAGAAGTGGGAAGATGGCTCAACCTCCACAAAGGTCCCTGAACAAGCCAAATGCCCACAATCAGCTGATAGAAGAGAATATGATAGAAGAGAGAATATAGCTCTCGGTTGAAGTGTGGGTGTCCGAGCTTGGTGGTTTTTCCTGCAGGCGTTCCATGACCAAACTAGGGAACAACATCAGTGCTAAAAAGGAGGGGAGTTTGCAGAGAGGAGGAGGAGGAGGAGGAGGAGGAGGAGGAGGGTGAGGTCCTTGGTGCTCTCTGAGTTTGCACCACCCCCTTCCTTCTACCGTAGCTCATACCACACTTGGAATACTGCATCCAGTTTTGGTGGCCAGAATGTAAAAAAGATGTTGAGACTCTGGAAAAAGTGCAGAGAAGAGCAACAAAGATAATTAGGGGACTGGAGGCTAAAACATATGAAGAACGGTTGCAGAAATTGGGTATATTCTAGTTTAACAAAGGGAAGGACTAGGAGCAACATGATAGCAGCCTTCCAATATTTGAGGGGCTGCCACAAAGAAGAGGGGGTCAAGCTATTCTCCAAAGCACCCGAAGGTTGGACAAGAAGCAACGGATGGAAAGTAACCAAGGAGAGAAGCAACCTGGAACTAAGGAGAAATTTGCTGACAGTCAGAACAAACAAAATCTGTGGAACGACTTGTCTCCAGAAGTTGTAGATGCTCCAACACGGGAGTATTTAAGAAGAGATTGGACAGCCATTTGTCTGGAATGGTAGAGGGTTTCCTGCCTCACCAGGGGGGTTGGACTAGAAGACCTCCAAGGTCCCTTCCGACTCTGTTATTCTGTTAAATGTCTAGGAGTTCATCGTAGAAGCGAACTGTTTCCAAGGAAATGTTGGTTGACACTAGCGGTTGGGTAGGGTTCCTGAGGTCTTTGCAGGTGGTAATCAAGAGAGGGAAGGCACAGAGGGTGGAAGAAGAAAAATTCATACATTTTGGAGGGGGTGGGAAGAAAAAAAGAGGGAAGCAGCCCTCCCCATCACAAGATTGACAGCGAATTGGTAATTTTACACGCACACACCAACGCAACACGCTGCCCTCCCCTCTAGGTTATCTCTACCTCCGAATAAAAGAGAAGGAAATAAGAATAAACACATGTCCGACTCTCTCACCTTCTTAAGTAGCAGTGGTGCATAGAAACCCAGGGAGTTAAAAATAAAGACAATGTGCATACATTAGCATGCTTAATGTGCCGCGCTCCCCATTTAACATGCAAATTCCCAGCGACGCTGCTGAACACCTTCTGTTCCGAGCGCATAAATTTGAATTCACAATTAGAATAATCTTGTATAATTAATGAAAAGCATCAATTTTAGCTCCTAAGTAATTTGATTAACATGTTGATAGGGCACTTACCATGCTCTCTAAACCAGAGGGGCTGGCCGCCGTTGGAGGAGAGAGGAACGAGGGGATGAGAGAAGGAGGCAGAGAAAGAGAGAAGGGGAGGGGAAGGAGGGGGGAGAGGGGGGGGAGGACTCCCCCCCCACTCCCTCAACTGGGAGGGAAGGGTTGTACGGCTAGAGAAGAGGAAGTGGGTGGACGGACTTGGAAGCCAGAAAAAGAGAATTAGGGCAACTTTCGAACCCGTTCCTAGCCCCCTCCCAATTCAGGTTAGGGTTAGGATAGGATAGGATTTGACTATCTGAGACCTGGTCAAATACAGGTAGTCCTCGACTTACGACCGCAATTGAGCCCAACATTTCCGTTGCTAAGTGAGACACTGAGTTTTGTCCTGTTTTACGTCCTTTCTTGCCACAGTTGTTAAGTGAATCGCTGCAGTTGTTAAGTTAGTGACGTGGTTGTTAAGCGAATCTGGCTTCCCCATTGACATGGCTCGTCAGAAGGTCACAAAAGGGGATCACGTGACCCCGGGACCAGTGGTGGGTTTCAAAAAATTTCGCTGCCGGTTCGGTGGGCGTGGCTAGGTGGGGGGGCATGTGACTGAGTGGGCGTGGCCAACTTGACGTCACTCACGCCCATGCCCACTCAGTCACATGACACCCCCCCCACCTAGCCACGTCCACAGGAAAAGGTAGGAAAATTTTTGGAATTTCCACCTATCTACCCCCTCCCTTCGCCAGTCACCCCCGGTTCCCCTCCTTTAGCGGCCCCAGCCCTAGCCCCGCTTCCTCCCCCACCACTGCCTCTTTGTTCAGGCTGCTTACCTTCCGCGGCAGCTGGCCCAGAGTCCGGAAGGCAAGCTGACCGGAGTTTTCAGCGGCCCTCAGCCAGCTGCCACTGCTGGAAAGCGGCTGGCAAAGAAGCCTCCCAGCCGCCGCCTCTTTGAGAGCTGCTTTGTGGCTGCAGCGGCTGGTCGCAGGCCGCCGAAAAATACCGGAGGTCGCAGAAAAATAGCAATAGCAATAGCACTTAGACTTATATACCGCTTCACAGTGCTTTACAGCCCTCTCTAAGCGGTTTACAGAGTTAGCATATTGCCCCCAACAATCTGGGTCCTCATTTTACCCACCTCAGAAGGATGGAAGGCTGAGTCAACCTTGACCCGGTGAGATTTGAACCGCTGAACTGCAGCTAGCAGTCAGCTGAAGTAGCCAGCAGTGCTGCACTCTAACCACTGCGCCACCTCGGCTCTGCCGTGCCGTCGCCGCCATGTTCTTCGTGCATGCGCATCCCACTGGGCTTGCAAGGCAATGGGATGCGCGTGGGCAAAGAACATGGCGTCGATGAACATGCGGGCGGGGCGAGCGAGCGGCGACCGGGGGACCGGTTCGGGGGTGTGGCCATCGCGACCGGTTCAGCGACCTTGGCCAAATTTCCACCAATGGTTCGCGCAAACCGGTGCGAACCGGCTGAATACCACCTCTGCCTGGGACGCTGCAACCGTGATAAATACGAGTCAATTGCCAAGCGTCTGAATTTTGATCATGTGACCACGGTCGTAAATGTGAAAAATAGTCCTGGGTCACTTTTTTCAGTGCCGTTGTAACTTTGAACGGTCACTAAACGAACTGCTATAAGTTGAAGACTATCTGTGCTAGAAAATGGCCAGCATGCAAATTTGAGAGGCTTCCATAGGAGCTCTGGCAATTATCTTCTTATTGCTCTTAGCCAAATGCCACCCATCTTTGCAAGAACGATGAAAGCCGTAGCCAGTTGGGGTTGCAAAAGGGCTGGGGAGGGGGCGGGTGAAGGATAGGGGACATGGGGCCCTGAATGCCCATGGATGTCATGCCGGGCCTTAGCGGAAGGGCAGCGTCAGGCACGAACAACCAGAGTCCCATGTGAAGATTTTAAACTAGCTACTTCATTGCGCATGCCTATTTTACAGGAATCTTCCCAGACTGACAATTTCATGCCAGACTAAATAAGGTTCAGTGGAATTCAAAGGGGTCAGACTTCGCCTTTGATGCCCATGTAGAGATTCCAGACTGGTTCCCTGCTTGACTCCTCCACTTGGCTGGTCCACTACAGGAGGTCTTCGTCTTATAACAGTTCATTTAGTGATTGTTCGAAGTTACAGTGGCGCTGAAAAAAGTGACATGGCTATTTTTCACACTTATGACTATTGCAACATGCCTAGGTCCTGTGATCAAAATTCAGCCACTTGGCAACTGGCTCATATTTATGACGGTTACAATATCCCAGGGTCCTATAATCCCCTTTTGTGACCTTCCGACAAGCAAAGTCCATGGGGAAGCCAGATTCGCTTAACAACCGTGTTCCTAACCTAACAACGGCAGCGATTCACTTAACAACGGTGGCAAGAAAGGTCGTAAAGTGGGGAAAATTCACTTAACCACTGTCTCGCTTAGCAACAGAAATTTTGGGTTGAATTGTGGTCGTAAGTCAAGGACTACGGTATTCTTAACCATTGGAGGTTTTGCATTCTCAGAGAAAGGCTGCATCTGGAGGGGTAGGTCTGTGTGTGGGTGTGTGCACACACACGGAAGTGTGCACAGCGGAAGGGAGGGCAAAAGCCCAATTCCCCCATTCCTCCTCCTGTTGCATCTTTGATGCCTTCCTGTTGGATATCCTCAGTTTTGGGGGGAATCTGGATTGTGCCCCGAGATTTGCAAAGCAGCATGTAGGATGTAGGCTTGTGCTGCAAACCCCTGGTCTGTTCTGGCCCAGCTCCAGGATTTGCAAAGCTGACACCAACAAACTTGCTGGAATTTAATCTGAAGGTGGCTGGATTTTTTTTTTTTTTTTTTTGTCCTGCGTGCGAGGAACAACAAGCAAACGAGAGCCGACGGTAGGAAAGGCTGAAAGATCAGCAGGGACAAAGGCGAGACAGCCTCTAATAGCTTTGATTCTTCTGCTTCTAATCTCCTCGCCGGCTTGTCAATCCTTATTCTTCTCCTTCGGCGGCCGGAGGCCTCCGCAGTGGGACTGAGTGACAGGCGGGTCTGCCCAGCCATGGGGCCTCCTCGAGCAGCGCCCGATGTTATCGGGAGTGGACAAAGGCTGGGGAAATGTCAGTGTGTTATCAAGACCCCCCAACTGCCACTGGGATATGCCGGGACAGGAGGGCCCCTGTCATTCCCTTGGTGTTTTGTCTGGGAGAGGGAGAAAGTGACTTGCATGAGTGCGTGCACACACAGACACACAAGCACAGAAGGTGACAATAGGAGAAGCATCCTGGTTTCTGAGCGAAGGGAGCAGATGACTTGTCCAAGGGATAAGAAGATCTCCAGGCAAACCAGAAATTAACTAAACTTTGTGAGGATCGTTTTCTTTCCATAGTCCCCCAGATTTGGGTTGGGCTGGGCTGCCTTTTCTGCCTCTACCCAACCCCAAATCTTCCTCCACCAGCTTCTGCTGGGTCTTAAGATACATCAGCCTTGCAAACCAAAGAGATTTCCATTGTCTCCCAGTACACAACAGGTAGAATTGTGGAGCTGGGAGGCACCACAAGTCACAGTGTGCTCTGCAGCTGCCAAAAAAGCCAACACAGTCCTAGGCTGCATTAACAGAGGGATGGAATCAAGATCACGTGAAGTGTTAATACCACTTTATAACGCCTTGGTAAGGCCACACTTGGAATACTGCATCCAGTTTTGGTCGCCACGATGTAAAAAAGACGTTGAGACTCTAGAAAGAGTTCAGAGAAGAGCAACAAAGAGGATTAGGGGGCTGGAGGATAAAACATACGAAGAACGGTTGCAGGAATTGGGTATGTCTAGTCTAACGACGAGAAGGACTAGGGGTGACATGATAGCTTCCAATATTTAAGGGGCTGCCACAAAGAAGAGGGGGGTCAACCTGTTCTCCAAAGCACCTGAAGGCAGGACAAGAAGCCACGGATGGAAACCAATCAAGGAGAGAAGCAACCTGGAACTAAGGAGGAATTTCCTGACAGTGAGAACACTTGATCAGTAGAACGGCCTGCCTCCAGAAGTTGTGGGTGCTCCATCACTGCAGATTTTTAAGGTTTTTAAGAAGAGATTGGACAACCATTTGTCTGAAATGGTACAGGGTCTCCTGCTTAAGATAGGGGTTGGACTAGAAGACCTCCAAGGTCCCTTCCAACTCTATTATTCTGTTATTCTGAGAAGAGGCTGAGCTGTAAGATGGGGTTAAACCTGTCATTGATTTAGAATCATTGCGTTGTCACAAACACTTATGTCCAGTACTCCATGAATTCTGTTGTTCCTTATCTAATGCCAATTGAGCTTTGACCATTATTTATTTGTTTGTTTGTTAATTGTATCCCGCCTTTATTATGCTTATAAATGACTCAAAATGGCGAACCTATACAACGCACGTTCCTCCTCTTCCCCCCCCCCCCAGAGAAACAACCCTGTGCAGCAGGTTGGGCTGTGAGAGAGGGAATGGCTCCAGGTGAACAGCCAGCTTTCAGGCCTAAGGTGGGACTAGAACTCCCTGTCTCCTGGTGATTGGCCCAAAATCACCCAGCTGGTTAAGGCAGGACTAGTATTCATAGTCACCTGGTGATTGGCCTAAAGTCACCTAGTTGGCTTTCATGCTTAAGGTGATACTAGAACTCCCTGTCTCCTGGTGATTGGCCCAAAGTCCCCCAGCCAGCTTTCTTGGCTTAGGTGAACTAGAATTCCCTGTCTCCTGGTGAGTGGCCCAAAGTCCCCCAGCCAGCTTTCTTGGCTTAGGTGAACTAGAATTCCCTGTCTCCTGGTGACTGGCCCAAAGTCCCCCAGCCAGCTTTCTTGGCTAAGGTGGACTAGAACTCACAAACTCCTGTTTTCTAACCTTAACCACTAGACCAAACTAAAGAAAGAACGTGCAAAGAATAAGTGTTATTACGTTATTCTACAAGGCAAGGGCCGGCCTTGCCTCCTTCCTCACTTTCTACGACTTAACCCTTCAACCAAATCTGTGTTTGGTTCTGCTCACGGGTTCCGGCTATCTCCCAGGGTAACAGCATTGTGGACATTCAGAAGTGTTCTGTTGGTACTTACCTGTCAATGATGACTGGATCGGAAGGGGTCTCGTTGCGGTTTCCACAACTTTTCTTGTCACAGCAGCGGCTGTTGGGTGGAAGAAAGAGAGGGATGGTCAGGGCAAAGGAGGAACTCACGATGGCAATGACCCTCCCTGAACATCGAAAGAAAGACCCACCATCGTCTCTCTGAATGAAAGACATGGCGAAGAAGAAGGTCTTACGCATCCTATTAGGTCAGCATCTATGGGCAGTCCTCAACTTACAACGGTTCGTGTAGTAGCCGTTTGAAGTTACAACAGCACTGGAAAAAGGGACTTGTGGCCGTTTTTTCCACACTTAGGACCATTGCAGCATCTGGGTTGTAGGCCAACCAGCAAAAGCCTGATCTGCTCCGGGTGTTGTCGGAATGAGGCTGTCCTGATGCAAAAAGGCTAAGCAAGGAGCTGGTGGTTGTAGAGAGCAGCTTTGTTACGTGTTTTGTGTGGAGAGAACCAGAATTGGGCTGGCAGTCCTGAAGGGTTAATCAGAACCAATGGACTTGCTTCGGCTTCTACTTGGATATGTACTCCATTTTTAAAATTAGCCTTCCTTCCTTCCTTCCTTCCTTCCTTCCTTCCTTCCTTCCTTCCTTCCTTCCTTCCTTCCTTCCTTCCTTCCTTCCTTCCTTCCTTCCTTCCTCCTTCCCTCCCTCCTTCCTTCCTTCCTACCTTTCCCACTCCCCCCCCTCCCTCCATTTTCCTTCCTTCCTTCCCTCCTTCTCCCCTCCCTCCCCTCCCTCCCCCCCTCTCTCTCTCTCTCCCTCTCTCTCTCTCTCTCTCTCTCTCTCTCTCTCTCTCTCTCTCTTATCCTCCCTCCCTTCCTTCTTTCCTTCCATCCTATCTCTCTCCTCCCTCCCTTCTTTCCTTCCATCTATCTCTCCCCCTCCCTCCCTCTCTTCTTTCCTTCCTTCCATCCATCCTATTTCCCTTCTCCCTCTCTCCCTCCCTGCTTCCTTCCTCCCTTCCTTCTATCCTCCCTCCCTTCTTTCCTTCCTTCCATCTATCCTATCTCTCCCCTCCCTCCTTCCCATCCATCCTATTTCCCTCCTCCCTCTCTCCCTCTCTCCCTCCCTGCTTCCTTCCTTCCTTCCTCCCTTCCTTCTTTCCTTCTATCCTCCCTCCCTTCTTTCCTTCCATCCTATCTCTCCCCCCTCCCTCCCTCCCTCCCTCCCTTCCATACCAACCCCGATACTTCCTCTATTCCCTTAACTATTTAGACTTGCCAGATAGAATTGAAAGACATTATAAAAGTACTACTACCATGTTTGTATTTATGATTCAGAAATACCGGATGCCCGCAGGCGTCGCCTTTCCCCGAGTTCCCTCCTGCACAGAGTCAGCAGAGAAATCAGCGCCCTAAGAGAGTCCCAAGGGGGCTGGATCACTTTGCAACTTGGTTCTTCTTGCCACAAAAAAACCCCTCTGAAACTCGGTTTGCCTCTCAAGGACAGAGAACAAAACTTGCAAACCATTGGGCTTCTCATCCATTGGGGGGGGGAGTCAAGGAAGGCACCCCCACCCACTAGATTTCCTGCATGAGAAACTGGTCGCAAAGAAGAGCATCAGGTTTTCCTCATAAAAATTTGGCCACAAAGGCTGTGGAGTGGTTTGGGTTGCGTTTAAAAATGCAACTCTTTAAAGCAACTGCATCTTTTCACAGAGGGCAGCTGTTCCATCCAGGGAAAAGAAGCAGCTGCTTTAAAGAGATGCCAACAGGGACTCACACTCCAAAGCAGTTGCCAAGTTTGGACACCTGGAAACAGGACTTGGGTTCCCCTTTGGGGCCAAGATACACTGTTTTGCAAGAAACTATATAATGGAATAATAGAGTAACAGAGTTGGGACCTTGGAGGTCTTCTAGTCCAGCCCCCTGCTCAAGCAGGAATCCCTATACCAAACATAGTGAATCCAGAGATGAAAAATCACTAATGCAGCCAGTCGAACGTGGATTTCTGGATTTAACCTCCCCAAAGGAGAGAGACGGAGAAACTGACCGGATCTTGTCTCAGTGTTAAGTTTCCTTGCCTTTGTACGCCACACTTTTCAAGATTCCCTACCCAATTACTGTTTTCTCAATCATTAGAGCAAGTACCATCCCTCACATTAAATATAATTAATCGTTGATCTGATAAACAGCCGAGAGCTCTAAATTCACCCCAATTCCCCTCGGGGGACCAGCAATTCCATCCGTCGTCGTTCCATAAACAACACAACCAAAGGCGTGCGTGGAAGGCACAATATTTTGCCCTCCTGAGACGCTCCTACGACTCCCGAGCCACCCCACCTATTCCCTTAGCCCCCGGCATCATTAGCAAGGTTCCTGACGATCAATTAGCCACCCAACTTGGCAAACAGGCAGCCGTGCTAATTTGCAAAACACCAAGAGCAGAACGGGCCCGTAAACAAAGCAACAAAGCGGGTGTTAATAGGTCGCCGGGGAGTTTGGCTGTTGAGGGAGGCTCCTTCGCACTCCCCTGGTGGGCCCACCTCCCAGCACTTGGTCAGGGAGGCGGTCCCACCACCTTTCCTGGCTGGTCCTGGGTGGGAATGTAGCCCCAGAGGCAACATATACACGCCCAACCTGACCAGCCTGAATCCTGGAGTTCCTGAAAAGTCTTGGTGTGAGTTCCCCCCCCCACCTCCTTAACCTAGAAGTGAGGATCAGGAGGCAAAAGAAAGAGAGACTCTGGAAAGAGTGCAGAGAAGAGCAACAAAGATGATTAGGGGACTGGAAGCTAAAACGTAGGAAGAACGGTTGCAAGAATTGGGTTTAATTCTACTTTAATGAAAAGAAGGACTAGGGGTGATATGATAGCAGTCTTCCAGTATTTGAGGGGCTGCCCCAAAGAAAAGAGGGTCATCTATTCTCCAAAGCCCCTGAAGGCAGGACAAGAAGCAACGGATGGAAACTAATCATCAGTTTAGTTTAGGAGGATTTGGGTTTGGCCAGTCTAGAGAAAAGAAGGACTAGGGGTCACATGATACCAGAGTTTAAATATTTGAGAGGCTGTCACAAAGAGGAGTGGGTCAACGTATTTTCCAAAACTTCCCAAAGTGTCCAGAAGGCAGGACAAGAAACAATGGATGGAAACTAATCAAGGAGAGAAGCAAGCTGGAATTGAGGAGAAACTTCCTGACAGTGAGGACAATTAACCAGTGGAACAGCTTGCCTCCAGAAGTTTTGAGTCCTTCATCACCAGAGGCTTTTAAGAAGAGACTGGACAGTCACTTGTCTGAAATGGTCTAGGACAGTGATGGCGAACCTATGGCATGCGTGCCACAGGTGGCACGCGGAGCCATATCTGCCGGCATGTGAGCCGTTGCCCTAGCTTAGCTCCAGCGTGCATGTGTGCACTGGCCAGCTGATTTTTGGTTCGCGCAGAGGCTCTGGGAGGGCGTTTGTGGCCTCTGGAGGGCCTCCGGGGGGCGGGGGAGGGCATTTTCACCCTCCCCAGGCTTTAGGAAAGCCTGGAGCCTGGGGAGGGCGAAAAACGGGCCTACCATCCCCACCGTAAGTCGGGAAACGGGCCATTTCTGGCCTCCAGAGGGCCTCCGGGGAGCGGGGGAGGCCGTTTTCACCCTCCCCAGGCATTGAATTATGGGTGTGGGCACTCGCGCGCACACAATATCGTGCGCGCACGCGCTTTTGGCACCCGAGGAAAAAAAGGTTCGCCATCACTGGTCTAGGATCTCCTGCTTGACCAGGGGGCTGGACTAGAAGACCTCCAAGATCCCTTTCAACCCTGACAGGTGTGTTGGCAACTTTAAGATGTGTGGACTTCAACTCCCAGAATTCCCCAGCCAGCAGCAGTGCATTTATGGACACCCGAACAGCCTTGTTAATAAGAGCGCTTTACAATGGTGTAGCCCAAACGCATCAGGACGAGCTCAGTAGCTCTAACTTTATTAAAGGGCGCAAGCCTTTGTCAGCTGCAGCTCCCTTGGCCGGAAATGCTTTCTCCCAGAAGCTGAAGGCAAAAGCTTTTCAATAAAAAATTTTCTTGGCCGGAAAAAGATGCTATCGGAAACGCCTCCCGATTTTGCTGGCACACTGAAAGGGACACAACGCCTTTCTCACAACAACGCCGGGAATGAGAAGCACCCGGATGGAATGGAAGCCCAGCAACCTGCAGGTTGCTTTTCCTGCAATGTTGATATTGTGGGAGACTTGAGGGTCTTCCAGGGAGGGTCTGCTTGCAAGTCTTACAGCCCACCGATCTGTGCGTCACCTTCTCATGGTGTAAAGTAAACCACCCTTCTCAGATCTGTATTTGGTTTAGCCTTCCTTCCTTCCTTCCTGCCTTCCTTCCTTCCTTCCTTCCTTCCTTCCTTCCTTCCTTCCTTCCCTTTTCTCTTTTCCTTCCTTTCCTCCCTCCCCCCCCCCCTCTTTTCTTCCTTTTTCCTCTTTCTTTCTTCCCCCCTCCCTTCCTTCCTTCCTTCCTTCCTTCCTTCCTTCCTTCCTTCCTTCCTTCCTTCCTTCCTCCCTCCCTCCCTCCCTCCCTCCCTCCTTCCTACTCTTTCATCCCTCTCTCTTCTTCCTCCCACCATCCCTCTCCTTTCTCCCTCCCCTTTCTCTCGCTCTCTCCCTCCTCCCTCCTTATTTCCCTCTCCTTCCTCTCCCTACTTTCCTCTTCCTCCCTCCCTTCCTCCCTCTCTCCCTTCCTTTCTCTCTCTCTCCCCTCCCTCCCTACTTTCCTCTCCTTCCTCTCTCCCTCTCCCGCTCTTCCATTCCTCCCTCCCTCTTCTTCCTCCCACTTTTTCTCCCTCCTTTCCTCTCCCTCCCTTCTTCCCTCCCTCTCCTTCCCTCTCTCCCTGCCTCCCTTGGAAGAAGTAGTTGCACTCTGAAAAATGGCTACTTTTGCCCCCCCTCTTGGAGTGATTCTATATTTCCACAGCCAGGACTGGAGAGATTTGACCAGGTTAAAGCATGCTCTGTGAAAAAAACCCTTGCAATTGTGGCTAAGAGGAACAAACTTTCTACAAACCATGACTACAAACCTGGGTAGAAATGCTCCTCGTTGATCTTAATTTAAACCACCTCCCCAAGGCCGCATGAACCAGGTCCTTGTGAACGAGAACAGCAGAACTATCGATTTAAGCTAGACCCAAAGGATTAATTCTGGACATTCTTGTTATTAATTCAGAATGTCGGACAGATTTTGCTGCAACAGGCCAAATGTCCAACCAACCCAACATCCTGAACCTAACAGCGGGCAGCCAAACCCCTTTTCTGAAATCTAAACATGGCTGTGGCTGTTTTGAATTCTTCAGTTGCTCCTCACCCCCCCCCCCCTTGGTTACGTGCAGCAGGGATCTTCGATCACAGTCATGGTCGCCATTTTGACTTTTTTGACTCCCGTCCCCGCAGACATCCCCCTGCTTCCAAGCCATTGAGTCCAACCTCCAGATCGTCCCACTGTTGCGTCTGCTGCTTTGCAAAACGGTCTCGCCTTCACACCCCAAAATGCCCTACTCGAAGCTTCCCGGAGGTCCTCCTTAATCCCACCCATGACCAGCCCGCCTCGCTGCGCCACCACTCCCGAGCACGACTTACCTGCACATGATCTCGTGAGTTAACAACACGCGGCACATCTCGGGGTTCTTATCCTGACCTTCGTAGATGATGGCCTGCAATCCAAGAGGAGATGCAACGTTAGGAAGGGCCCAGATAGTTGCAGACCTGCTGGTCTCCTACAGAAGTCCATAAGTGGTCATTCTGGGCAGGGCTTCAGTTATCAGTACCAATTAAGGCTTCCTTCCTTCCTTCCTTCCTTCCTTCCTTCCTTCCTCCTTCCTTCCTTCCTTCCTTCCTTCCTTCCAGAATTCTAGGTCTTCCTTCCTTCCTTCCTTCCTTCCTTCCTTCCTTCCTTCCTTCCTTCCTTCCTTCCTTCCTTCCAGAATTCTAGGTCTTCCTTTCTTTCTTTCTTTCTTTCTTTCCTTCTTTCCTTTTGGTCTGTCTTTCTGCCTTCTTTCTTTCTTGCTTTCTTTCTTTTTTGTTCTCACACTCTCTTTCTTTCTTTTCCTTGTTCTATCTATTAGACCTGAATTCCTTTAATGGCCTGTTTGATGCTTTCCAGCAGATCCTTTTTTTCAGGATTCTGGTA
>QLTV01003965.1:614332-626122 GCA_003457575.1 Thermophis baileyi
CCTTCCTTCCTTCCTTCCTTCCTTCCTTCCTCCCCGTCTTCTTTCTCTTCCTTTCTTTCTTTCTTTCTTTCTTTCCTTCCTTCTTTCCTTCCTTCCTTCCTTCCTTCCTTCCTTCCTTCCTTCCTTCCCTCTGTCTCTCCCTCCCTCCCTCCCTCTGTCTCTTCCTCCTTCCCCTCCCTCCCTCCTTCCCTCCCTCTGTTCCTTGCTGGGCACCCTTGACTGTCTCAGTAGGGTCATCAGGTGAGGCATTTCTGTCCTGGACAGCCGCTTCTCCACCAGCTTCTGGGAACGTGATGGCGACCTCCCTGCAGACATCTCCATGCAAGGGTGCCTTTCAAGACCGTGAGCTGCAGCCCTTGCATGGAGACGTCTGCAAGGAGGCCGCCATCACGTGGTGGGGCCCTTCTCCAAAGCAGCAACCTCTCATCTCATCCTGCTTGTCTTCCTGCATGGGCTCAACTTGGTAAGCCATTGTAAGGCGCCTCAGTGCCAACTAAACATAGCCTCAGTCTAGCACTCAGCTCTAAAATGAAAACTGGGCTGCCCTCGATTTAACACAATGCAAATTCGAGACCGTTAATGGCGGCTCGGCCCACTGGCTGCAATTTACCCGGCGCGTTGAAGAGGGCTTCCAAATGTCAAAGCTCGGTTGACTTTAACCATGGGGTTTTGGGGTTTTGTTTTTTTGGAGAGGGGAGAGGTATATAATATAAACAGGGTGCCTCGGGCAAATGCCGCCTTTGAAGTTGGTTGAGGCTTCGGTGTATTGAGGGGATGTGGCAAACAAGCTGGTTCAGGAACAACATTCAACGCGGCTGGATTACTGCGCTTCCGTCTACGTGGGGCTGCCCTTGAAGACGACTTGGAAAATTCAGCCGGTCCAGCATACTGTAGCCGAAGTTCCCCCTGGCCAATCCTGGTTCTGTCACATGAGATTGTGGCCGCGGGGGGGGGGGCGCCCCGCCCCACGCGTGCGCGTTGCCACAAATCTGATCCTCTCGAAGTTTAAAAAAGACGGGTCGGCGATACGACGCTGCGTCAGGCAGGCTCCCCCAGCTGCAGCAACAAGAATCCGAGGAAAGTTTCTACTCCGCCTCGCAGTTGCACCGCCTCGCCTTCGCCGCCCGCCCACGAGCAGCAAACTTTTAGCAGCGGTGCGCGCGGAGTCGACTGCGCGGGGAGCTGTCTCAGAGGTTGCCAGAGTCGCCCTGCCAGGAGCTGCTGGGTAAGAGACGGAGCTTAACAAAGAGCCGGGGGAGAAGCCCCGGAGAGGCCGGGCGGTGCAGCCTTTCAGCCCCCATTGGTTGCTCCCTCGGACTCTCGGGCCAACATCCCGTCGCGCTGCTTTCTTCCTGCTCGGGTAGACGCCGCTTCCTCTTTCCTGGAGCTCCGGAGGCCCGGTGCGGCGCAATGTAACCACAAGCAGGGTGAAAGCTCCCGCTTCCAGAACCAGCGCAGGGGGGAGGGGGAGGCGGATCAGCCTCGCCCACCTGCTGCCCGGCCCATATTAAGCTCGTGGCTGAGCCACTCCAATCACAGCGGCCTGGCGAGCGATGGAGGGAGGATCCGGGTTTATTTGGGAAAGGTGCGACTGCAGTGGGGTCTTTTCCGCGGTGTCTTGGTTCCTAAGACCATCGGAAATATGTGTTTTCCGATGCTCTTAGGCGGAGCGACGGAGGGAGGATCCAGGTTTATTTGGGAAAGGCGCGACTGCAGTGGGGTCTTTTCCACGGATAGAGGAGCGGTGTCTCGGTTCCTAAGACCATCGGAAATATGTGTTTTCCGATGGTCTTAGGCGGCCCCTGTGAAAGGGTCGTTCGACCCCCAAAGGGGTCGCGACCCACAGGTTGAGAACCGCTGCCCTATACCATTTCAGATAAATGATTCTCCAGTCTCTTTTTGAAAGCCTCTAGTGATGGAGCACCCACAACTTCTGAAGGAAAATATTATTCCATTGGTTGATTGCTTCACCGTTAGGAATTTTCTCCTTAGTTTCAGGTTGCTTTTCTCCTTGATTACTTTCCATCCATTGTTTCTTGTCTTGCCTTTGGGTGCTTTGGAGAATAGCTTGACTCCCTCTTCTTTGTGGCAGCCCCTCAAATACTGGAAGACTGCTATCATGTCACCCCTGGTCCTTCTTTTCATCAAACTAAACATACCCAGTTCCTGCAACCGTTCTTCATATGTTTTAGCCTCCAGTCCCCTAATCATCTTTGTTGCTCTTCTCTGCACTCTTTCTAGAGTCTCAACATCTTTTTTTGTATTGTGGTGACCAGAACTGGATGCAGTATTCCTCGACTTACAACCATTTGTTTAGTGATGTTCAAAGTTACAACGGCATTGAAAAAAGTAACTTTTCACACTTAAAACCATTGCAGCATCCCCATGGTCACGTGATCCAAATTCAGACACTTGGCAACTGACTCATATTTATGACAGCTGCAGTATCCTGGGGTCCTGTGATCCCCTTTTGCGACCTTCTGACAAGCAAAGTCAAAGGGGAAGCCAGATTGACTTAACAACCGTGTTATTAACTTAACAACTGAAGTGCTTCACTTAACAGCTGTGGCAGGAGAGATTGTAAAATGGGGCAAAACTCACTTAACAACTGTCTCGTTTAGCCACAGAAATTTGGGGCTCCATTGCATCGTAACCCGAGGACTACATGTATTTGCGTCGTAACCCGAGGACTACATGTATTCGAATTAATAATGCCAGGGAATGCCTGTGTTGGAAAACAGCTGGATTTCCCGGCTGCAGACCCATCTGTAATTTTTTTAACAGAGCATTATTCTCTTCTTTCCATTTAACATCAAGCATAAAGCCAAACCTCTGGGAGAAAATCCAGGGTTCCAAAAACCAGCAGTTGGATACTCCTTGGTGCAAAGTAGGTGTTAAACACCCGCTGTCCCATCTGAGCCAGGCGCTCTTAACACCCAGCCAGGAATCTGCCTCTCCACTTAATGGTGTTGATTAATAAGATGGAAACTTAATGAAGCATCTTCAATTATTTGCAAGAATGAATTCCCTGGGACTCCTCTTCCACAGTGAGCTCATTCAGAGCGTACAAATTCTAAGAGTGACTTGTTTTCGCGTCAAACGGAGACCAGATATGCATTTTTCCTCCACTATCCCAAAGGTGCTTTTTTTTCCAAGAGGCAACTGGACTTTCTGGTTTTCCTTTGAAGACGTTTCGCTTCTCATCCAAGAAGCTTCTTCAGCTCTGACTCAAAACTGAAAAAAGCTTCTTGGATGAGAAGCGAAACGTCTTCAGAGAAAAACCAGAAAGTCCAGTTGCCTCTTGGAAAAAGCACCTTTGGGACAACCAGGACCTGGATGACCGAGAATCCATAGACAATTTCCTCCACTAGCAAATTTTAGGAAAAGACCTAATTTGGGGTCTTTTCATAACACTGGTTAATGGGGACATTTAATTTTATTTGATCCTGGGTGGATCAGAGGTCAGGGTTACGAAGATTTGTGGTAAATAAGAAACCGTTGTATTTCTATGAGTAAGGACTAATACAGGTAGTCCTTAACGTACGACCACAATTGAGGCCAAAATGTATGCTGCTAAGTGAGAAATTTGTTAAGTGAGTTTTGCCCCGTTTTACGACTTTTCTTGCCACCTTTATTAAGGGTGAATCGCTGCAGTTGTTAATTTAGTAAAATGGTTGTTAAGTGAAACTGGCTTCCCTATTGGCTTGGCTTGTCAGAAGGAAGGTCATAAAATGGGGGCAAAACTCACTTAACAACTTCCTTGCTTAGCAACGGAGATGTTGGGCTCAACTCAGCTGATAAGTCGAGGGCTATCTGTATACGGTCGAAACGGTGGGAAAAGAAGCTGTCCATTGCAGCGTCCTCCAAACTACAATTCCCAGCGTCCTTTGGGGGGCTTTGCGATGGGCGTTGTGGTGGGTGTTTGTTCTGAAGCCCAGGCCTATCAACTCTGAGCCTTTTAAGCCCAAGTAAAGACGTGTTAAGGATGCTTCCCCATCGCACCCCAAGCACAGGGTGTTGTTACCTGCTTGGACATGGAGTCAATGAGTCGTACGTAGAGATCTTGCTCGGTTCGAAGCCCTGAGGAAAAAGCAAAGTTTGGAGAGAGTTCAGAACAGCGTGTCTCAACCTTGGTGACTTGAAGAGGGGTGGACTTCAACTCCCAGAATTCCCCAGCCAGCTGGCTGGGGAATTCTGGGAGTTGAAGTCCACCCCTCTTCAAGTCACCAAGGTTGAGAACCACAGCACAGAGGCTCAAGATAACCACCCCTTGTTTTTTTATGCTCACAACAACCCTGCCAGGTAAGCCTCCATGGTGTTTAACCATCTGCCTCCCCGGCCTGGGTCTACCCCAATGGGTTTCCAACTGGGCCGTTCGAAGACACGTCGACTTCAACTCCCAGAATTCCCCAGCCGGAATTCCGGGCTAGGGAATTCTGGGAGTTGAAGTTCACTCTCTGTAAAGTGGCCACGTTTGGGGAAAACGTTCTAAAAGTTTAAAAACCGCACTGAATGTATATTATAACTTGGCATTCAATGGTGCAAAATGTGCATTATTTAAGAAGACGAGTGAGCTGTGAAAAGCAACCCAGATAACGCAAGCAAGGATACAGAGCTGTTTTGCAAGCAGAAAAAGAGAATAATAGAGTTGGAAGGGACCTTGGAGGTCTTCTAGTCCAACCCTGCTCAGACGGGAAACCTTATACCATTTCAGACAAGTGGCTGTCCAGTCTCTTCTTAAAAACCTCCAGTGATGGCGCACCCACAACTTCTGGAGGCATGCTGTTCCACCGGCTAATTGTTTCTCACTGTCAGGAAATTTCTCCTTAATTCCAGGTTGCTTCTCTCCTTGATTACTTTCCATCCGTTGCTTCAGGTGCTTTGGAGAATAGCTTGACTCCCTCTCCTTTGTGGCAGCCCCTCAAATATTGGAAGGCTGCTATCATGTCTCCCCTAGTCCTTCTTTTCATTAAACTAGACATACCAAATTCCTGCAACCGTTCTTTGTTATGTTTTAGCCTCCAGCCCCCTAATCATCTTTGTTGCTCTTCTCTGCGCTCTTTCTCAAGGACTGGATAGTTTCTTACAAATGCTTTAGACACGCTTTACCTTGAATTTGCAAGAAGTCCAGAGTTTGATTAAAAGAGTGCTGACCTCCAGCCCTGTACCCACCAATTTGGGGTGAGTTGGGGGGGTTGTCCTTTCCTCAACTGCAATGCAAACGTACCTTGCAAGCTTCTGAAGCCACCCTGAACCAGTGGTGAAATCCATTTTTTTTACTACCAGTTCTGTGGGCGTGGCTTGGTGGGCGTGGTGTGGTGTGGCTTGGTGGGTGTGGCTTGGTGGGCGTGGCAGGGGAAGGATACTGCAAAATCTCCATTCCCACCCCACTCTGGGGCCAGCCAGAGGTGGTATTTGCTGGTTCTCCGAACTACTCAAAATTTCCGCTACCGGTTCTCCAGAACCCGTCAGAACCTGCTGGATTTCACCCCTGCCCTGAACCCTATCCTAATTATTCAACTGCAGGACAAGACAAAATTTGGATGAGCAAATGTATCTCAGCAGCTTCTTCTGAGTAGCCTTCACCCATGGCAGCAGGGCTTCACCAAAGCCCCGAACTAAGGTTGTAGGGTCCTTACCGTTACTGTACAGCAGCTGCAGCCGGTAGTGAATGCCGTTGTTGGTTTTCTCTCCATTCTGCTCCTGTCAGGAGGAAAGGAGGAATGAAAAAAGCCGAACGGTGGAGATCTTCCGCCTGGTGTTCCTCAAAGGCACGTTTAACCAGGAACAGCGGGCAAGTGGGAGACGCTTTTCTTTGGAGTTACAATAAACTGGGAGTGGATAAACTGGGGTTGTCTCTTGTTTTCTGAGTCTGGGGGAAATCCCTGATCTTCCTTATGCCAAGATGGGGAGTTTGGGAAAAGGAGAGGGCAGACATGTCTTCTTCTGAAAGTGCCTCTTGCAGAAATTAGCCTGGGGTCCAACCATCCTCCTCATCCTCGTTTCTATTCCTACTCTTACCTTGACATCCTGTCCAGACTGACTCATTTCTGAGCCCCCCTCCCATCACAGTCTCTCACTCACTCTGTCTGTCTCTCTCTCTCTCTTTCTCCCTCCTTCTCTCTCTCTCTCTCTCTTTCTCTTTTTCTTTATTTCTATTTCTTTTTTCTTTCTTTCTTTCTTTCTTTCTTTCTTTCTTTCTTTCTTTCTTTCTTTCTTTCTTTCTTTCTCTTTCTCTCTCTGTTCTTTCTCTTTCCCTCTTTCTCTTTTTCTTTCTCTCTCTCTCTCTCTTTCTCTCTCCCTCCCTCCTTCTCTCTCTTTCTCTCTTTTCCTTTATTTCTATTTCTCTTCTTCTTACTTTCTTTCTTTTCCTTTCTTTCTCTCTTCTTTCTCTTTCCCTCTTTCTTTCTTTCCTTTCTTTCTTTTTCTTTCTCTCTCTCTTTTTCTTTATTTCTCTTTCTCTCCTTTCCCCTTTCTTTCCTTTCTTTTCTTTCTTTCCTTTCCTTTCTCTTTCTTTTCTCTTTCCCTCTCTCTTTCCTTCCTTCCTTCCTTCCTTCCTTCCTTCCTTCCTTCCTTCCTTCCTTCCATTTCTCTCTCTCTCTCTCTCTCTCTCCTTATGTCTATGTGTGTGTGTGTGTGTGTGAAAATCTAGACGGCACTCCCCAAATACGCCCTCAGTGCCCTATAAACGTCATCTTCATCAGATCAGGGTCTTTACCCAGAGACTATCCTTTAACTGCATGGAAAATTAGATTTCTAGCATGGAGTGGAAGTATCATAGTCGATAGTTTTAAGTAGCCATTTATACTGCACTAAGCAGGTAGCTTGACAGAGTGAGCAGAGAACAAGAAAAGGACTGTTTTAATCAAACCATGATTAGAATATGGTTTTGTTATTATAGGAATGGCTTGAAAAGTTGTGAAGTATAAAGCAAAACGTTAACGTTGTGGGGTTTTTTTTGCATTTTACTGTGCTGAAAAAGTCAGGAGTCATGTTCTTCTCTCTCTCGCTTTCTCTTGGTTTCTAATGTTTGGTTTGTTTGCATTTATATCTTGGAATGACACTCAATAAAATGTATTAAAAATGTTAACCTGGTAGCTTTGGGTGAAGAGGGATTTTTCACTTCCTTTTTTAAAAGATAGATATAGTTTATAATGCTATAAGTCATAATGATATGTTGCAGCAAAATTCCCTTTATGCTATTTTAGATTCTCGGGTGTTTCTGCTTGCCACTTATCCCTGGTTCTTTTCTTTCTTTTATATGCTGGGTGTCTCCTGTGAGGTTATCTTTTCCCCCCACTACAAATGTTCAATAACAGAATAAATACATGAATGAAAAAGGCGCTCAGGGAGCCATCTAGGATATTTTCAATATTACTCCAGCAGCCGTCTAGCTCTGCCGGATTCTGATGGCTGCTGGAAAAATAATAATCAGAATAACTGCAACTGGAAGGGTTTGAAGATATTCTATCCCGACTGTTTCCTGTGTGTGTCTGTGTGTGTTTGGGGGCATGTTTGCAAGAACCGCGTATGAGTTTGGACCTTACTCTGTCCTTCTCCACAAAGTCGATGAAAGACGTCCTCTCGATCTCCACTGGCTGTCCGTGACGGTCGTACATGGCAAGCACAAAGTGGAAAAAGTTGGATTTCCTGAGGTTAGATGGGGGCTGTTTCTCAAAGTGGGCCCGAGCCAGACCAATACCACTATGGGAGAGAGAGAAAGGAGAAAAAAAGGTGTTTAAGCAGCTGCAACACAGAACAGCTGCAGAGGCTGAGCTCAGCCCCCCTTTCTATGCCAAAAAATAAGATAAAATAAAAGAGAAACAGAATAGCAGAACAGCAGAATAACAGAGAAACAGAATAGCAGAATAATAGAGTAACAAATAACAGAATAGCAGAATAACAGAGTAACAGAATAGCAGAATAACAGAATAGCAGAATATCAGAGTAACGGAATAACAAAGTAAGAGAATAACAGAATAACAGAGGAACAAATAACAGAATAGCAGAACAGCAGAATCAAAGACAAATAGGGTTGGAAGGGACCTTGGAGGTCTTCCAGTCTATTTTTCCCCGCAGGTAATCTTTGACATACAACCATAATGGAGCCTGCCCACGTTGCCTAGTTAGGTCTCCCTATAGGTGCAGTTTTGCCGAAAACTGAAAGTAAATGCCTGTTTTCAGGAAAACTGTCATAAAATGCGGTCACGTGGAATTGCAGAATAATAGAGTAACAAATAACAGAATAGCAGAATAACAGAAGAACAGAATAACAGAGAAACAGAATTGCAGAATAATAGAGTAACAAATAACAGAATAGCAGAATAGCAGAGTAACAGAATAGCAGAATAATAGAGTAACAAATAACAGAATAGCAGAATAACAGAGAAACAGAATAGCAGAATAATAGAGTAACAAATAACAGAATAGCAGAATAACAGAATAGCAGAATAACAGAGCAACAGAATAGCAGAATAAGAGAGTAACAAATAACAGAATAGCAGAATAACAGAGAAACAGAATAGCAGAATAATAGAGTAACAAATAACAGAATAGCAGAATAACAGAGTAACAGAATAGCAGAATAACAGAATAGCAGAATATCAGAGTAACGGAATAACAAAGTAAGAGAATAACAGAATAACAGAGTAACAAATAACAGAATAGCAGAACAGCAGAATCAAAGACAAATAGGGTTGGAAGGGACCTTGGAGGTCTTCCAGTCTATTTTTCCCCGCAGGTAATCTTTGACATACAACCATAATGGAGCCTGCCCACGTTGCCTAGTTAGGTCATGAAATGTCTGCAAGAAAACAACCAAGCTCAGAGAGCAAACAAGGACTCCACAGCTCCAAAGGAGTTCCCAACCATTGGGACTTTTGAGAATTTCAATCCAGAGAAACATCTAAAGAACTTCGGGGTGGGCAGGTTGCCCCATTGCTCCTTTTTTTCCTGTTTTGTGGAGAGTGAGAGTTCCCAGATATCCACTTGCAGAAGAAAGCCCATTTTCCTTATTTACACACCAGGATTCATTCTGCTGAACTCATCCTTTTGGGTGCACAACATTGCGCCTTCCATTATAGCAGAGGGCAAAATTTACACAATATCTAACAACTTTGCCATGGGTAGTCTGACGAGGACAAGTTCCTTGTATCCTCCCTCCAGGTGCAACTTCATCTACAGGTAGTCCTCGCCTTACGACCACAATTGAACCCAACATTTGTGTTGCTAAGTGACACAGTTGGTCAATGTGTTTTTACCCCCTTTTAGGACCTTTCCTGCCACAGTTGTTAAACGAATCCCTGCAGTTGTTAAGTTAGTAACATGATTGTTCAGTGAATACGGCTTCCCTGTTGACTTTGCACGTCAGAAGGTCACAAAAGGGGATCACGTAATCCCGGGGCAGTGTGACCATGATTACATGACCATGGGGATGCTGCAACAGCCATTAAGTGTGAAAAATGGTCATAAGTCACTTTTTTCCCAGTGCCGTTGTAACTTTGAATGGTCATTAAGTTGTCACTAAATGAACGGTTGTATTTTTAGGCCTGGCTCTGTGTTTGTCAAGCCTGGAACTGAAGTTTTTGTGCAAAGAAAGCACATTTTGGTGATATAATAATCTCTGCCATAGTTGGGAAATGACCGCTGTGCGCGTTACAATCCAGAAAACAAATACTTTAAACTCCCGGGAACTATAATCAACACTTTAGACACCTGGACTTGTACAGAAAGGAAAAAGCAGGAATTTCAACCGCTTTGGAACTTGGCAAAGGTAATATTAGGTATAAAGGAAATTTACTGCATTGGTTTCATTTATTTGGGGAATTAAAGTACAATACTGGTCTGGAAAACCCATCCGTGAGAGAGCTGGAGGAAAAAAAAAATCCATAAATGAAGGAGAAATTTTAGGAGATTAAAGGAAACCTGAGAGAGACCCAGCTGTAGGAAACAGCTGTCTGGAAACCCAAAACCCAACTGGGGCCTGGTACAGGTAGTCCTCGACTTACGACCATAATTGAGCCCAAAATTTATGTTGGGTAAGCGAGATAGCTGTTAAGTTTTGCTCCATTTTATAACCTTTCTTGCCACAGTTATTAAGTGAATCACTGCAGCTGTTAAGTTAGTAACCTGTTCTTAAGAGAATCCAGCTTCCCTATCGCCTTTGCTTGTCAGAAGGTCACAAAAGAGGATAGCAATAGCAATAGCACTTAGACTTATATACTGCTTTACAGTGCTTTACAGCCCTCTCTAAGCAGTTCACAGAGTCAGCCTCTTGCCCCCAACAATCTGGGTCCTCATTTTACCCACCTCGGAAGGATGGAAGGCTGAGTCAACCTTGAGCCTGGTGAGATTTGAACTGCCGAACTGCAGCTAGCAGTCAGCTGAAGTAGCCTGCAGTGCTGCACTCTAACCACTGCGCCACCTCGGCTCTCGGATCACACTGCAACCGTCATAAATACGAGTCAGCTGCCAAGCGTCCGAATTTTGATCATGTGACCCCGGGGATGCTGCAACGGTCGTAAGTGGTCATGTCATTTTTTTCAGGGGTGCTGTAACTTCAGATGATCACTAAATGAACTCCTGTAAGTCAAGGACTACCTGTAGTTATCTGTGAAAGACTAAATGTAATTTTTAAAAATAATTAAATACCGGTAAATAAATAAAATTTCAACCAGCCCAACTTGTAGAGAGGTTGATGCCCGTAAAAGTCTTAAAACCCGAACATTGCAACACAGAAACAGCTGCCAAAACAGATGAAGAAAATGAAAAAGATAAAATTGCTCTGGGACTTGAGAATTCAAACAGACAAGCTCCTGCCACAAAGCACTCCAGACTTAACAATTGTTGATTAGAAAGACACACACACAAAAAAGTCTGGATAACGGATGTGACAGTAGCTGGAGACGGCAAAAGAGAAGAGAAAGAACTAAAGAAAATCTCAAAATACGAAGACCTGCAAATAGAAGTAGGACGACTGTGGCAACAGCAAGCAAAGATGGTACCAGTAGTAATAGGTGCCTTGGGAACTGGAGCACCTCTTGAACACCATCGGCATTGACAAATTCACCATCGGTCAATTGCAAAAGGCAGCTTGGCTTGGAAGAGCTGACATCCTGTGATGATACCTTTCATTAACTCAGTAGTGGGTTTCATTTACCTTTGCTACCGGTTCGGAACTGTGAACATGCACTCATGCGCTCACTTTGCTCGCTTACAGCGCTTCTGTGCATGCGCAGAACCTTCTGCGCATGCGCAGTTCGTCTGTGATGATGTCCGGGTGGGTGGGCGGAGCCTCCCACCGCCACCGCTACCAGTTTGCCTGAACCGGGGCGAACCGGTAGCAACCCACCACTGCATTAACTGAAACAAGAATGTCTGCCTATCCCAGATCCTTGGAAAGGACTCCATTGGTGGGTAAAAATGCCAAATCCAGTCCAAACATCTGGCTGACTGTATGACCAACCATGAAAAATGGAAGTGTATATTATTCAGATTATTCAGGGAGGGAGGGAAGAAGGAAGGAAGGATGAGAGGAGATAGATGAGAGGGATGGAGGGTAGGAGAAAAAGAAAGGGAAGGAAGGAAGGAAGGAAGGAAGGAAGGAAGGAAGGAAGGAAGGAAGGAAGGAAGGAAGGAAGGAAGGAAGGAAGGAAGAAGGAAGGAAGGGAGAAGGAGGGAGGGAGGGTGGAAGGAAAGAAGGCAGTGGTGGGAAAGCAGTATTGCAGGCTAACTGCCCACTGCCAGCAGTTCGATCCTGACCAGCTCAAGGTTGACTCAGCCTTCCATCCT
>QLTV01003965.1:627935-642935 GCA_003457575.1 Thermophis baileyi
AGAAGGAGATGGTGGGGGGGAAAGGGGGAAGGGAGGGGGGGAGGGGGGAAGAGGAAGGAAGGAAGGAAGGAAGGAAGGAAGGAAGGAAGGAAGGAAGGAAGGAAGGAGATAGATGGGAGAGATGGAGGGAAGGAAGTCTTTTTTGGTCCAAAGCAAACAGAGGTAGCGGGAAAGAAAATGTATTCAAATTAAGTCAATCAGTTAAAAGGGAGATGATTAATCAACCAGGAATTCTTCCACCGGCCCTCATTTTTATGCATTAAAGTATTCTGCATCGGCGCATGAGCCTTGATACGAACTGAAAACTCCTTTTCGTCCTCCTCCCCCCCCTTTTTTTGAAACTACCCAAACTTCCAGATCTGCATCTCAGAATGACAGAATAATAACAGAATAACAATAACAGAGTTGGAAGGGGCTTTGGAGGTCCTCTAGTCCAACCCCCGCCCCTGTTCAAGCAGGAGACTCTACACAATTTCAAACAAATGGTTGTTGTTAAGATAATTTAAATGTATCCGTGGAGTTGTACAATCTGCCAGAACACACAGTTGTAGCTGATTGATTGGAGAGAGCTGGCTCCTGCATGAGGCAACCTGCACCGTGATTGGTCGCTGTGGGCAAAAGGGGGCGTTTCCTTCTTTCCCGCCTTTTTCTTCTGTGTGCTCGGTGATTTACCTCATGAGGATGTTCCTGTGTGGATTTTACCTCATGATGCTCCTATCTTGACTGATATAAATATAGATGTTAAATATATTTATTTATATAAAACTACACATTCGGGTCAGCGTCCATGACTTCATTGGGACAGCTGCTGCGCAATTCCCTGACAGTTGTTCAGTTTCCTTTTGAAAAACTCCAGTGATAAAGCAGCCACAACGTCTGGTGGCAAGCTGTTCCACTGGTTAATTGTTTCTCACTGTCAGGAAGTTTCTCCTTAGTTCCAGGTTGCTTCTCTCCTTGATTAGTTTCCATCCGTTGCTTCTTCTCTTGCTTTTTGGTGCTTTGGAAAATAGGTTGACCCCGTCTTCTTTGGGGCAGCCCCTCAAGTATTGGAAGACTATCATGTCATCCCTAATCCTTCTTTTCTGAACATTTACAGAATACAGAATGACAGAGTTGGAAGAGACCTTGGAGGTCTTCTAGTCCAACCCTAAGATCAAGCAGGAGACCCTATACCATTCCAGATTGTCCATTTCCTTTTAAAATCCTCCAGTGATGGAGCACCCACAACTTCTGGTGGCAAGGAGTTCCACTGACTGTGAGGAAATTCCTCCTTAGTTCCAGGTTGCTTCTCTCCTGGATGAGTTTCCATCCGTTGTTTCTTGTCCTGCCTTCTGGGGCTTTGGAGAATAGATTGCTCCCCTCTTCTCTGTCGCAGCCCCTCAAAAGTTGGAAGACTGCTGTCGTGTCACCCCGATAGTTCTTCTTTTCATTAAACTAGAATTAAACCCAATTCCTGCAACCATTCTTTGTTACGTTTTAGCCTCCAGCCCCCTAATCATCTTTCTTGCTCTTCTCTGCACTCTTTCTAAACATCTTCTTTATATTATGGTGACCAAAACCGGACGCAATTACAGGTAGTCCTCGAACTTACAACAGTTCATTTAGTGACCAAAGTTACAACGGCACGGAAAACAGAGACTTAGGACCGTTTTCCACACTTACAACCATTGCAGCATCTCCCGCGGTCATCACGTGATCAAAATTCAGACGCTTGGCAAGCGACTCATATTTACGACGGTCTCAGTGTCCCTGGGGGCGTCACGTGATCTACTTTTGTGACCTTCTGAGAAGCAAAGTCAATGGGAAAACCAGATTCACTTAAGAACCACGTTACCAACTGCAACGATTCACTGAACAACGGTGGCAAGAAAGGTTGTAAAATGGAGCAAAATGCACTTAACGAATGTCTCGCTTACAAAAGATACATTTTAGGCTCAATTGGAGTCGTAAGTCGAGGATTACCTGTATTCCAAGCGTAGCGTTTGGGCTTCCCTGTAAGACTTATCGGACAGATCAAATAATAAATTGCTTTAAAAATAATAAATTGGTAGGGTTTCCATGCTGATCTGTTAGGAAGGCTGATTTTTTCCGTTCTTTCTATCTGCCTTACTGAGGCCAGGAAAAGCTGGTTTGGCCTTTCAGTCCAAAAAGGGAAGAATAATTAGAGAAAATAGAGAGAGGACAATCTTTTTTTCTTTAACAATGCAAAACAAGATTTCTTCCCAATCTGCAACCCACACACAAAAGTGAGGCAAACTTTCCCTTTCTCAGTGCAATTCCCCAAGGAAATAACTTTTCCATCCACTGTTTTCTCCAAGATCTGTTTAGCTAAGAAACAAGAATCCAGAGAGAGAGAGGGAAAATAGGGTGGTAGTGGCGGTAGCGACAGTAATCCTCGACTTACGACCACAATTGAGCTCAAAATTTCTGCTGCTAAACGAGACAGTTGTTCAGCGAATTCCCCCCCAATTTTCCACCTTTCTTGCCACAGTTCTTAAGTGAATCACTGCGGTTGTTAAGTTAGTAACAACGTTGTTAAGTGAATCTGGCTTTCCCATCGACTTCGCTTGTCAGAAGGTCGCAAAAGGGGATCACATGAACCTGGGATGCAGCAACGGTCATAAGTATGAACCAGTTGCCAAGCATTTGAATTTTGATCCCATGATCACGGAGATGCTGCAAAGGTTGTAACTGTGAAAAACAGTCATAAGTCACTTTTTTCAGTGCCTTTGTAATTTTGAAGTAAATGAACTATCATAGGTCTTCAATTTACGAATTACGACTGTTAGGACTCTGTCCAAACGGTTGGGTTGGTTAATATAAACAAGCCACAAATCACTGTTTAATGTATATATGTAATATGGCTTTAAATGCATTGGTGCATTCTGACTGGCAGTAACGGCCATAAGAGGGAGCTAGAGAACATGGTTAGTGCTCTCTCGCTCTCTCTCTTTTGCTGATTCATTGCTGAGTGACTTCGTGTCTGCAATTAAGCTCTGTGTGTAGCTAACTATCTGTGATAGGAGAGAATCTTTGTTTGATGATTAAGACAAAGAAAGACTGGTAAGACGACTACTGTACTTCTGAATACTGACTGATAGAACGTGTATGATTCGGACTGTTATTTGGACTGTGCTATTCCTTTAAGTAAACTACTTTTATACACTTTAACATATCTGTGTATTGACTGAATCATTACTCATATCTACTGCAACATTACAGTTCACTGTGCAAGCCTTCAGAAGCAGAGGTTACTCTGCACAATTCCTTAACAACGACCACAATGGAGCCCCAAATTTCTGTTGCTAAGCGAGACAGTTGTTCATTTCCCCCCTTTTTCCGACCTTTCTTGCCACAGTTCTTTAGCGAATTACTGCCGTTGTTAAGTGCGTAACAACATTGTTAAGTGAATCCGGCTTCCCCATTGACTTGGCTTGTCAGAAGGTCGCAAAAGGGGCTCACGTGACCCTGGGATGCTACGACCGTCATAAATATGAGTCAATTGCCAAGCCTCTGAATTTTGAGGCTGTAATGGTCACAATTGTGAAAAATGACCCTTTTTTCAGTGCTGTTGTAACTTCGAACAGTCACTAAACGAACTGTTATAAGGCGAGAACCACCTGCATTTTGATTACATGACTTCAGGGATGCTGCAACGGACATAAGTGTGAAAAATAGTCGTAAGTCGCTCTTTTTTTTTTGCGCCGTACTAACTTCAAACGGTCACTAAACAAGCAAAATCGAAGACTCTGTATTTTTAATCTGCAAAGATGGGGCTTACATTTAAACAAAAGCGTTCAAATTTTTGGGCCGGGAGATAGTCGTGACTCGCTGAAACCTTACACACTGCCCGGGACTGGATGAAAAACTTGACAAATTGAATTGGATCCTTTCCAGCCCTCATCTCAGCTCGCCCATAGTTTGTTGAACGTTGGACGGGCGCCTGGTGGGTGATAAGCCAAGCACATGGTATCGTGGTTACGCATGTCAGCCCACCTCATTTTTCTAGCTGGACTGATCTAAAACAGTGTTCCTCGGCTGCTTTAAGATGAGTGGACTTCAACTCCATGAATTCTCCACGCTGGCTGGGGAATTCTGGGAGTTGAACTCCACTTTGCTTTTCTGGATCTAAGATCAGCTTGCATGCTTCAGGTAGTTAGCAATAGCACTTAGACTTATATACCGCTTTACAGTGCTTTACAGCCCTCTCTAAGCGGTTCACAGAGTTAGCATATTGCCCCCAACAATCTGGGTCCTCATTTTACCCACCTCGGAAGGATGGAAGGCTGAGTCAACCTTGAGCCGGTGAGATTTGAACCGCTGAACTGCAGCTAACAGTCAGCTGAAGTAGCCTGCAGTACTGCACTCTAACCACTGCGCCACCTCGTCTCTTGTCTTACGACCACAACTGAGCCCAAAATTTATGTTGTTAAGTGAGACATTTGTTAAGTGACCTTTGCCTCGTTTTATGAACTTCCTTGCCACGGTTGTTAAGTGAATCACTGCCGTTGTTAAGTTAGCAACACGGGTTATTAAGTGAATCTGGCTTCCCCATTGACTTTGCTTGTCAGAAGCTCGCAAAAAAGGGATCACATGACCCCAGGGACGCCACAATCGTCATAAATCGGAAACAGTTGACAGGCATCTCAATTTTGATCACATGATCATGGGGATGTTGCAAAGGTCGTAACGTGAAAAATGGTCATAAGTCACTCTTTTCAGTGCTGTTGTAACTGTGAACGGTCACTAAACGAACTGTTGGAATTTGTGCACTGTCTGTATTTGAATCCCTGAAAGGTTTGGACAACATTGGACAGAAACGTTTCAGAATGTTAATGAATGAAGTGGACCAGAAGTGCGTTGACACATTGGGTGCGATACAGAGATCTTCTGTGCCAAATGTGCAAGAAAACAACCAAGCTCAGAGAGCCCCAAGGATCCACAATCCTCCTCCTCCTCCTCCCCCACTACTCCCTTCTAGCACTGATGATGTTACCTAGTTGGGTCATGAAACGTCTGCAAGAAAACAGCCAAGCTCAGAGACCACCAAGGACCCCACCCCATAGTCCTCCTCCTCCTCCTCTCTGCAAACCCCTCTCCTTCTAGCATTGATGATGTTCCCTAGTTGGGTCATGAAACGTCTGCAAGAAACCTACCAAGCTCAGAGACCACCAAGGACCCCACCCCCACAGTCGTCGTCCTCCTCCTCCTCCTCCCTGCAAACCCCTCTCCTTCTTGCACTGATGATGTTACCTAGTTGGGTCATGAAACGTCTGCAAGAAAACCACCTGACTTAGAGAGTACCCAGTTTTTAACCTCTCCCTGTTCACAGTTGGAGGATCAGGGATGAAATGAATCACTTCTCAATTTTCCCTGGAATAGTTTTTGGGAATAATTCTAGAGCCAGCGTTTGTTCTCCTAAGAGAGAAGACTTAGAGGACCCATTTCCTCTTAAAACAAGCAGAAATTGCAAGGAAACTAATAACGCGGCACCTCCTCTGCAAGAAGTTTATTCATTCCTCACTGCCTCCCCTATTTATTCTCATCAGAAAAAAAGAAGCTGTTTTTACTAACATTAGAACCGCCGTTTGCTGCGCTGGGCATCCTTGGAAGAAGCTACTGTGGAGGACTCTAAAAAGGCGGCTTCTCTCATCACACACCACAATCACCCTGATTCAGCCTTCTCAAGCTTTGCCTGACTACAAGTCCCATGATTCCCAGCCATTACGCCGGCAGGGGATGATAGAATTACTGGTTTGACCCAGGCAGGAGATGTCGTATTACGGGAAAACGGAAGCCTTCCTGAACTCGGTGCTTCCAATTTAATTCCAGCCAGTTGCAGAAATATCCTTCCTTCCTTCCTTCCTTCCTTCCTTCCTTCCTTCCTTGATAAAATCATTATTGAGACAGACAGACACACACTTATTCCAAGTCTCCTGGAGTTGCAAAGGAGACTCAAGTAGTCTATTCCTTTGATTACGCAAATGCATAAATAAAACGAATGACAGGTGCATCATACCTTCCTCCTCCTCCTCCTCCTCCTTCTCCTCATTTTAGCCATTTCTACCCATTGCAGGATGAAGGCCTCTTCCGCATGTTTCCAACCCATACGGTCCTGACCTTTCTTTGGCCAATTGGGCCCACACTTTGCACTTACTCTCTTCAAAACAACAGAATGACAGAGTTGGAAGGGACCTTGGAGGTCTTCAAGTCCGACCCCCTGCTCAAGCAGGAAACCCTACCATTCTAGACAAATGGTTGTCCAATCTCTTCTTAAAAGCCTCCAGTGATGGAGCACCCACAACGTCTGGTGGCAAGCTGTTCCACTGGTTAATTGTTTTCACTGTCAGGAAGTTTCTCCCTAGTTCTAGGTTGCTTCTCTCCTTGATTCGTTTCCATCCATTGCAAAACCAGTTGCAAGGACTGGCGGATTATTTTCAAGTCCTCCGTCTGTCTGTCTGTCTGTCTGTCTGTCTTAGCTTTCTGCTACTGCTGACTTTTTCAAAAGATGATACCGGACACGGCCCTAAAGCCAACAGCCCAGCAACACTTCAGCTGTGAGCCTCGTGCGACAACGGGGATCGGGTTTCTCGCTTACTGTCACCTGCTGATCCCCCGGGAGTTGCAGGCAGACGGTGTTAATTCCAGTTTTTCATTCCTGGTTCCCCCCCCCTCTCTCATTCTGCTTCTCCGCCGCACCCCACTCAGATATCTTGCTTCAGTTTGTTCCAGAAATTAAATGCAAACCACATTTCTATGAATGCCGCCTCTGGAATCCCTGAGAAGTGTTTGTATTTATTTGTATTATCTACCCAGCGATTCTTTGCGTATCTCCTAAAAAGTTAAGCGACTGGTGCAGAAAGCCATTGCATGGATAGCACGGGTAGTCCTTGACTTACGACCGCAGCTGAGCCCAGAATCTTCCATTGAGACTGTTGTTCAGTGAGTTTTGCCCCATTTTACGATCTTTCTGGCGGTTGTTAAATGAATCTGGCTTCCCCGTTGCTTATCAGAAGGTCGCAAAAGGGAAATCCAATGACCCTGGGGCACTGCGACCGTCATAAATGAGAGTCACTTGCCAGGCCTCTGGATTTTGATCACATGACCACGGGGATGCTGCGACGGTCGTAAAGGTGGAAAAACGGTCATAAGTCCCTTTTTTCAGTGCCATTGTAACTTTGGTCACTAAATGAACTGTTGTAAGTCAAGGACTACCTGTATCTCTACTGCTGTGTATATTTATTTTGGGTGTTTTTATTGCTTTGTGTGTGTGTGTGTGTGTGTGTGTGTGTGTGTGTGTGTGTGTGTGTGAATCAGGGTTGGGTTCCGGATTTTCCTGCTGCCAGTTCACTCAGGGATGTGCCGCGCGGGTGGGTTGTGGGTGCGCGTGCATGCACAGTACAAAAAAAAAGCTTCTGCGCATGTGCAGAAGCAAAAAACAAGATGGCGGTGCCAACGCCGCCGCCAAGAGAACTGGCTCGGTGGCGTGGCAGGCCTGGGTCCCTGCGGTTCTATAGAACCGGTCCGAACCGGTAGGAGCCCACCTCTGGTGTGAATCTTTGGAGCCGGTCCAAAGGGTATCTGATCTGTCACTCGAGGCCCCCAAATGTTCTCTCTCTGCTTCCAACCCGGCAGCCCTCTCTTCGGGGTGACTTAGAACTGACTTTCTACATCCAAGAGGGCCGGACTAGATGATCTCGGGAGGGCCCTTCCATCGCACAATCCCACCATTCTTTCCCAACTTGCCTGCCTTCCTCCTTTTCCAAATGTTCGGGATACCGACTTGAGGTGGGGTGGGGAGTGGAGGCCAGCGGGCACCTGACACCCCCCCCCCCGAGCCTAGCCCCTCCAGCAGCGGGGAGGGGGGTGTGCGCAGATGGAGAAAGGAAAGGGTTAAAAGGGGAGAAACTTCCTAACTGCAGCTTCCCTTTCCTGCACCTGCATTTAATTCTATCTCCATTTCCCCAAAGGCCCCAGGAATGAGGGAGGAGGGGCGGCCTGCAGATTGGGGGGGGGGGGCTCCGCCAGTCCCCGACGCTGGAGAGGCTTCCATTAATAATTCAAAGAAATCAGAGCATTTCCTAGCAAAGCAGACCAGCGCCTGGGCTGTTACAGGAAAGGCACCTCGGGCCCTGCATTGGACCCACCGCCGGGAAGCCGTGGCCAGGAGCGTCATAAAACGAACGGAGGAGGATTGCAGGGACTGAGCACGGCTACTCCAGTGAAAAGAAGGACCAGGGGTGACATGATAGCAGTATTTGAGGGGCTGCCCCAAAGAAGAGGGGGGGGGTCAACCGATTCTCCAAAGCACCAGAAAGCAAGACAAGAAACAATGGATGGAAACTAATCTAGGAGAGAAGCAACCTGGAATTAAGGAGAAACTCCCTAACAGTCAGGTCAATTAACCAGCGGAACAGCTTGCCACCAGAGGTTGTGGGTGCTCCATCACTAGAAGCTTTTAAGAAGAAACAGCCATTTGTGCAGAATAGTAGAGGGTCTCCTGTTAGAGCAGGGCGCTGGACTAGAAGACCTTCAAGGTCCCTTTCAGCTCCATTCTGATTGGTTGATTGATTGATTGATCGAATAACTGCAGTTGTTAAGTTGGTAACACGATTGTTAAGGAATCTGGCTTCCCCACTGATCTCCAAGGTTCCTTCCAACCCTATTATTCTATATTCTAAGTTTTAAGAATCCAACGTCATGAGTCAAAGCCTCATCACTATTAGCTCCTAAACTCTGTGCTATCACCAGATCCGAAGGACTAGGAGCAACATGATAGAAGTCTTTCAATATTTGAGGGGTTGCCACAAAGAAGAGGGAGTCAAGCTAGTCTCCAAAACAAGACAGAACAAGAAGCGATAGATGGAAACTAATCAAGGAGAGAAGCAACCTGGAACTAAGGAAAAATTTCATGACAGTGAGGACAATTAGCCAGTGGAACAGCTTGCCACCAGAAGTTGTGGGTGCTCCATCACTGGAGGTTTTTAAGAAGAGATTGGACAACCATTTGCCTGAAATGGTAGAGGGTCTCCAGCTTGAGCCAGGAGTAGGACTAGAAGACCTCCAAGGTCCCCTCCAGCTCTATTCCGATTGATTTGGGAAAGCCGAGCTGTACCTGCAGGGAGGTCAACATGCAGCTGGAGATGAGGATCACCAACCAGAAGTCCAACTGGAAGAAGTGGGCTTTTAAGAAGAAACCGGACATATACTGGTCATATAGAGTCTCTTGCTTGAGTAGGGGGTTGGACTAGAGGACCTCCAAGGTCCCTTCCAGCTCTATTCCGATTGGTTGATCTGACATGCACGCACACACAGAGTAATCCGCCTGGCTTCATTGAGGTCAGTGAGATTGCAATTTCCCCCAACCACCATCAGCCACAGCAAGCTGGGTGCTGCATGCAAATTCTGCAAAGATTCTTTTTCCAGCAGGAAACGCGATGCTCAGTTGTTTCCTTTCGATATTCCGCTTTCAATCTCGTTGTTTTCAAGAGGTTTCCCTTGTTCACCTCCTTCAGGAGAGGCTCTTTTGCTTTTCTTAGGCAGCCAGGTTACCGAGATTCAAGGCTACAGGTAGTCCTCAACTTACAACAGTTCATTTAGTGACCGTTCAAAGTGACAACACCACTGAAAAAAAGTGACTTAGGGCCATTTTTCACACTTACGACCGTTGCGGCGTCCCCATGGTCACGTGATCAAAATTCGGACACTTGGCAACTGACTCATATTTATGACGGTCGCAGTGTCCCCGGGGGGCAGCAGTCACGTGATCCTCCTTTTGCGACCTTCTGCCAAGCAAAGTCAATGGGGAAGCCGGACTCACTTAACAACCCTGTTACTAACTTAACAACTGCAGTGATTCACTTAACAACGGTGGAAGAAAGATCGTACAATGGGGCAAAGAATCATTTAGTAAAGGTCTCACTTAGTGACAGAAATTTTGGGCCTAATTGTGGTCGTAAGTCGAGCACTACCTGTATTCAGGACCACCCAAACTTTGCACGGTTTGAGCCTTTCTTCATATTTTCACGCCGTAAATGAATGTCCTCGCTTAACAAATAATCGGAGTCCTTCTCTAGAAGCAAGAATGTTCCCAGACCTGCCTGGGAGAGGCTGAACGATTGTGGCTGACAATTCAGCATCAAGCTCAAAGTGATCCTGCACTCAGATGAATTCACCCATCTGGCCACTGAATTAAAAAAATAAATAAATTCCACGCAACTCCCGCCCTTACGGTGCTGGATTTCGACCCTGCAAATCTTCCTGACACGAGCAAAACCTCTTTATTCAAATGCATGCGCCACTGCGCCATCGAATGCTTATGTTGGGCTTGGATCTGAGTGTTGGTGGCTGATTAAATTATTATTTATTTCTATTTATCAGCTCGGCTTAGCGCTGCTGTCGGTTGCCCCTTACGGACGGAGCAAGGGGAACAAACGCAAGGCACAGCTTGAAGAGAAACAAATATTAACTCTGAATGTAGCAGCTTCCAGTTTCTCCTATCCAGGACAGATTTGCTAAATTTCCCCTGAATTGGAATTCAGATATTAAACATTATAAGCACAGGAAGGTGGGCAGCCTCATGTCCAACCCACCAGGACAGAGATATCCAAGCGTTCGTTAGGAATTTTTTTCTGGATTGCAACTGTACGAAGGCTGTTTTGAGTCTCTTCTGGCTGTTCTCTTTGTTCTGCGAGCTGGTTGGCTGATCAGGTGGACAGAAAGGCCAATCGTATATAAAATAAAACACCCAGCTTTGTCAAAATAAATGGAAGAGAGTTTAGCCTTTTTTTAAAAAAATCTGGCTTTGAAGAAGACTTTATCGGAAAAGACCCTGATGTCGTGAAAGATGGAAGGCGAAAGGAGAAGGGGACGGCAAAGGATGAGATTGTTAGATAGTGGAAACCAGCATGGCCGCACAAAGAACTCTCTGACAAATGGAAAGACGAAAAGGCCAAGTAGAAAAAGTGGAAAGAAGGGCAAATAACTAAGGCAGAATAGCAGCACACAGCCCGAGCCTGCAAAGATGAAGTCAGGAAAGCTAAGGCTCAAAATGAACTAAGCCTTGCGACAAAAGTTAAAAATAACAACAAAAAACAACAACCCCGAAGCTTCTTTCAACATGTGAAACACAAGAGAAAAAGTCAAGGAAATTATTGGTCCATTAATGGGACAAAATGACAAGGTGACGAGCAACAGGGAGAAAGTAGAACTGCTTCAGTGGGACAACTTGCCTCCAGAAATTGTGAATGCTCCTCCAACACTGGAAGTTTTTAAGAAGAGATGGGACAACCATTTGTCTGAAATGGTGTAGGGTTCCTGCTTGAGCAGGGGGTTGGACTAGATGACCTCCAAGGTCCCTTCCAACTCTGTTATTCTGTAATTCTGTTCTGTTATTCTGATAGTGTCATGGAGACAACGAACATGAATTTGGGCAAACTCTGGGAGACAGTGGAGGACAAGGGGGCCTGGCGTGCTCTGGTCCACGGTGTCACGAAGTGTCGGACACAACATAGTGACTGAACAATAACGACAACCAATCTGGCTTTCAAAGGAAGTTCAGTGTATGGTGATATCTCTCAATCTGCAAATTCAGCTAGGCTTTTCTGGGGAACATTATTAACCCTGCAACTGGAGCACCCATCTACTTGTTTCTCACCTCACTGGGAGGAGAAAAAACACAGACCCCAAAATTGAAAGAGAGATGGATAGAAGGAAAGAAAATAAGTAGTTAGATGATGTAAGTCCGAACTGGAAAGAAGGAAGAACGAAAGTTGGACTTATTCCGATTCACTTAGATAAATCTAGAAAAGATTATGATGAGGAATTTTTTTAAAAAGTGGCTCACTCAGGATCCATGAAAGAGAAAGACAAAAATATAATTTATGGGGAAAGAGGTGATTTTCCTTCTCCTTGGCACAAGATGTTGAGAAATGATAGATACATACTGGAGGGAGGGAGAGAGGGAGGGGGAGAGAGAGAGAGAGACAGAGAGAGAGAGAGAGAGAGAGAGAGAGAGAGAGAGAGAGAGAGAGAGAGAGAGAGAGAGAGAGAGAGAGAGAGAGAGAATAGACAGACAGACAGATAGATACCGGTAGATATATAGATACATATAGATGATAGATAGATAGATAGATAGATAGATAGATAGATAGATAGATAGATAGATAGATAGATAGATAGATAGATAGATAGATAGATAGATGAGAGAGAGAGATAGGCAGGCAGGCAGACGTTTCTATCTGGGCCAACATGAAAAAAAAAAAATTAAGACAGCAACGCTTCTTTCTGAATGAATTCAGCCCAGATGGTTCAAACAAGAATGAGGAATATTTCAAAAATGTGGATGCTTGTAATGACCCACCGCTGCCTTTTTCCAGAGTGACTCCTTGGAAAGCCAGATTTCACTTAGAAATTGGAAAGCTTCGCTCCGGAGCAAAAACTGGAAAAAGGGAAATATTGGCAGTACTGTCTAGACTCCGGAGAAACATGACAGAAACCATCTCCTTTCGCCTTCCATCTTTCCCAACCTCAGGATCTTCCCCGCCCACCCCCCAAAAGTCTTCTTCAAAACCAGATAAAAAGGGCTAAACTCTGTTCCATTTGTTGTGACGTAGATTTCCTGAGCTCGGTGGGGCCCCTTCCTCTATTCTTTTAGGAGACCCTCTTTGCTTCTGTAATCGGGCCAAAGCTGCCCACTTACGGCTTGATTCAGCGATGGCCAAATGCATTTTTTTTCAGCGTTCCTTGACCGACTGTCACCCACAAAGCCGGATCTACACACCTAATGCCTTTGCAAGACTCAGCTGGAGCAGCCTAGCCCTGCCCTGGCTCAGAGACCTGGACTGCAATCTAGACACCGTTTACACACCGAAAGGAGAACCGGATTAAATTCTCCAGCGATGGGATAGGTAGCCTCGGGCGAACGCACCCGGCCTCTTGGCTGGATTGAGGATAAGAGACCGTCAGGACTGTACGGCTTCGGGGGTTTAAGGGGCACATTTTGCTCTGCACTCATCCTGATGGCGCAGGGCAGCTCTGGAATGGACGGTCCGCAGGAAATACAGACAAAGAAGGGAATATCTTTTGCAAGAACTCAAGAGAAGCAGCGCAAGATCAGAAGACGTGGAGAGAGCTGGTCCATAGAATCGCCAAGAGTCCGCCACAACTGAATGGATATCTTCTTCCCTCTTCCTCTTCTTCTTCCCCTTCTCCTTCTCCTCCTTCCTCTTCCTCTTCTTCTTCCTCCTCCTCTTCTTCTTCCTCCTCCTCCTCTTCTTCCTCTTCCTCCTCTTCTTCTTCTTTCCTCCTCTTCCTCTTCCTCTTCCTCTTCCTCCTCTTCCTCTTCCTCTTCCTCTTCCTCCTCCTCCTCCTCCTCCTCCTCCTCCTCCTCTTCTTCTTCTTCTTCTTCTTCTTCTTCTTCTTCTTCTTCTTCTTCTTCATCATCATCATCATCATCATCATCATCATCATCATCTGCATCATCTAGTCCTGATCCTGGATGATAGTGATGGCCTCTGATCTTTCTCATTACCTACTACCTTATATGATTGCAGAGTAACAGAATAACAGAGGTGGAAGGGACCTTGGAGGTCTTCTAGTCCAGCCCCCTCCTCAAGCAGGAGACCCTACGCCATTTCAGACAAATGGTTGTCCAATCTCTTCTCAAAAACGTCCAGTGTTGGAGCACCCACAACTTCTAGAGACAAGTCGTTCCACTGGTTAATTGTTCTAACTGAAATTTCTCCTTATTTCCAGGTTGCTTCTCTCCTCGGTTAGTTTCCATCCATTGTTTCTTGTCTTGCTTTTTGGTGCTTTGGAAAATAATTTGACCCCCTAGTCTTTGTAGGAGCCCCTCAAATATTGGAACAGTGCTATCATGTCACCCCTAGTCCTTCTTTTCACTAGACTAGACGTACCCAATTCCTGCAGCCGTTCTTCGTATGTTTTAGCCTCCAGTCCCCTAATCCTCTTTGTTGCTCTTCTCTGCACTCTTTCTAGAGTCTCAACATCTTTTTTATATCGTGGCCACCAAAACTGGGTGCAACATTCCAGGTGTGGTCTTACCAAGGCATTATAAAGCGGTACTGAACGTTTAACTAAAGATTAAGCGGTAGGGATGCTGAAAGACTTGAAATATTTGTGAGTGGTGGGAGGGAAAGAGCGCTGAAAGAATTGGATCAATTACAGAACAGTTGGACAATGAGAAAGCGCTAGTGAATTTACAAATTGCGTCGCAGGATTCCTCCACGGGGCACCGTTTTCAGACGGTGCGTCGGCCCAAGGAGGATGCAGGCCTGATAGCCCATCATCCAGCTCAAACGGACTGGGAAGGTTGGCAGCTGTGAACTTGGGAGACATGATAGCGGTGTTGCAATATTTGGGGGGCTGCCCCAAAGAAGAGGGGGTCAACCTATTCTCCAAAGCACCTGAAGGCAGGACGAGAAGCAACGGGTGGAAGCTGAACAAAGGGAGATCTAACCTGGAACTAAGGAGAAATTTCCTGAGAAATCAGTGGAAGGGCTCGCCTTCAGAAGTTGTGGGCGCTCCATCACTGGAGGCTTTTAAGAAGAGATTGGACAGCCATTTGTCTGAAGTGGTACAGGGTCTCTTGCTTGAGCAGAGGGCTGGACTAGAAGACCTCCAAGGTCCCTTCCGACTCTGTTGTTATGCTTACACTTGTACTATATAGTATTTCTCCACACACTGGATCATGATGACATGGTCCAATATTTGATGGGCTGCCATAAAGAAGGGGGTCCACCTATTCCCCAAACCACCTGAAGTCAAGACAAGAAGCAATGGATGGAAACTAATCGAGGAGAGAAGCAACCTAGAACTAAGGAGGAATATCCTGACCGCTAGAACAATTAATCAGTGGAACAGCCTGCCTCCAGAAGTTCTGGAGGCTCCAACACGGGAGGTTTTTAAGAAGAGATTGGACAGCCATTATGTCTGGAATTGTATAGGGTCTCCTGCTTGAGCAGTGGGTTGGACTAGAAG
>QLTV01003965.1:646753-665153 GCA_003457575.1 Thermophis baileyi
GTAGTTATAAACTTACAACAGCATGTTTAGTGACCATTTGAAGTTACAACGGCACTGAAAAAAGTGACATGATCAATTTGCATACTTACAGCCATTGCAGCATCCCCAGGGTCACGTGGTCCAAATTCAGACGCTTGGCAACTGACTTGTATTTATGACGGTTGCAGAGCCCTGGGGTCAGATGATCCCCTTTTGCGACCATCTGATAAGCAAAATCAATGCAGAAGCCAGATTCACTTAACAACCGTTTTACTAACTTAACAACTGCAGTGATTCAGTTAAAAACAGTGGCGAGAAAGGTCATAAAATGAGGCAAAACTCACTTAACAAATGTCTCACCTAGCAACAAAAATTTTGGGCTTAATTGTGGTCATAAGTAATAATACAGGTAGTCCTCGAATTACGACCACAACAGAGCCCCCAAATTTCTGTTACTAAGCGAGACAGATGTTAAGTGAGTTTTGCCCCAATCTACGACCTTTCCTGTTACTGTTGTTAAGTGAATCCTTGCAGTTGTTTAACTTAGGAACATGGTCGTTAAGTGAATCTGGCTTTCCCATTGACTTTGCTTGTCAGAAGAAGGTCGCAAAAGGGGATCGCGTGACCCCGGGACACTGCGACCGTCATAAATACGAGTCACTTGCCAAGGGTCTTGAATTTTGATCAGGTGACCCACGGGGATGCCGCAACGGTCGTAGGTGTAAAAAAAAGGTCAGTGCCATTGTAACGGTCACTAAAAGAAGAGTTGTAAATTGAGGACTCTCTGTATGTTTGGTGGGGAGACAACCGTTGGGACTGTTGTCTTAGAAATCTTGATCTCTAATTACAATAATGTTCTGTTGTTTGTAAACCCACTAAAATCCTCTGGGAGTGGGGGAACAGTTATAATTGCCCCCTTGCCCCTCCCATCATGTATCCACCCCCCCCCAAATTAATTGCTCTTGGCTCCGATTGCTTGAGGGCTCAACCCAGCAGTCTTCAAACTTGGCAGTTTTTAAGACTTGTGGATTTCAACTCCCAGAATCCCCCAGCCATCAAGCTTTAAGATGGGTGGACTACAACTCCCAGAATCCCCCAGCCAGCATGGGGAATAATGGTTGCAAAAGGGGATGACCCTAGAACACTGCGGTCGTCCTAAATACGAATCAGTTGCCAAGCGTCTGAATTTTGATCACATGACCACGGGGAACGCTGCAAAGGTGGTAACTGTGAAAAACCGTCCTAAGTCCCATTTTTCAGTGCCGTTGTAACTTTGAACAGTCGCTAAACAAACTGTCGTAAGTCTAGGACAGGGGTCGGCAACCCGTGGCTCTGGAGCCGCATGTGGCTCTTTCATCCCTCTGCTGCGGCTCCGTCGCTCAAAATATGTGTCACAACCGCCAATGTGCAACACCCGCCGGCATGTGATTTATTGAGCTTTTCGCCCCCCCCCCCCCGTAGGTTTTGTGGCTCCCGGTGTTTTCTTTTCTGTGGGAAACGGATTCAAATGGCTCTTTGAGTGTTTAAGGTTGCTGACCCCTGGTCTAGGGCTACCTGTAGAGATGCCCAACATGCCCCTCTGGATGTCTGTGGGGCTGAATTAATGAAGGGCTTGAGGACTATAAGTAGTCTTTGATTTACAGCCATTTCTTTAGTGACGGTTCAAAGTTACAACAGCACTGGAAAAAAAAAGTAACTTAGGACCAGTTTTCACACTTACGACCGTCGCAACATCCCCATGGTCACATGATCCAAATTCCGACAAATTTGGCAACTGGCATGTACTTAATGGCGGTTGTCGTGTCCCTTTTGCGACCTTCTGACAAGCAAAATCAACAGGGAAGCCAGATTCACTTAACAACCATGTTACTCACTTAACGATGGTAGTGATTCACTTAATAACTGTGGCTAGAAAGGTCGTAAAATGGGGCACAGCTCACTCAACAAATGTCTTGCTTAGCAACAAATATTTTGGGCTCAATTGCAGTCATAAGTCAAGGACTGCCTATACTAAGTTTTGCACATGCTTAGCTGGAGGGACAGAGTGAGGTGGAGGAGAGCTCAGGTAGTTTTAATCCTTTTTTTAAAAAAAAATCATTTAGTTCTTTACTTTTCTAGCATTTTTAATTTTTTCCCCTAAAATTTCAGTATCTGCACTCACATCCCATTCTGGCTCACTTTATCTAGATTTCTTCCGAATTTATTTATTAGATTTTTAAATCCCCCCCTTATTATTATTATAAGTAACTCATTCGTTTACTTGTTTTTTTTAAAAAAAGATCTTTCTCTAAATCACTTTTTTCAGTGCCATTGTAACTTCCAACGGTCATTAAACGAATGGTTGCAAGTCCAGGACTACCTATATTACTACCCCCGTCTGGAGGAATAGATTCAAGTCCGAGGCGTGTTGGTGTCCATCCCATTGAGAAGGTCCCAACAGGCGCCGGAAGGAGGTTGGGTGGACATCTCTGCTGTCAAGAAACCAATGTGACATCATCATCAGGAGCCAAGCTTTAATTGAGAAGGACTTTATGTCCAGGGAGAAGAAGGAAAGGGAGATGGACATGTGGTTTTGGAAGACGTACCTCCAAGATTGCTTGCCCTTGCGTGAAGAAACACTTAGTGTCTCCTCCACACTTTATAACCATTGCACGTGTGGGATGAAGTGAGTCCAGAACTTCATAATTCCTGCCCCTGTTAGGTCTCTCAAGGTGCCCCATAAGCCAGCTCCTTGTGGTATGGCTATCTGAAGAAGCCCAAAGGTCAAAGCTCAGCCAGAAGACCACCAAACCAGTGGAGAACTTCAACAGCTGGAACCGTGGTGAGCATGTCTGGTCTAAGTCAAGAACTTACGATGTCTACGGATGTCCTCTTGGTGACGGATGCAGCTTTTTTCCTGGTGGAGAAGGTAGGAGGGGCCCTAACACTCAAGGGGTCTTCATCAAAGTCTCTTTAATCTGCATTCCTCCAGGGTTGAGTTGGCAGAAAAATAGGCCCGTGTAATTTGTGGCAACCAGATGATTGAACTCTTACCCACCACAAGGATAAAATTTGTGCATAGTTTTATCCTTACAGTTTTATGGCGGATAATTTAAGGCGGCCATTGAGAAAGCTCCCCTTTCTTCTCCCTCCCACCAGGTAGCAGCTGCTGGCCAGAAGAAGCACCACCAATCACTCTTATTATGGTCTGCACAAGTGCCGGAGAAGGAGGAGGGTGGTTGGAAAATATTACAAGTCCCAAAGGTGATTTTTTTTTCCCAAGAGGCAACCGGATTTTCTTGTTTTTTTTCCCTTGAAGACGTTTCGCTTCTCATCTGAGAAGCTTCTTCGGTTCTGACTGAATGGTGGAGAACGGAAGGATTTACATTCCTCATAGTCCTCTGGTCGTTAGTATTCTCTCTGAGAGTCAGAGGCCACTTGGAGGTTCATCTGTGCCCTGAGGGTCCCCTGAATAGTGCAAATGGGTGGTGGAACCTTCTTGGAACTGCTGAAAGGATGATGTCGGAAACAGGAGGTGGGTGGTGTCGTGCCCCCCCACCCCCTTTGGTTGAGCGAGGGCTGTTCCATATAAAGCCTTAGTAAGGCCACACGTAGAATCCTGCATTCGGGACTCTAGAAAGAGTGCAGAGAAGAGCAACCAGGATGATTAGGGGACCGGAGACTAAAACATACGATGAACGGTTGCAGGAACTGGGCCTGGCTAGTCTAGTGAAGAGAAGGACCAGGGGAGACATGACGGCAGTCTTCCAATATTTGAGGGGCTGCCACAGAGAGGAGGAAGGGGGTCAAGCTATTTTCCAAGGCACCTGAAGGCCAGACAAGGAATAATGGATGGAAACTGACCAAGGAGAGATTCAACCTGGAAATAATAGATTGTTGGGGGCAATATGCTGACTCTGTGAACCGCTTAGAGAGTGCTGTAAAGCACTGTAAAGCGGTATATAAGTCTAAGTGCTATTGCTAAATTTCCTGACAGTGAGAGCAATCAACCGATGGAACAGAAGTTGCCTTCGGAAGTTGTGGGAGCTTCATCCCTGGAGGCTTTGAAGAAGAGACTGGACATCCATCTGTCAGAAATGGTGTGGGGTCTCCTGCTTGGGCGGGGGCTGGACTAGATGACCTACAAGGTCCCTTCCAACTCTCTTAATATTAACCTAGATGGCCTCTTTGACCCCTCTTTCAAACCAGCGGTTTACAAGTTTACAACACAGTCCTTTTTAAACAGTTCCAAGAAGTTTCCACACCCATTTGCACTATAAAGGTGACCCTGAGGGCACAGGTAAACCTCCAAGTGGCCTCAACGACTTTCTTAGTGCTGCAGTGATTCGCTTAACAATGATGGCAAGAAGGTTGTAAAAGGGGGCAAAACTCACTTAACAACCGTGTCACCTATGGAGTCGTGGTGGCACGGTGGTTGGAAATGCAGCATTGCAGGCAAAACTTTGCTCACTGCCAGGAGTTCGATCCTGACCGGCTCAAGGTTGACTCAGCCTTCCGAGGTCGGTCAAATGAGGGCCCAGATTTTTGGGGGCAAGAGGCTGACTCTGTAAGCCACTTAGAGAGGGCTATAAAAGCACTGCAAGCGCTATTGCTAAACAACAGAAATATTGGGTTTAATTGTGGTCCTATGTCGAGGACTAACTGTAAACAAAGAGACCCTCAGCTAGAGGGCGAATTGACATAATGCTTAGTCTTCTTCTCCAATCAATTGCAGTGATGTTCTGGGACCATATTTCCCAGAATTCTCCATGCTTGCTAAGAATTCTGGGAGACGTCACCCTGGCCAATCGGGAAGAGGCCAGGTTAATTTGATGTTAGGCATAGCTGGAAAGACAGCAAAGCGTGGATAGATTTCCGCGGAAATCATTATGCTAAATGGATTATGGCTCCGATTCAAAATGCCATTGTCCTGGGTGCGTCAGAGAAAACACTTGGAAGAAACCAAGCAGAAACGCCAGGAAGGAAGGAAATAGCAAAATTCCGCCTTTCTCCCCTTCCACGCTGTGAATTTTAGCAGCTAATTATTTTTGTAATGGCGCGTCTGGCCCGAAATCAGCTTCCAAGCATTTATTACAAAATCTCCAAAGCCCGTCCATTGTTTTGTAAGGGAGGGGGGAGGGATAAAATCCATTCCTTGCATTAATTCCAAAACCATTCAACGTGTTTTTTTTTTTTTAATAAGGAAAACTTGAAGTTTAATATACGAATGGGAGAACCAACGGAAGCGCTGATGAGGTTACCTAGTTGGGGAATGAAATGTCCGCAAGAAAACAAGCAAGCTGAGAGAGCATCAAGAGACTCATAAAATTAATATATTCTGGAGTCCTTGGTGCTCTCTGAGGCTTCGTGGTTTCCTTCTGGACGTTTCATTACCCAACTAGGTCACATCATCAATGCTAGAAGGGACTGAGGTTTCAGGAAAGGAGGAAGAGGATGACGACTGTGAGGTCCTTGGTGCTCTTTTGAGGTTGGTGGTCTTCTTGGAGACATTTCATGACACAACTAGGTAATATTGTCAGTGCTAGAGGGGGAGTGGGGTTTGTGGAGAGGAGGAGGAGGAGGACTGGGGTCCTTGGTGCTCTCTGAGCTTGGCTGGTTTTTTGCAGACATTTCACTACCCAACTAGGTAACATCATCAGTGCTAGAAGGAAGTGGAGTTTGTATCATCAGTGCTAGGAGGGAGTGGGAGGAGGAGGACTGTGGGGACCTTGGTGCTCTCTGAGCTTGGTTGTTTTGTTGCAGACATTTCGTTATCTGTCTAGGTTACATCATCAGTGCTAGAAGGGAGCGGGGTTTGCTGTATTCATATACAGTGTCTCATGTGTGCCATCCGTATATAGAGAGTTGAAGTCCACCGGTCTTCCAAGGCTACACAGGCCATTTAAACTTCCCCAGCCACATATGCTGGTTTCCGAGATTAACAGGCAGTCTTTTCACCACTGGGAAGAATCCTCGTTAATCCCTTCACAGACCCAATTGTGCACCGGGTTACACAACTCAGTTGTGTGATGGCAACCTGAAACCCGGGTGACCTGCGATAAAAACAAAAACCACCCCCAGTTTAAGAAAGTGGCTTCTCTAGAGTAGTGCGGATTGGAGCTGAGTGACCCGTTTGGGAGTGGAATAACAAGAGCTGGAAGGGACCTGGGAGGTCTTCTAGTCCAACCCCCTGCTTAAGCAGACGACTCTATACCATTTCAGACAAGTAACTGTCCAATCTCTTCTTAAAAGCCTCCAGTGATGAAGCACCTACAACTTCTGGTGGCAAGCTGTTCCACCGGCTAATTGTTTCTCACTGTCAGGAAATTTCTCCTTAATTCCAGGTTGCTTCTCTCCTTGATTAGTTTCCATCCGTTGCTTCCTGCCTGGCCTTCAGGTGCTTTGGAGAATAGCTTGACCCCCTCTTGCTTTGTGGCAGCCCCTCAAATATTGGCTGACTGCGATCACGTCGCCCTTAGTCTTGATACAGAATAACCAGTCTGTACCTTGCAGATCATCTAGTCCAACCCCCTGCTCAAGCGGGAGACCCCAAACCATTCAAATGGCTGTCGATCTCTTCTTAAAAAACCTCCAGTGTTGGAGCACCCACAACTCCTGCAGGCAAGTTCAGCAACAGATCTTGACTTGAGAAACACACAACACACACCAGGGTGCAAGGAAGACAACCGAGAGTCGACTTGGGTCACAAGTGTGATATTTTAGAGAGTCAAAGAATCCATTCATAGGAAACCGGCCTGTCCTTTGACGGTTTTGATTTAGATTTATTTTTTGCCCTTCTCCCCTCACCCTATTAAAAAGTCCACCCGTGTGATTAAATCTCTTTGGTAAAGTTAAGCCTACTTTGGCACGTCGAGTTTTAATTTCCGACCCTTCAGGATTTGAGGTTTGTCTCATGCTGGTGGGCTTTGAATTTGAGGGGGGGGGGGAGGCAATTCAGATATTTTCCCCTCCCACTCTGGGGTTAATGATTCCATTATTTTTTTTTTCTCAGAATCTGCCCTCTGCAGAGTTGTGGGTTTCCCCCCCCCCTTCCTGTTCGCACCGGAAATCCACCCCTCTCCTTTATTTCACGTGTACCAATTTTTGGCCACTTGAAGACGCGTGGACTTCAATTCCCAGAATTCCCCAGCCAGCATGGGCTGGCTGGGGAATTCTGGGAGTTGAAGTCCACGCGTCTTCAAGTTGCCTGTATTGGGAATCCCTGCTTTATTTAGCCAAGAGAGCAAGAGATCCCAGCCTGGGATGGATCTTCCGCAACACAACTACCGCAACACACAATGAGCAGAAGATGATAACGAGAAATCCGCGCCTGCCCTGTGCTTTGTGACCTCACTGGGCTGGGTCACACCTGGGACGATCTTTCGCTGGGACGCTAGGTGAGTTACTTGCCCGCCCTACAGACTTGCCAAGATGCCACCCGTTGCTCCCCCCTCCCCAAAAACCCACGAGGAAGCCGCAGGGCCGAGCTACCAGGCTGAAGTCAGCCTGCCGTGTTCGGAGAATCGAGCTGACGGATTTCCCGAGCACAAAAAAAAGTGAACGGAGCAACAGGCTTTCCGAGCACAACTTTGCATGGTTCGAAAGAGACGCTTCTCCGGTTGACGTTCCCGAGTGAGACTGGCAAAAGGCAATTGACAGGGTAAGGGAAGTAGGAAGGGCAGGTTAGGGGATACAGGGTTTTTTGGGAGAAATGCCCGCGAGTGACGGTTGAGGGTCAGGAAGGGACGTGGGAAGGACGTCCCTGAGACTGTCCAGTTGCTCACAGATAGCGTCCGGTTTCTCCTGAATCTCGCCCACAATCTCGGCATCGCTGCCCGTTGCCGAAGGATGGCTGGCAGTTGTTGGCGTGGGCCTCTCCCGATGCCCCTCGGCACCCCGAGGAGCCGAGGGACAAGGGGGACCAGTGTCTCTTTGCACGCTGGGTAAACTCAGCTCGCTTTGGGGAGGGTGCTTCCCCGCAGACCGGGCCTCTACCGATTCCCTGAGTTTTTCCAGACTTTCCAGCACAGGCGGTTGGTCATTTTCTTCTGCGGTGGGGGCTCTTTCTTGGGGAGGGCTGAGCCCAGGTACGGCCCCTTGCGGACCCACAGGGTCTTCCCCAGCAGACCCCTGTGGCAAAAGCCCAGGCTGCTCTGTGCAACTGGACGTGCCAGGGTCCAGCGGCCTGTCATTGTTGGAGTCTGCTGGGTTTTGGTGGCCGACGGATCCTCCACGCTCCAGCTGGGATGTCCCCTCTGCTCCAGTGTCGCTTCGCTGGACTTCCTGGGTAGGCGGGACTTGAACCGCCTGGTGGCAGAGAGGACAGGTGTCCTGCACGTAGAACCACTTACGAAGGCAGCCTTCGTGGAAAATGTGGCCGCAGGGCATGATCACGGCGATGGCCATCTCCTGAAAACAGAGACAGAAAAAGGGAGGTGAGGAGAAGAGATTCTGGGTAGATCTGAGCTTGGAGTGGATGGATCTCGGCCACCTCCAAGAATTACAAATAATTCATCTGGAAGAAGATCTTGCTATGGTGAACTTGAGGGGATACAGGTAGTCCTCGACTTACGACCCCAATCGAGCCCAACGTTTCTGTCGCTAAGCGAGTCAGTCGTTAAGTGAGCTTTGTCCCATTTTACGATCCTTTCTTGCCAGAGTTGTTTAATTGAATCCCTGCCGTTGTTAAATTAGTGAAACCGTTGTTAAGCGAATCTGGCTTCCCCCTTGACTGAGTTGTGCCCCATTTTACAACCTTTCTTGGCCACCGTCGTTAAGCGAATCACTGTGGCGGTTAAGTTAGTCACACGGTTGTTAAGTGAATCTGGCTTTCCCCGTTGACTTCGCTTGTCAGAAGGTCGCCCAAGGGGATGGCGTGAGCCCCCCCGGGACACCGTGACTGTCATAAGTATGAGTCCGTTGCCGAGCGTCTGAATTTAGATCATGCGGGGAGGCTGCAACAGTCGTAAGTATGAAAAAGAGTCATAACTTCACTTTTTTCAGCGCCGTTGTAAACTTTGAACTGTCACTAAATGAACGGTTGTAAGTCAAGGACTACCTGCAGATTGGCAAGTGGCAACTCCGGAATGGATTTTAAATAAATGCTGGAAATAAAGATATTTGTGTTTGTTCGGTGGAATGTAAATTTAAGAGACCACAAAATACTTGGCAGATGAATGAACGAGGGTGGGGAATACAGTCTTTGGGAAGTCTAGGGAAATGTGGATGGGACCTCAGAGATCATCCATCCAACCCCCTTGCCCAGGTGTTTATGGAGATTCTCAGTCATCCAGGTCCTGGTTGTCCCAAAGATGCTTTTTTTTTCAAGAGGGAACTGGACTTTCTCGTTTTTCTCTGAAGACATTTCGCTTCTCATCCAAGAAGCTTCTTCAGCTCTGACTAGATGATGGGGAATGGAAGGATTTATACTCCTTGCAGACAGCTGCTCTGAGCTGAAGAAGCTCCTTGGACGAGGAGCGAAACGTCTTCAGAGAAAAACCAGAAAGTCCAGTGGCCTCTTGGGGAAAAAAGCAAAACACCTCTGGGACCCCTTGCCCAGGGTTTAAAACGGGTGTCAAACTCAAGGCCTAGGGGCCAGATGCGGCCCATGGGGTGCTTAGGTCTGGCTCGCGGGGCTGCCCTGCAAACAGCGAAGGACCGGCCCGTGGTGCCTCTGCCAGCGAAAACGGAGCTCGCGAGGGCCCTCCGGAGCTCCATTTTCGCTGGCAGAGGGTTGCAGGAGGCTGTTGCAGCCGAAAACGGAGCTCGGGAGCCCGTTTTTGTTGGCAGAGCGCTCGGGCCACCAGTGACATCGAGCTGCCCCCCCTCCGCGCCCCCCCCCGAGGTCAAACACAACCCTGATGCGGCCCTCGATGAAATCGAGTTTGACACATCCTCAAGCTATTTGTCCTTCGGCTGCGTTACACTACAAAGCCCATCCTTGCCCCTGTGGTCTCCCCAGTGGGGGAGAGGGGGAGGCAACCAGTCCCTGCTCGGGGCGAGGGGAGGGGGAGGCTCACCTGGAAGCAGATGGCACACAGGTCGTTGCGGTCCTCCAGCTGCCTGCTGGTGGCCCTGGATAGCAAGCCGATCTTCTTGGCCGCCTCCCAGCGGAGCGAGAAGCTCTTCCACCCGGATTGGGCCCTCAGCCAGACGTTGAAGTAGCAGTGGACGATGATGACCGAGGCCCCCAGCCATGTCCACTCTCCCACGATGGACCCCCAGGTGCCGTAAGTCACCACGCACAGGGCCACCAGGAACTCCAGCACCCGGCTGACGGCCTGGACGCAGTAAAGGATCTCGTCCATCTTCTCCACGGGGGCCTTCTGGAGGAGCTCGGCCACGAAGAGGCCGTAGACGAAGAGGGTCCCCGTCACCTACAAGGGGCAGTGGAAGTGAGGTCGGTTCCCACCCTCCTCCTGACGACTCGGGGGAGCCCGAAGACCTGGCTGTGCCTGATGGGTTGTCGCGGGAGCTTCATCCCTGGAAGCTTTCAAGAAGAGACTGGGCTGCCAGAAACGGTCTCCGGCTTGGGCAGGGGGGTTGGACTAGATGACCTACAAGGTCCCTTCCAACTCTGTTAATCTGTAAGGGATTGGGTACCCAATGGGGGAAGCTTCTTACTGGGGTAGACTCAGGTAGTCCTCCACTTACGACCGCTTACAGGGCGATCGAAGTTACAATGGCGCTGAAAAAAAGGGACTTAGGACCGTGGTTCACACTTACGACCGTTGCAGTGCCTCCATGGTCACCTGGTCAAAATTCAGCAACTTGGCAACTGACTCCTATTTATGACGGTCGTGGTGTCCCCGGGGTCCCGTGATCCCCTTTTGTGACCTTCTGATGGTACAGAATGACAGAGTTGGAAGGGACCTTGGAGGTCTTCTAGTCCAACCCCCCCGGTCAAGGGTTTCCTGCTTGAGCAGGGGGTTGGACTAGAAGACCTCCAAGGTCCCTTCCAACTCTGTCATTCTGCGTTCTATAAAAGTTCAGAAGAGGAGGATTGGGGTAACATGTTGGCAGGGTTCCAATATTTGAGGGGCTGCCCCAAAGAAAAGTGGGTCAACCTATTTTCTACCTGAAGCCCCTGAAGGCAGGAGAAGCAACGGATGGAAACTAACCAAGGAGAGAAGCAACCTGGAATTGAGGAGAAACTTCCTGGCAGTGAGAATGATTAACCAGGGGAACAGCTTGCCACCAGAAGTTGTGGGCGCTCCATCCCTGGAGGTTTTTAAGAAGAGACCGGACAGCCACTTCTCTGAAATGGTAGAGGGTCTCCAGCTTGAGCCAGGGGTTGGACTAGAGGACCTCCAAGGTCCCCGCCAGCTCTATTCCGATTGATTTGGGAAAGCCGAGCTGTACCTGCAGGGAGGTCAACATGCAGCTGGAGATGAGGATCACCAACCAGAAGTCCGGCTGGAAGAAGTGGGCGATCTTGTAGGCCATGAAGCCGGGAACCACCAAGAGAAACAGGCACAGGGTCACGCCACGGAAGTGTTTCCAGAAATTCCTGCAAGAGGGGGGGAAAAAAAACCACCGGGGTGGGTGTGTGTGTGGTTGGATAGACCCACGGATGAGGAGCCCCCCAACTCAGGTCCCTCATGAACTCTACACCCCATTTCTCAAGCCAGAAGGGACCACGCTGGGGTTAGATGGCGTCCGAGGAGGCCGTCCTCGACTTACGACCCCAACGTTTCCGTTGCTAAGCGAGACGCTTGTTGAGTGAGTTTTGCTCCATTTTATGACCTTGCTTGCCACCGTTGTTAAACGAATCCCTGCGGTTGTTAAGTTAGGAGCACGGTCGTTAAGCGAATCTGACTTCCCCCTTGACGTTGCTGGTCGGAAGGTCGCAAAAGGGGATCACGTGACCCCGGGACGCTGCCACCGTCATAAATGTGAGTCAGTTGCCAAGCATCCAAATGTAAATCACATGACCTTGGGAAACTGCGACCGTCGTAAATGTGAGTCGCTTGCCAAGCGTCTGAATTTTGATCACGTGACCATGGGGATGCTGCAGCGGTCGTAAGTGTGAAAAACGGTCGTAAGTTGCTTCCCCCCCCCAGTGCCGTCGTAATTTCAAACAATCACTAAACGAACTGTTGTTAAGTCGAGGACTTACCTTTAGGTTGTAATTTTGAATGGTCACTAAACGACTGGTCGTAAGCAGAGGACCACCTGTAGGTAAATACAGGTGGTCCTCGACTTACGACAGTTCATTTAGTGACTGTTCATAGTTACAACGGCACTGAAAAAAGTGACTTAGGACCGTTTTCCACACTTAGGACCATTGCAGCATCTCTACAGTCACGTGATCGAAATTCAGACCGACAACTGACTCATACTTATGACCGTTGCAGTGTCACATGATCCTCTTTTGCGACCTTCTGGCAAGCAAAATTACGGGGAAGCCAGATTCACTTAACAACTTACTGACGGACTTACCAACCGCAGTGATTCGCTTAACAACCGTGGCAAAATGGGGCAAAGCTGACTTAACAAATGTCTCGCTTAATGATGCCGTTTTTGGGCTCCATTGTGGTCGTATGTCGAGGATCCCCTCTCCCCAGCTGCATGGAACCCCAGGACCTGAAAAAGGCCCCCCCTCACCTGTTCTGCGATGCCCCCAGACCCAAAACGACCGGCTCGGCTATTTCGGTCACAGATTGGAGAGTGGAGGTGGCCACGATGAAGAAGATGACGGTGAGCAGGTAGGTCCTCTGGAGGAGTTGAAGGTCCAGGAGGCCCGTCTGGATGGCCAGCAACAACAACGTCACCCCTTCCGTCACGCCCCTTTAAGGGATTTGGGTAGGTGGGTGGGGGAAAGAGATGGAGAGGTGGGTCATGTTTCTGGAGACCCTCGGAGTTGGGTTTCGGGAGGCAGGGTAAACCTGGTAGGGCTTCCTCGGGTAGTCCTCCAGTTATGACCATCCGTTTAGTGACCGTCACAAGGGTCTCGGATGAGAAGGGAAACAAACAAACAAAGGAGCTGCCTTTCGAAAAGCAACTCTCTGCGGGAGGGACATTTTTGAACACAGACTTACGACAGTTCAATTAGCGGCCGTTCAAAGTTACAACGGCGTTGAAAAAAGGGACTTACAACCGTTTTTCACACTTACGACCGTTGCAGCATTCCCAGCGGTCACGTGGCCAAAATCCAGGCACTTAGCAACTGGCATGACTGTCCTGCGGGGTCATGCAATGGGGGGCGGGGGGGGGGAAGGCAGATTCACTTAATGACTGCATGATTTACTTTAACAACTGCAGGGGTTCGCTTAACGACTGCGGCAAAAAGGTCGTAAAATGGGACAACTGCCTCGCTTAGCAATGAGAAATTTCGGGCTCGGATGTACAGGCGGTCCTGGAGTTACGACCACAATTGAGCCCGACATGTATGTCGTTAAATGAAACAATTGTTCGGCGAGTTTGGCCCATTTGACAACTTTTCTTGCCATAGTTGTTAAGTGAATCACTGCGTTTGTTAAGTTAGTAACATGGTTGTTAAATGAATCCAGCTTCCCCGCTGGCTTTGTTCGTCAGAAGGTCGCAAAAGGGGATCATGTGACCCCGGGGACACTGCGACCGTTGTAAATATGAGTCAGTTGCCAAGCATCTGGATTTTCATCGCATGACCACGGGGATGCTGCAATGGTCGTAAGTGTGAAAAACGGTCATAAGTCACTTTTTTCAGTGCCGTAACTTTGACAACAGTCACTAAATGGACTGTTGTTAAGTCGAGGACAACCTGTAGTCATAAGTCGAGGACTATCTGTAGATGGTCGGTTTTGACTCACTGAGGGATCGAAGAATTGGCTTAGTTATGGGTCAAAATCTTGAAAAACAGGGGGATGGTCCAGGGGACAGAAGGAGGGTGCCATGGGAACCAGTTGCTGCCAACCAGGTGGAAAGTGCTAGTAGGTGAGCAGAAGGATGTGGGGAGATCCTATAGCTCCCCCCCCACCAGGCCCTGGGGGCTGCCACCTGTTTGTAGGGCTATGTTGAAAGATCAGTGGGTGCTCTCCCAGAGAGAGAGAGGGAGGGAGAGAAGGAGGGAGAGAAGGAGAGAGGGAGAGAAAGGGGGAGAGAGAGGGCAAGAAAGAGGGAGGGAGGGAGAAAGAGAGGGAGAGAAAGAAAGAAAGAAAGAAAAAGAAAGAAAGAAAGAGAAAGAAAGAAAGAAAGAAAGAAAGAAAGAAAGAAAGAAAGAAAGAAAGAAAGGGGGAGAGATATATAAAGAGAGGAGAGAGAGAGGAGCGAAGAAGCGTGCTGTGGGACTCCCAAGCTTGCACAACGTGGCAAGACTTGAAACCTGGAGAGGTGACACACACACACACACACACACACACACACACACAAAAGGGGGAGAGATATAAAGAGAGAAGAGAGAGAAAGGGGGAGAGAGGGGGAGAGAGAGGGCAAGAAAGAGGAAGGGAGGGAGAAAGAGAGGGAGAGAGAGAGAGAGAGAAAAAGAAAGAAAGGGGGAGAGAGAGATATAAAGAGAGGAGAGAGAGAGAGAGGGACAGAGGGGGCAGAGAGGGAAAGAAAGAGGAAGGGAGGGAGAAGGAGAGAGGGAGAGAAAGGGGGAGAGAGAGGGAGAGAAAGAGAGAAGGATAGAGGGAGAGAAAGAAAGGGGGGGAGAGATATAAAGAGAGGAGAGAGAGAGAGGGACAGAGGGGGCAGAGAGGGAGAGAAAGAGGAAGGGAGGGAGAAGGAGAGAGGGAGAGGAAGGGGGAGAGATATAAAGAGAAGAGAAGAGAGGGAGAGGGAGAGGGACAGAGGGGGCAGAGAGGGAAAGGGAGAGAAAGAAAGAAAGAAAGAGGGAGGGAGGGGGAGGGAGACACTCTCACCTGTGGGTGACGCTGCCATCCTGGAAGGCTCCGTAGCCGGTCAAATAGAGCCTGGCCAGCTGGAGCAATCCCAGGGCCAGGTAGGAGACGGCGAAGGTGAGTCCGATGAGCGAGTAGGGGGTGCTGCAGCACTTGGCCACACTGGGAAGACAGGACAAGCTGGAGCAGCTGCCCCTGGGCTGCCTCCTCCTCCTCCTCCTCTCTCCCCCCCCCCCAGGTGCAGCTCCTACCTGCTAAGGAAGATGAAGACGCAGCCCTGCTGGGATAGAAGGTGGCCGGAGGAGGAGGAGGAGGCCAGGGTGAAGATCTGTAGGGCGAAGAGGACCAGCCAAAAGGTGGAGAACACCAGCGGCACAGCCAGCCGCCTCCAAAGGGACCCGGCCAGGGTCACCAGACGGTATGCCTGAGGGTCCTGCAAAGAAAGTCCGGGGGGGGGGGGGCCCAGTCGGCTAAGGACGGCTTTGGCAACACCCGCCAGCATCCAATGGGGGCTTCCTAAGGGGGTGGAGGAGGAGGAGGAGGAGGAGGAGGACTGTGAGGTCCTTGGTGGTCTCTTGCAGACGTTTCATGACCCAACTAGGTAACATCATCAGTTCTAGAAGAGAGGGAGGTTTATGGAAAGGAGGAGGAGGAGGAGGAGGAGGAGGAGGAGGACTGTGAGGTCCTTGGTGGTCTCTTGCAGACGTTTCATGACCCAACTAGGTAACATCATCAGTGCTAGAAGGGAGTGGGACTTTAGGAGGAGGAGGAGGAGGACTAGCTAGGGAAGGGAAGGGAACGTTGAGGGCCCCCCCCACCTGCAGGAATCCCTCCCCCCCTCCTCACCTGCAAGATCTCTCGGCAGCCGGCCGCAGCCGTGCGCAAAAGCCCCATGAGGTAGGAAGCTGCCCCATATAGGAGGTGCAGGGCCGCCACGACCGCCCCGCAGGAGCGGACGGTGGGCAGAGCCTGGGGAGGGAGGCAGCACAGCCGGGCGGCCAGCGGGAGGAGGGGGGCACAGAGCAGCCCCCCCTGCCGGGTCTTCAGCAGCAGAGCGCAGAGGGCGATGACCGCAACCTGCCCTGGGAGGGACGCAGAGAAAGGGGGGGGTAAGACTCTCGCCCACGGATTGCCCGTCCACGCTTGGCCACGAAGGGGGGGGGGAGGGAGGGAAGGGTTCCACATGGGCTGCCTTTCCCTCATGCTGACAACCCATAGCAGCTGCCCCTTCTGCCCCCACCCTGGGGGGGGGGGAAGAGTCCTCAGAGGTCCCCCCCCCACGATCACCCAACGTTGCTCCAGGATGGGAATATGGAGCTGGACGCCGACGTATTTTGAGGGCACCAGGTTGGACTTTGGTGTGCTGGTTAAGGCGGGAAATTGGGAGACCATGAGTTCTAGTCTTGCCTTAGACACCAAGCCGACTGGCTGACCTTGGGCCAGCCATTCTCTCTCGGCCCTCAGAAGGCGGCAATGGCAAATTGGACAATCTTCCGAAAGACTTTGCCAAGAAAACGGCCGGGAATAGTCCAGGCAGGTGCCTTCCTTCTTCCCTTCCCCTTTCTCCCTCCTTTCTCTGCTTTCTCCCATCCTTCCTTCCTTCCTTCCCTTGGTCCTCTATCCATTCCATCATTGTATATTCTCCTTCCTTCCTCTCTCCCTCTCTTCTTTCTTTCTTCCCTCTCTCCATCTGTCTCCTTTATTCCTTTCACTTTCTTTCTTTCCTCCCTCCCTCCCTCCTTTCCTTTCTTCGTCTCCTATCTTTCTCTCCTTCCTTCTCCCTCCCTCTGCTTCCTTTCCTTTCTCTCTCCCTACTTCCTTCCTTCTTCCCTCATCTCCTTCCTTCCTTTTTCTTTCCCTTCTTCTTTCCCTCCCTTGTCTCCTTCCTTCCCTCCTCTTTCCTCCCTCCCTCCCTCCCTTCTTCCCTCCCTCTTTGTCTCCTTCCTTCCTCTTCCCTTCCTCCCTCCCTCCCTCCCTCTCCTTCGTCTTTCCTTCCTCCCTCCGTCTCCTTTCTTCCTTTCTCTTTCCTCCCTCCCTGTCTCCTTCCTTCTCTCCCTCCCTCTCTTCCTTTCTCTCTTCCCTCCCTCCCTTTCTCTCTCTTTCCTCCCTCCCTTCTTCCCTCCCCCTCGCTTTCCCACAAATTCTCTGCAGCTAAAGCCATGGTCTGCCTGGGCAACGCACCCCCTCACCCATTCATCCGGTCTCCCGGTTTCCAACAACAGGCCAACCAAGGGAGACCATCAGGAGACCCCTGCCCCCGCTGCCCAACAAACCATCTCCCGCCCACTCCCATTCCTCACCAGTCAGTGCAGTGGCAAAGTGCCCAAGGGCCACCGGGTCCTCATAGATGGCGCCCTGGAATCCACGCTCCACCTCATGGTCAGTGTAGTCCCTGGAAGCGCAAGACACCAAGGAGACACAAGCACAATGTTGCCTGCTGGGTTGTCTACAGCCGCCGCCCCCCCCCCCCCCGTTCTCAACCTTGGCCACTTGACTTCAACTCCCAGAATTCCCCAGTCCACAAATCTTAAAAGTGGCCAAGTTTGGAGACAAATATAACGCGATAGTAAATAAATGTAATAAAATGTAATAAGCAAATGTAATGAATGAGACAAATGTAAATTAATAAATGTATATGTAATACATGTTAATAAATGAATGGAATGAACACATAAATGTAATAAATGTAACAAACAGTACATTTAAATCAATACATTTGATCAATAATTTAATAAATGAATGCATTTTATAAGCCAGTACCTTTAATTAATTAATAAATTTAATACATAAATAAAAACAGCCCTGCGAGGTAGGCCGGGCTCCAAAGCCAGGGGTCTCCCCACCCCTCCTCCCAGGGACTTTCGGGGGAGGGGGGGGGAGGAGGCAGCCGTCTTACCAGGCTACCTGGTGGGACAGGTAGAGCAGCAGGAGGGCCAGCAGGTGAAGGTAGAGTTGCACCAGGGAGAGCAGCGGGAGCACCAAGACCATCAGGCACAGCAGGTGACCTCAGAAAAGGGGGGAGGAAGGGGGGAGAAAGTTGCATTTCCCATGTTTCTTTTAATTCTTACTTTGATCTCCTTGCAAACAGCCCCGAGATCCTTCCACACCCAGATGGGCGGGCATGTACATTTCGTAAGTAAATGCAGGTAGTCCTCAACTTACGGCCACAATTGAGCCCGACATTTCCATTGCTAAGCGAGACATTTGTTAAGTGAGCTTTGCCCCATCTTACGACTTTCCTTGCCGTTAAGTCAATCCCTGCAGCTGTTACAATGAGTCAAACGGTTGTTAAGTGAATCCGGTTTTCCCCGCCAGAAGGTCACGAAAGGGGAATCCCGGGGGACACTGCGACCGTCATAATCGTGAGTCAGTTGTCAAGCATCCGAATGTACATCGCAGACCTTGCAATGGTCATAAGGGTGAAAAAAATGGTCATAAATCACGTTTTTCCATGCCGTTTTAACTCCAAACGGTCACTAGGCAAACTGTTGTAAGTCGAGGACTACCTATACCAATGTCGGTTGGCCGGGTGCGGGCCACACAAAGCGCCCACCCCAAAATTCCTGCCTCCCTCCCTCCCATCCCCACTTCTCTGCACGAAAGTTGCATCCCCCCCCCGTAAA
>QLTV01003966.1:23472-37464 GCA_003457575.1 Thermophis baileyi
TTCTATTCTATTCTATTCTATTCTATTCTCTTCTATTCTATTCTATTCTATTCTATTCTATTCTATTCTATTCTATTCTTAGGGAACATTCTGCCATCAGAAGTGAGAACTGCGCCCACACTTTCAACCCTTCTGGAAGGGTTTCAAAACCAAGTTTTGCTGGTTGGCTTAGGATGTGAGGACTGCACTCACCTCTGAAGGTGGTTGATAGGGTAAGAAGAAATTCTCATCCCCATGTCCTCTGTCTTCTTGGTTCTATTTTTTTATATAGTTTTTTTAAATTTAAATTGTCTTTATACTTACCTTTTTACCGTTTGTAAGCTATCCAGAGTCGCCTTATAGTGAGATGATTGGCATATAAATTTAATAAATAAATAAATGTTCAGTCCAAACAGAAAGATGTTGTCCTCTCTCAAGCCAGTAGTTGCAAACTTTACTGATGAGTTTTGTGAAATAGATAAATATGTGGCAAAAAATTGTGAGTGTAAATGAATACACATATATACACAGTAAAGAAACAAATCCCCCCAAATTCAGCAAACTTGCCTTGAAAGAGATCAAAGAGTAAAGAAGCTAAGTCCAAGGGTCCAAAATTGTAGAAGGTTCGTCAGTCCAACCCAGTCCAAGTCCAAGAATCACAGTCAGGAGAATTCAAGTCAGGAGTCAAACCACAGGTATTCTATCTAAATGAACAGTTGTTGCTAAAGGAGAGGATTGATCTCGCTGTTCTTAAATAAAATCTGCTCCAATGTTGCTCATTTGGGAGGGTGAGGCTCCTTTCTTGCAAGGAACCTTGCAGAGTGTCTTAATTTTGCCCTCTTCTCTGAACCATGAATCCTTGTACTGGGAGAGAGTGGCAGCTCAAACTCCTGATATTTCGAGACTGGTGCCAGTAGAACAGAAAGAATTAGCATGTGGGAATCTGTAGATATTCTTGTCAGCTTTTATTTGAACGTGTAAAGTCTATGTTAAAACATAGTGTCAAATATATTGGCTTACATAATAACATTTCTTAAAACTGAGGAATAATTAAGAAGTTAATATAAAATGACATCATCTGAACTCTTCCTGTTCTGGGAGAGGAGAAAGAAAAAAATTCTTGTTTCAAAATCTAGTTTTAGCCACTAACTTAACATATGGAAGCAGATAGATGATATGCCATTCCAAAATTAGAGATCAATATATTTTTCAAAATGTTATTTCACTGTTATATTAATCAACTGTCCATAAAGTTGAACTCATAACCTTCCTTTTAAAAATATTATTTATCTTTTATATGAACAATGTGTATTTTTTGTTCTTTAAAGCGTTTGCTTATCCACATCTTTTTTAATGAAAACATAGGCCTTCTCATATTAATAAAATAAATATTCTTATGAATGAAGGTGTGCTGGCCCACTCACTCACACTCACACGTCAGTGTGGTTTATGGAGGGTTTTATTTGTCTTTCCCAAGCAGTTCTCTTCACCCGGCTTTATAACTGTCCCAACCAAAGCCAGCCATGAGCAAGCCCAGATTAATTCCCCAGGCAATGGCCAATTAGTCCATAACAGAAACAGCAAGCTGCTCAAACAGTAAGTCCAATAACAAACATAAAGCCCCCAGGCACAACTTAAAGTACATCCATGTGAGCCCATGGCTCATATGAATCGATTATAGTAATTTAGAGTCTCAGGAAACACAAACGAGCATACAGCCATGACCCACACACGTTGCTTCCAGCAATGCGTCCCTCTGCCTGCTGTGCTAAATAGCTCCCGGTGCAGCCCATCAAGAGGGGCAGGGCCTTTTCCCAAGCAATCTGGCAGACCTCTGCTTCTCTGCCCTGCATGCTCTGAGATCCACTACAACAGGCAGCTCCTCCTCCTCTTCTTCACTGGCCTGCAAGCTGTCCCCAGCCAAATCCTGTCAGAGGTTCAGGGTCAGTAATTCCTGATGTGTCAGTAATGATCACATTCCCACTCGAGCTGGCCTCTAAGGAAGCGTCGGAGGAGTTGTCCAAAGGAGACAGCACAGAAGGTGATTATACGCACCCCAGGATAATGTTGCAGGATCCAATCTGTGTTGGTCACCAGGACCAGAGGTTTAGTCTTCCAAGCTTTCAGACTTGTGCTGGACCCCATTCTCAGGGAACTTCTCTCTAGCAGAGTATGTGCTTTGGGCTATTCTATGTGTGGTATTTATATGATGCCTATGATGTCTGGCTTCTTAGTTGTTGATTTGGGGTGTTGATGGATGCCTATTAAGTTGTTGGCTGTTGTTTCCTTGTGCTGCCAAGCCCTCAGCTCCTAAATACTTGATAAGCTGGTGGTAAATCAGCACTCCTGTTGATTGATGAGGGGCCCATTTCCCAGGCTTCAATCACTTCCCTGGCTGTTTTTGTACCTGTTCCTCTAACAGTCTTAGTAACTGCAAAATTAAATGTACGTCCTTGTTCATTGCAGTGTGAGAGTACTAATGAGTTCAGGTTTCCTCTGACCACTCACTTGTGTTCTTGCAATCTGGTAGTTAGCTTCCTCCCTGTCTGCCCTACATAGCCACAGGAGCAATCCATGCAGGTGATATGGTAGATTACATTGGAAGTATCTCCCACCTGCAAGCTATCTTTACAATGCATAATTTGTCCTCATATGGTAGCCTCTGGGCAAGTAAATATTCCTATTTGTCACCGGGGATGAAAAATCTAGTCACACTTGATATGATCACAAGCAGAAGCTATCTGGAAGTCCATGCCAGCATAGGCTTAAGTCAAATCCTCTACGGTCCTAGACCAACCTTTCAGATGGGACTCTCTCTGATGAGTCTCCCTCAAATTGCAGCATTTGATTGCTGCTTTTCCTTTACTAGAGGCCTGTATAGGTCTCATCTTACTTTCTCATTCATCTAGAATAACCCTTTCTCAGTTGCCTGAAGGTCTTTCTCAGGCATACAGTATCTTGTTTGCAAGTAGTAAAAACAAGACAAAAGCCAAGACATCCACAAGTACAATGTATTTGGAGTATCCTCTGGGAGAAAATAAATCAGACAATAGTTCAAGAAGGACATCTTAATTCCTTTTCTACATCTTTGTAGAGACTTTGGAAAGTTGCAAAGAAGAGCAACTAAGATGATTAAAGGTCTGGAGACAAAAACATATGAAGAACGGTTGCAGGAATTGGGCATGCCCAGTCTAGAAAAAAGGATAGGGGCAACATGATAGCAGTATTCCAGTATTTGAGAGGCTGCCACAAAGAAGGGGGGGGGGATTTCAACTTATTTTCCAAAGTACCAGAAGGCAAGACAAGAAGCAATGGATGGAAACTAATCAAGGAAAGAAGCAACCTGGAATTAAGGAGAAATTTATTAACAGTGAGAACAATTAACCAGTGGAACAGCTTGCTTTCAGGAGTTGTAGGGACTTCATCACTGGAAGTTTTTAAGAAAAGACTGGACAGCCAGCTATCTGAAATGATATAGGTCTCCTGCTTGAGCAGGGGGTTGGACTAGAAGACCTCCAAGGTCCCTTCTAGCTCTCTATTCTGATTGACTGATTGAACCTGGAGGAAGTGGAGGCTGGGCAAAATTTCTATGGTAAGTTGAGAGCAAAGCAAGAGAAAGCCCTCTGCTCTATCCTGAGAGATTGGATGTGATCATTCAGAAGAAAAACCAATCTTTGTAGTCCTAAATCACATAGTCTTGTAGTCTCTCCTAACATAAAAGTCATGAAATGAACCCCGCAGATGATTTGATTTAGATTTCTCTCTAGGCTCTTATTCATACAATAGTTGTGCTCTTTCCTAAGGTCACCATACCAAGGCAACATTTTTTCTTCCAATATGTTGCGCACATTTTTATAGGCAAAATGTCCATTCTATAAAACATATATATAAAGCCATCCCTCTGAGCAAAACAATAAAATAAAAATTATTTTGGGGGGACAGCTTGACATTTGGAATCAAAGTTGCTTTGTAAGTGACTTAGATAGCCAGGAAGGAAGAAATGAAAGAAAGAACATAAAGATTGACCAAGACAAGATCAAGAAATCAGAAAACAAACAACTTCTTTAAAAAAAAGTCTTCAGAAAAAATGGTTTTCCTCTTTCCTTTCTAGGCCTTTAGAGACAATATGAATGACCAATAACCAATCTTACTTTTTGCTCTAAGATGGATAATAAAAAACAAAGAGAGCAAAACTGGAATCAGAATGCATTATATAAATCAGTGTTATGTAATTTATGATGTATCAAGCTGAATATAGATTAGTAGCCAGTTATAGATGTAAAATAGGTAGAGACTAAATAAACATTCTGGCTCTGCTTAGGATTGCAAAAATTGGAGAAGTAGGGTCTGTGAAGTGTCTGGCAAAAAGAAAATGATGTCCATTAGGCAATAAAATTTGTTGTTCCATTGAGCAATATTTCCTAAACTAAGTGTCTTTCAGATATTGGGATTTAATTTTCCAGAATACAACACATGGATGCAGTGACTAAGTGGTTAAAGATGCTGAGCTTGTCAACTGGAAAGCTGACAGCCCATGTTCAAGATCTGAGCACTGCACAATGGGGTGAGCTCCCATTACTTGCCCCTGCTCCTGCCCATCTAGTAATTCGAAAGCATGCAAATGCAAGGAGATAAATAGGTACCATTTCAGTGAGAAAGTAATAGCATTCCATGCACTTCAGCATATAGTCATGCTGGTCACATGACCATGGAAAGTATCTTCGGACAATGCTGGCTGCTTCAGTTAAGAAATGGAGATGAGCACCATCCTCTAGAGCGGGTGTCGGCAACCCTTATGTGGCTCTTTCGTCCCCCTGCTGTGGCTCCCTGTCGACTGAGCCCACCACTGGCTGGCACCGCCCCTCACCCTCCCCTCCCAGTCACTCCTTGCCTGGCTTGAGAAGGTAAGGGCGACGGCAGGGGATGGAGACTCGCTTCATATTCCAGAGTGGGAGCGAAGCGCCACTGTACTTGCCTCATCTCGCGAGCGCTTCTTCTGGCCCTTGTTGGTGCTGCACGCACCTTGGTCACTCGGGGAGACATGTGACTTTCTCTCCATCCTGAGACTCTGGCCCAGCCTGGCTGCAGCCGATGCCACTGCTGTTGCCGCCTCCATGGCCTGCCTGCTGCTCTTGCAGCACTTTGCACAGCACAATTAAATTTAGTGTGCTTCACAATGGGGGAGACGGTGTCGCCTCCTCGTCCTGGAGCCCATTACAATGCGGAATATCAGCCGCAGCCGGGCCAGTGTCTCGGGGTGGAGAGCAAGTCGCGCATCACCCCGAGCAACCGAGGTGTGCACAGCTGGAAGAAGTACCCGCGAGATGAGACAAATACAGGGGCGCTTCGCTCCCACTCTGGAATATGGAGGGAGTCTCCATCCCCCACTGTCGCCCTTACCTTCTCAGGCCAGGCGAGGAGTGACTGGGAGGGGAGGGTGAGGGGCGGGGCCAGCCAGTGGTGGGTTCAGCCGACAGGGAGCCACAGCAGGGGGACGAAAGAGCTTCATTTATCTGGGAACCTGAAATGACTCTTATTTTAAATCATATGGTAAAAAGCACCCAAAGAAGAAGAAAGAACAACATCAGCAAAAACAAACAAACAAAAAAAACCCCAACCCTCGCCAGTTTTTGGAAATGGTTCAAGAGGGAACATACACACACATGAGAGAGGGGGGGAGCGATGAGAGGGAGAGAGATGAGAGAGATAGAGAAATGAGAGGGAGAGAGAGAGATGAGAGGGAGAGATGAGAGAGAGAGAGGAGAGAGAGAGGAGAGAGAGAGAGAGATGAGAGAAGTTTTTGGAAATGGTTCAAGAGGGAACATACACACACATGAGAGAGGGGGGGAGCGATGAGAGGGAGAGAGATGAGAGAGATAGAGAAATGAGAGGGAGAGAGAGAGATGAGAGGGAGAGATGAGAGAGAGAGATGAGAGAGAGATGAGAGAGAGAGAGAGATGAGAGAGAGAGGGACAGAGACAGAGGGACAGAGAGACAGAGAGGGAGAAAGAGAGAGAGACAGAGAGAGACAGAGAGAAAAAGAGAGAGAAAGAGAGAGAGAGAAAAAGAGAGAGAGAGAGAGAGAGAGAGAGAGAGAGAGAGAGAGAGAGAGAGAGAGAGAGAGAGAGAGAGAGACCTGTTTCCCACAGAAAAGAAAACACCGGGAGCCACAAAACCTGGGTAGGCGTGGCTGGGGGGGTTCATGTGACTGGGTGGGAGTGAGTGACATTGAGTTGGCCATGCCCACCCAGTGGCTCCCGGTGTTTTCTTTTCTGTGGGAAACGGGTCCAAATGGCTCTTTGAGTGTTTAAGGTTGCAGACCCCTGCTCTAGAGTCAGATACGACTGGATGAGGGAAACCTTTCCCTTTACCTAGACAACAGAACCATTGCTGAGAGTTATGGAAATTGAAATCCACATATTTGAGAGCAAGGTATCATTGAACATGCCAGTGTGAAACCCAAACATGTTTAAACATTTATTCAGGCCATACAGTCATTGAGAATGGACCCTGGATGAATCTAAGTGCTTACTGAATATTTAGAATTTAAAGGAAATGTTTGTTTTGATTAAATTTAGAGATAAAGACTATCTCAGATGGGTGGCACAGAAGTCCATAAATGTATAAATGAATATAAATGAATATAAATGAAATATAATTCCATTTATTAATATAAAGAAAAAGAAAAGAAGTATTTTCCAATGTGGTGCTTTCCAGATGGGTTTGGGTGACAATCCCCCAAATTCTTAGGAAAGATGGGGTTGTAAGCCAGTAGCGAGCAGGGTTATGGCCCAAATGAGCAAGCCAACTCTACTGTTGGTGATGCATTTATCTCCCTCATGTGCTTCTCCAGCAACACACACAACCCAGCAGGTGCCATAACTCTTAATACGAGTAATCCTCAATTTATAACAATTTATTTAGTGACTGTTTGAAGTTACAAGAACACTAAAAAAAAGTGACTTACAACCAGTACTCACACTTATGACTACTGCAACATCCCCTTGGTCCCATGATCAACTGGCATATATTTACGACAGTTGTGGTGTCCCAGGGTGATGTGATCCCCATTTGTTACCATCCCAATGGGCATCCTCTGTAAATTCAATGGGGGAATCTGAATTCACTTAATGATCATGTGATTCATTTAACTGCAGTGATTCACTTAACAACCATGGCAAAAAAAAAATCAAAATTGGGTATGACTCACTTAATAATGCCTTGTCTAGCAACAGTAATTCTGGTCCCAATTGTAGTCGCAAGTCGAGAACTACCTGTACTTTGACAACTGTTGTATCTTCTTTCAAGATGCAAATGATTATAATAGTCTTGTTTTCCTTTCTTCAATCTCACAGAAAGGTGAGACATTCAAGGTTGAGTTTTTTCAGCCATTAGATTTTTCCTGAGTTTTAATTCTTCTCAGTTACTAGTTTGTCAGAAGTCCATCATTTCCCATCTCCTGAACCCAGGATATCTGGCTTGAGATCCATTCTGCTATGTATATCCTCACCTACCTATTCTTTACAGTTGGGATCTATCTAGATGTTCTTTGGTGACCATAGCAACAGCAGTAAAAACATGCCCACTCCTGCTCATGTTACCTCCTGCCAACAGTTTTACCTTCTGGAAGGAGCTATCTTGGATTAATTAATAAGGAGGTATAATGGAAGAAAGATAGTTGTACTGTGATTTGTGTCATGATACATAGCTGTGAAGCACATGAATGTGAGAATTTCTATGGATATGGCAGAGATAATAATGTATTTGTATGAATAAGTGTTCCCGACTCCTTCACTTATCTTCATGTTACTATTGTAAGAACTTTGTCAATCTGGTACAGACTCATAGTACAAGCAAACAGTGGTTTAGACAGAACCCAACATTAAAGCATAGTAATAGTATATTTCCCAATAATTTCTATTTGCTTTATTTCTACCATAACAGAGAATAACAATGGCAAGTAAGAAGAAAGAAATTCAGCTACAGGTATCTTGTTATTCTGTTAGTTCAATTACCCAACTGTTCTTTAGATAAGCAAGCAAATTAAGGAAATAATGTTCTCTGTATGTTTTTACTATAGGCAGTAATACTCAATCAAACACAATGGGATGAGATGCTGCTAAATAAAGGTCTAACAGGTAATTTTTCTCTGTGTCTCTACTTCTTAAATATTGTTTACATGTACTTTGGCACATGTGTGTTTCATTTTGTGTACCAAATGCAGGCCATTTGCAAGTGTATGCTTGTTATAAACTTGGAATGGAACCTCCCACCACCACCACCACCTTTGGTAATTTCAAAGCCATCCCTGCAGTCCCGGCCGTTTCAGTGCCAAAGAGAAATTTCTGCCAAACAAAAAGGGAACTTTGCTAAACTTAATTATCAACTGAGCTAGAACAAGAAAAGAAAGGTATTCTTAGGCATAAGGTTTCTACCCCCCCCCTATTATTATTACAAGCTCCTGGAGTTGGTTATTTTAATTTTAAACAGATTAGATATGAATATATATTTAAGAAAGCTCACATGTACTTTGTATGTCAAATATCTACTGTGCATATAGAAGAAAAAAGATAGCATAGACAGGACAAAATAAAGCAAAATAAAATTCCTGAACTCACAAGGGACATGTAACTTTAATATATTTAAGTACTTTTTAGACAAGTATTTAAATCTAAATTCCCTGTCAACAAATGGCCTTTCTATGCTCCTAATTAGCTCTCTCTGCAACTATGTTCATTATCAATTTTCCATCCCTTTAATACTGAGTGACTTCTACTTTTAGAATTAAATTCAGAAACTCATATAAGCTATTTCTAGCATAATGTGTAATTTTTCAAACCAATATGATGCTGGAGAAATCAATTGTTGGAGATTTCATCATTTCTTTTGACTAGTGAGCTGTTATGACAACTAGGGGAAATTATGAGAGAAAGGTGAGGGGAAGGGTTTTCACACATCCCTGCTTGATTTTGTCTGGCCTGTTGTTAGTTAAATGCATCTCTATACTTAACAAATGAAGAAAAAATCTTGTTCCACTCTCTCTTATGCTTCCCTCTTTTCAAGTCCTAGATTAGATTGAAGTTATTTCTTAATCTAATTTTAATTCAAATAGAATGAATTCTTCCAGTATTCATTGATAAGATGGCTAAATCCATGCTCTGCATCCAGGACAACTACATTATGAGCATTTGATTTGTTTTACAATCTTGGTATTCTCTCCACATTCTGCATATGCTCAGAAACCCACCTTCTAAGAAAGACTTCTGCTGATTTCAAATCACCAAACCCATCCCTGCAGTCCCAGCCCTTTCAGTGCCAAAGAGAAATTTCTGCCTGACACAAAGGGGAACTTTGCTAAATTTAATTATTTTTAAAAAAAACATTTTTATTAAGTTATAGAGTATTATAAAATACAAAATACAAAAGTAAATAGAAGAGCAGTGAGGGGGGAGGGGAAAGGGGGGAAGAGAAGTGAGGAAAGATGGGGGGGGTGGAGAAAAAGAAGCATTGACTTCTGATTCTCTCTGTTACAGTAAAATAAGGCATTAACATCAAATCACAGCTTTTTGTTTTCCATAATAGTATGAACAAGTCATTTCTATAAAAATCTATCAGTCTAATCTGTAAAACCCAAAGTCAGAGTTTCATTCTTTTCCACATCAAGCACGAAGTTCAGAAGTGGTTCCATGCGGAAACAAAAGTACTTATGTTCTTTTCTTTAATCAAAGTAGTCAGTTTTGCCATTTCAGCCAACTCCATCAACTTCTGCAACCACTCTTCCATGGTAGGAATCAAAGTGTCCTTCCATTTTTGTGCCTACAATAGTCTTGCTGCTGTCAACATATATAGTAACAAAGTTCCATTTTTTTTCTCCAGTTCTCTTTCCATTAGACCCAAAAGGAAAAGTTCTGGTTTCATTTTTATCTCCGTTTTCAGAATTTTCTGTATTAAAATATGAATCATACTCCAAATTTTTTTTGCTTTATCACATGTCCACCATAGATGATAAAAAGTCCCTTCTTTATTTTTACACTTCCAACATTCATTTGACATGCTTTTATACATCTTAGATAACTTATCTGGTGTTAAATACCAATGATACATCATCTTACAGAAATTCTCTTTTAGATTATAATTTAATGTAAATTTTAAACCCTTCATCCACATATTTTCCCATTGTTCAAGCATCACATTATATCTAAAATTCCTTGCCCACTGAATCATACAATGTTCTACATGTTCATTTTCCAAAATCAATTTCAATAACATTTTATAAATGTTAGCAATAATATGTTCATCGTTGCCACATAATGAAAGTTCCAATTCATTTTTAACAAAGTCAAATCCATAGCACTTTTTATCCAATTTGAACCTATCTTTCAGTTGCTGATAAGTAAACCAATGGCAAGCGTAACCTTTTGATTTGAGTTCTTCCCTTGGCTTTAGTATTGGGTCACCAGAATTAAAAGATAAAATTGTACCATACATCAGCCAATCTGGCTTTGCCACCATTTCTTTTCTTAAAAAAGCTTCCTGTGGTGACACCCAAAAGGCAGCTTCATAGAGAGCCTTGTTTTATATTTATTCCAAACTCTTACTGTGTAAAATAAGACAGGGTCTTATTTTCTTTTGACCCCCGAAATATGGCCTTCGCCTTATTATCAGGGGGGGGGGTTATTATTTTGAGGGTGCAGTAGGCGGTGAGCGTGGGACTGGATGTACCATCGCAGCCGCCTCCCCCCTCCGTTCTTGGCGCCGGCCAAGTGGCTGGCCCGCCGCCACCGCCTCGTGGAGCAGGACTCTGCAAAGTTTGTTGTGCCATTGCATGCATGAACTGCAGGACTGTCGCGAGCTTCATCATACCGGCACAGCTGGCGTCCTGCCACTCGCGGCTGTGCCAGTATGTCAAACCTCGCAGTAGTGCTGCCGTTCGTGCATGCAACGGCACAACAAGCCTTGCAGAGTCCTGCTCCACGAGGCAGCAGCGGTGGCGTGACAAGTCTCACAGAGACTCATTTCTGGCAGGTGGAACGTGTTTCAAAACGCTGCCAGAGGCAGAGCCCAGAGGAGGCGAGCCAGTCCCGTGGAGTGTGTGCAACACCGTGGCAGAGGGAGTTGGTAAAACTGCCTGTGTGTGCCTGCCTCTCTCTCCTGGCCGGCAGCTGCTCTTTTTGCGGCGGGCGTTCTTTTGGCCGGGAGAGAGAGCACAAGCGACAAGTTTCCCGGGCTTTTAGGTTTTCCCAGGCTGCTTTTGGAAATGCCATCACCATGCCCGCTGCCACAGAAGCCGCAGCTGCTGAGATGCGCATCTTGTGGCCCACCCCACCCTGCCCCACCCCACCTCACCTGCCACCCCCAAATTGGATCCTACCACAAGACACGTGTCCTACCTGACACTTGTAGCTCCGTCACATTCCTCGGCGTTGTGTCCAGGGAAGCCCATTGAAAAAGAAAACTTCTCGCGAGTTCAAGAAGTTTGATTGAACTCGCGAGAAGTTTTCTTTTTCAATGGGCTTCCCTGGACACAACGCCGAGGAACACGATGGAGCTACAAGTGTCAGGTAGGATGCGTGTCTCACTGTGGGACACAATTTGGGGGTGGCAGGTGAGGTGGGGTGGGGCGGGTCGCGAGACACGCATCTCAGCGGCTGCGGCTTCCGTGGTGGTGGGCATGGCAGTGGCATTTCCAAAAGCAGCCTGGGAAAACCTAAAAACCCAGGCAACTTGTTGCTTGTGCTCTCTCTCTCTCTCCTGGCCAAAAGAGCGCCCGCCACAAAAAGAGCGGCTCCCGGCCAGGAGAGAGAGAGAGAGCACAAGCGAGAGGTGGGCACACGCAGGCAGTTTTACCAACTCACTCTGCCACAGCGTTGCGCACACCCCATGGGACTGGCTTGCCTCCTCTGGGCTCTGCCTCTGGTGGCATTTTGAAACGCACTCCTGCCTGTGAGGAGGAGGAGGAGGCGAGGCAGGGATCGAGGCTCCGGAGGGGGGAGAGCCCCGGCCCCCCCATCTGCCAGCAAGACGCGGAAGGGCCCTTCCAGCTGCCCACCCCGGGATCCGCCTCCCTGCACCTCTGACTCAGTGGCCGATTCGGGGGGTTCTGTAGCGGGGCCCTCCCGCCGCCTCAGCTCTTTCTTGCCATGCCGCTGGGCATGAGTTCAATCACTGGGTGAGTTGCTGCTGCTGCCGTGCCTTCTCTCTCTCCGAGGAAAGGGTGGGGGCTTGGAACAAATGGGAAAGAGCAGGCGGCGAACAATGTGCCTCGGTAAGGGCATGTGGGGTGCATGGGGCATGTTCCCCCCTTTCCCCGGAAAGTAGTTGGGGGGCTTATTTGGGGGGGGGATTATTTCAGCACATGCACTGAAAAGCCTGATTGGCCTTATTATGGGGACATGTCTTATTGTCGGGGAAACACGGTAGTATGGCACGTCTAACAAAATGGTTATTAAAATCAACATTAACTTTACTTTTATCATACCATAAGTAGCCGTGCCATCCAAACCTTAATTCATGGCCCTCTAATTCGAGTAGCTTCTTGTTCTGAAGACTCACCCATTCTTTTGCCCAGCTCAAGCAACATGCATCAAAATAAAATTTCATATCTGGTAGGCCCAACCCCCCACTTTCCTTGGCATCTTGCAATAGCTTATATCTAATTCTTGGTTTTTTCCCTTGCCATATGAACTTAAAGATATCCTTCTGCCATTGTTTAAATGGGTTGTCATTTATGAGTATTGGTAACGTCTGAAATTAAAAAAAGCATCTTTGGTAAAATATTATTCTTCATTACAGAGATTCTTCCCAGTAGTGATAAATGCAATTTATCCCATCTTTGTAAATCCTGTTTAATATCCCTCCACAGAAGAACATAGTTATTTTCAAACAGTTTTATGTTTGTATTTGTCAACATAACCCCTAAATATTTCACCTTTTTCTCGATCCTAAAACCCGACTTTTTATTCAGTATATCACTATCCTGAGAAGACATATTCTTAATCAGCATTGTTGTTTTCTGTTTATTTATTTTGAAACCTGCCAAAGCCCCAAACTCATTCAAATTCCTCATCAAATGTTCTATACTATTTTTTGGATCCTGTAAAAATATAACCAAATCATCAGCAAAGGCTCTCAATTTATAAACTTATTTCTTAATACATATTTATACCCCTTATTTTGTCATCTTGTCTGATATCTCTATTCAAGACTTCCAAAACCAAAATAAACAACAGAGGGGACAAGGGGCATCCTTGTCCTGTACCCTTTTGAATTTTACATGAATTAGTTAAATCACCATTTATGACAATTTTTGCATTCTGGACGTGTAGATCGCTTTAATTCCTTGAATAAAATTCACTCCAAAGTCCATTTCTTCCAGAACCTTAAACATAAAGCCCCAATTCAGGTTGTCAAAGGCCTTCTCTGCATCTAAAAAAATTAAGGCAGCCTGTTTCTCATTATGATATTGTAAATATTCAATAATATTTAAGACAAACATCACATTATCTCTTAGCTGTCTTTTCGGCAGAAAGCCTGCTTGGTCTTCATGTATATATACCTATAAAATCTTCTTTAGCCTTTCTGCCAGAATAGCGGCAAAGAGTTTATAGTCTTTATTTAATGATGAAATTGGTCTATAATTCTTTGTCTTTGTAATATCTTGACCCTCCTTTGGGAGCAACACAATATTGGTTTCTTTCCACGTCTGGGGTATATCCCCCCTCCTGAAGTATATCATCATTGTGTCTTTTAGTGGTTGAAGAAGTTCATCTTTGAAACACTTATAGTATTGGCTTGTAAGACCATCTGGGCCTGGGGCTTTGCCTGGCCTCATTTTTTTAATAGCTTCTGATATCTCAAAAACTGTTATTGGATCATATCGGCTAAATTTAATTATTAACAGAACTAGAACAAGAAGAGAGAACAACATAAGGTGTCCCCCCCCCATCATTATTACAATCTTCTGGAGTTGGTTATTTTAATTTTAAACAGATTAGATACAATATTTATGTGATT
>QLTV01003966.1:62167-80236 GCA_003457575.1 Thermophis baileyi
AGTAAAGAAAGATCCAACCTGTTTGTGTGTGTGTGTGTGTGCATGTGCATGTGTGTGTGTGTGTGTGTGAGAGAGAGAGAGAGAGAGAGAGAAACTGCATCAAGCTAGACTGGGAAAGCTGGCTGCGAGAGGAAGAGAAGCTGGGTAAGCTGGACCCAGATGCTTCCGGGTCCCCTCATCCCAGAAGCAGAAACCTCACACTCTCCCCTTTCTGCTAGCCCCCTTCTTTGCACAGGATCGCCCAGCAGCAGAGAGGGAGAGGGAGAAGGGGGCAGCGGCAGCTGCAGCATTGAGGGGAGAGTGCCACACAGAAACGGGAGCACACAGAAACACCGCCCCCTTCTCTCTCTCCATCTCCGTTGCTGGGCAATCCCATGCTAAGAAGGGGGCTAGCAGAGAGAGGAAGAGTGTGAGGTTGCTGCTTCTGGGATGAGGGGACCCGGGACACGTCTGGGTCCGGCTCACCCAGCTTCTCTTCCTCTTGCAGCCAGCTTTTTTGGGCTGTTTTCAGGCCATTTTTTCAGGCCATTTTTCGGGCTGTTTTTGGGCCATTTTTGAACCAAAAATGGCCCGAAAAACAGCCTGTTTTTTGGGCATTTTTCGGGCCATTTTCAGGCTGTTTTTCAGGTTAGGGTTAGGGTTAGGCCTGTTTTTTGGGAATTTTTGGGCCGTTTTCAGGCCGATTTTCAGGCCGATTTTGGCTGGAAAAATGGCCTGAAAATGGCCTGAAAAAACAGCCTGAAAACAGCCCGAAAAACAGCCAAAAACGGCCCGAAAAACAGGTGGAGCGGGGCCAGCCAATGGTCTAATTTGCCAGTTCTCTGAACCGTGCAGAATCGGAACAACCGGTTTGGGAGAACTGGTCCGAACCGGCAGCAGCCCACCTCTGCCCCAAGATGTTGGTGTAGCAACCATGATTTTTGATAGAAGTTCTCAATTACATACATGTTATAGGTACAAAATTAGCAGTAGGTTAGGATATGGATCAAAAAGCAACTTTTTCATTTTTTTAAAAAATGAGCATTTTTTATATAGAGTAAGCACTTCAGTTGTACATATACACTTCATGACATGTAACAGAAATGAATACAGGTCACTTAGCATCTGTTTGAACTTACAAAAGTCCTCCCCAGATCTACTTACAGTTCTGATGCCCTTCCCCCCACCACCACACACACACACCTTGCATACATGTGATCTCATTCGGGATATTTGGCAACCAGTTTGCATTTACAGCCATTTGCAGCATCCTGCAGTCACATGACCATGGTTTTTGCTTCACAACAGCAACATTTGCTTAATGACTGCCATAAAATGTTCATAAAATTGGGTGCAGTCACGTGGTAACTCACTTAACAACCACCACAACTTACAATTATAGTTCCAGGTTCAATTACAGTGCCAAAGTATTTAATTATTTCATTTCCATAACACACCTCTAAACTCAGAAAGCTTGAAAAATAACTGCAGACAAATAAATTGGTCTCAGATACAAATAGTTAAATGACAGTTCTTTTTAGAGTAGCAAATAAGCATTAAGTGCTTGTATTATTTATTCTTTTGGAATGGTTATACAGCTTCCTAAATTAATTATTGCTTTTCTTTTAGAGGAGGAAAAATGTGTGGTTGTCATTATAAAACCTGATGCTGTTGCAGAAGGAAAAGTTGAAGAAATAAAGCAATTGGTGAGCATAAAAACACACACACAATTCCATTTCAATTTTAAACGAGAATAGAAGGAATTTGCTAAGCTGAATCCGTAAAATTCATGAGTCCCCTGAGCTGAGCAGAAGACACATTGTTATGACAGTTTAGTGTGAGCCATGCCAACTTGCCAAGGCTTGTTAAGAGCCCAAGTAAACTGTCCTACATGGCAGATTGCTGCTCTTAGACCCTAATATCTGGATTGTTTTTATATGCTTTCTGTGGTGCTACCATGCATATGGTTTAGAAGCTATTATTATACAGAATGCAGCAGCCAGATTGCTCAAATAAGCAACTTATTATGCACCTATTAGTGTTGAAGTTCCTGCATTGGCTACTTATTAGCTATTGAACCAAGTCAATAGGTTTTTCTAATGGGATTCAAAATTCTAACCATTATGTTGCCTGTTAAATCTAACAGACCTGTAAAGTACTAAGATCATTGGAAAAGTCATTATTGTGATTTACTGCCAGATGTGACAGCTGCTTTTTGGGAATGCTCTTCTCTCTGACATTCAGGTGATAGCAGTCTTGATGTGTTTTGGCAGCTCCTAAAGAGCAGTATTGTTTAAGATATTTTTTGTTATGGACTGCAGTAAAGATATTGAATAAATAAGGTAATTAATAAGTCATATATAAGGGAAGATAACAGAATGTGGCTGAACTTGTTTGGCTTTGAAAAACTATGACCTGATTAATATTTAGCTGAAAGGCTACCCAGAAACTGTGAGCTGTAGACTAGAGAAAATAGTAGCTGGAAGAACAAAATGATAAATCACTTCAATTTAGTGGTTAAAAAACATGTAAATCAAGAGAAATTTTATCTTTTTAGTGAAGTGTTCATGAAAGTCTGCATAACAACACACACACACCACTTATGTAAAATAAAGTTTTAGGGCTAAAACTATATGATGGATTAAATACTTACCAGGAAAGTATAGTATACTTAGCATACATAGTATACCATAAAGGCTTATTGAGTGCTGGAAAGACCAAACTGGCCTATAAAAAAGACCAAAGGAAGAGTACAAAAGAGACCTGGCAAGCAAAGTATTATATGGTCAATGCATTAAAAAAAATAGCAATCCAAGCAGATAATAACAAGATATAGCAATGGCTAAGAGCAGGAAAATTGAAGTAAGAGACAGAGATTTCTGGGTGCACAACATCAAGCCTTAAGAACAAATGCATACAAAGCCAGAATTGAAAAGACAGCAACAATGCAAATGCCACTTATGCAAAGAAGCTGAAGAAGCAATGGACCACCTAGTTAGCTACTGCAAGAAAATCATACAGATTGATTAAAAATAATGACATGACAAAGTAGTAACAACGATGCACTAGAAGATCTGCCAGAAATAGCAATAGCAATAGCACTTAGATTATATCATAAGAAGAAAGGGAGGAAAGGAATAATTATAGAACATTCCAGTACAGGCTAAGAACGAACCTCGCACTTAAGCCTACTCAACACTGAAAATTTTAAAATTGGACAATTTAAATGATCTGCTAGAACTTTACATTTTTAAACTAGACAATTTTGAACTATAGAACTTTAAATCCTTAAACTAGACATTTTTAACTGTTAGAACTTTAAATTTTTAGCTAGACTTTTCCCCCCAAATTTTAAATTTTAAATGATCTGTTAGAATATTAAAATTCTAAATTGGACATTTTTCCCTTTTAAAAAATCTGGTAAAACCTTCAACACTTTCATTTTCAAATATTTTTTAAAACCACTCATAGAAAAAGAAACTGATGCTATTGTGATCTGCAGAACATGTTCCATGTATACACTTATGCCCATAGAATACCCAAACTATATACCGTATTTTTCGGACTATAAGACGCACTGGTGTATAAGACGCACCAAGATTTTGAAGAGGTAAATAAGAAAAAAAAAGTTTTTGCCCTCCCCCAGCCCCCAGGAGCACTCTGCAGACCAGGGGTGGGTTCCAACTTACTTCGCTGCTGGTTCGCTCCCTCCAGCGCTGCATGGGCACGCCTCGTGGGTGCGCACGCGCTTTGCGTGTGCGCACATGCGCAGTAACAAAAAATCCGAAAAAAACCCCAAAGCCAAAAAAAAGATGGCGACTGCATGCACAGTGCCAGAAGTTGGCTTCTGCACATGCTCAGAAGGGGGAAAAAATTAATTTTTTTTTAAAAAAATTAAAAAAATAAATTCAAAAAAATTCAAAAAAAAAGGTGGCGGCCCCCACGGACCAGCACCGACCGATCCGGTTTGGTGACGTCATTGTGACATCACCAGCAGGCTGCTACCAGTTCAGGAGAACCAGTCCGAACCGGGAGGAAACCACCCCTGCTGCAGACCTCCCAAACTCTCTGGGCACCCCATTTTTGTGAAAAATGGGCCAATGTTTGCCCATTTTTTGCAAAAATGGGGGCATTTTTGCCCTCTCCCAGCCCCCAGGACCACTCTGCAGACCTCCCAAACCCTCTGCACACCCGATTTTTGTGAAAAATGGGCTGTTTTTGCCCATTTTTTGCAAAAATGGGGGCATTTATGCCCTCCCCCAGTCCTCAGGAGCACTCTGCATACCTCCCAAACCTTCTGCGCACCCTTTTTTGCACGGGGCGGGGCTTCGGGAGGCCAAAAATGGCTGTATTCAATGTATAAGATGCACCAACATTTCCACCCTCTTTTAGGGGGGGGGAAGTGCGTTTTATACTCTGAAAAATACAGTATATACTAAATGTAATCAAGCTACTAGAAGAAAAAGTAAAGGGTCTAGAGCAGAGATGTCAAACTTGATTTCATTGAGGGCTGCATCAGGGTTGTGTTTGACCTCGGGGGCCAGGGTGGGTGTGGCCAGAGTGGGTGTGGCCAGCTTGACATCACTTGTGTCAGGATCGTCTGTGGTGGCCCGAATGCTCTGCCAGTGAAAACGGGCTCCTGAGCTCCATTTTCAGCTGCGATGGCCTCTTGCCGCCCTTTGCCAGTGAAAATGAGCTCGGTGGGCTGCCGTGATCCCCCTCAGCTCCATTTTCACTGGCAGCAGGCAGCAGGAAGCGGTCGCAGCTGAAAACAGAGCCTGGGAGGGCTGCACACGGTCTTCCCAAGCTCCATTTTCACTGGCAGAGGCAACATGGACTGGTCCTTTGCTGTTTCTAGGGTGGCCCCGCAGGCCAGATCTAAGCACACCACAGGCTGGATCCAGCCCCCAGGCCTTGAGTTTGAAACCCCTGGTCTAGAGGAAACTCTAACCACTCTGAAACTCAACCTACAAAATGAGAAATCCCAAACCTTGCAAGAAGAATATGCCCAAATTGAACATAATAATGATCAAACAACTTCTAAAAGAATTGACCCCTTAGAGGAAGAAGAAGACAGATGGAAACATGTCACTCATAGAAAAAAACACAAACCTAGTACAAAACCCCTGTCCAACCCAACCCACTCTGATGAAGAAAGTCAAGGACTTAGGTGCACAAGTAGTTTTTTCAACTGTACTTCCAATGAAAGGATAACATCCGGTAAGAGAACAAAGAATTCTAGAAGTGAACCACTGGCTAAAGGGTTGGTGTCAAATGCACGAAGTCTGGGGAACAAACAGGGTGAACTTGAACTATTAATACATGAAGGTAGATATGATATAGCTGGAATAACAGAAACTTGGTGGGATGAAACCCATGACTGGAACATACTGATAGAAGGATACAAACTGTTAAAAAAAAACCCAGACCCCATAAAAGAGGAGGAGGAGTTGCACTGTATGTAAAAGACCATTATATTGCTACAGAAATGCATGAAACCAAAGACGAAAACCTCCTAGAATGCATATGGGTCAATATAAAAGAAAAAAAGAACAACATGGCCATAGGTGTATACTATAGGCCACCCAATCAAGCAGAAAAAATAGATGTCCTTTTTGCTAACCAACTAACAAATATATGTAGGAAACATGCTACAATAGTAATGGGGGACTTCAATTACCCTGCCATCAATTGGAAGACTAATTCTGCACCAAGTGAGAAATCAAATAGCCAACCTAACCAACCTAGCTGACAACTTTGTTGTCCAAAAGGTAGAGGAGGGAACTAGCGGGACAGTCATATTGGACTTAATTCTTACAAACAGAGAAGAAGTGATAGAGGGAGTTGAAACTGCGGGAACCTTGGGTGTGAGTGACCATGTCATACTAGAATTCAACATAATGCAAACACAAGCAATAGAACATAATTACACCAGAGTCTTAGATTTTAAAAGAGCTGATTTTAATAAACTCAGAGAGAACTTGGGAAAGATTCCTTGGAAGAAAATCCTAAAGAGGAAAACAACTCAAGAATCTTGGGAAATGCTGAAAAGTACGATCCTAAAAGCCCAGACCAGCACAATACCACTGAGAAAGAAAAACAAGAAATCCAGGAAGAAACCAGCATGGTCGTACAAAGATCTATCTGATAAACTGAAAGACAAAAAGGGCAAGTACAAAAAATGGAAAGAGGGACACATAAGTAAGGCAGAAAATCAGCAGATAGCCCCAATCTGCAAAGATGAAGTCAGGAAAGCAAAGGCTCAGAATGGACAAAGACTTGCAACAAAAGTCAAAGATAATAATAAAAAAAGTTTCTTACAACATATAAATAACAAGAAAAAAATCAAGGAAACAGTCAGTCCACTAAAGAGAGAAGATGGCAAGGAAAGAAAGAGGCAGCAGAGAGAAAGCAGAGCTGCTTAACTCATTCTTTGCATCAGTCTTCATGCAAAAAGGAACTATAGCCCAACCTACCAAAAACATAACTGTAAAAGACAGACTAGAAATAAAAGTTAAAATAAGCCAAAAATTGGTAAGAGAACACCTGTCTGATCTTGACGAATACAAATCACCGGGACCTGATGGGCTACATCCCAGAATTCTAAAGAAGCTGGCAGATGTCATCTCAGAACCACGGTACCACATCTTTCAAAAATCCTGGAGCACCGGGGAACTACCAGAGGACTGGAAAAGAGCTGATGTGGTTCCCATCTTCAAAAAAGAAAAAAAACAGACCCAGGAAACTACAGACCAATCAGCCTAACATCAATACCCGGGAAGATATTGGAAAAGATAATAAAAAAACAGATCTGCCAATATCCAGAAACGAGTAAAGTAATAACTAGCAGTCAGCACGGGTTTGTTAAAAAGAGATCATGCCAAACCAATCTTATTTCATTCTTCAACATAGTGACTAAATTAGTAGACCAGCAAAATACTGTGAAGAGAAGAATAAAGCACCTTTGGGATAACCATGACCTGGATGACTGAGAATCTCCATAGATATCCATGGTCTAGCAGTAATATTGCTCCAATATTTGAGGGTCTCCTACAAAGATGAGAGGGTCAAACTATTTTCCAAAGCACCTGAAGGCCAGACAAGGAATAGTGATGGAAATTGACCAAGGAGAGATTCAACCTAGAAATAAGGAGAAATTTTCTGACAGTGAGAACAATCAACCAATGGAACAGCTTGCCTTCAGAAGTTGTGGGAGCTTCATCACTGGAGGCTTTCAAGAAGAGATTGCACTGCCATTTGTCAGAAATGGTGTAAGGTCTCCTGCTTGGGTGGGGGGTTGGATTAGATTATCTACAAGATCTCTTCCAACTCTGTTAATCTGTTTAATATGTTAATATACTGCTTCATAGTGCTTTACAACAGTCGGGGGTGTCAAACTTGATTTCATTGAGGGCTGCATCAGGGTTGTGTTTGACATCAAGGGGCTAGGTGGGCGTGGCCAGCTCAATATCATTCATGTTGGGGACACCTGTAGTGGCCCGGGTGGGGCTGGAGGGATCCATTGTCTCCAGTGGAGGAAGGTGAGACCAGGGAGAGCACCAAATCCTTGTCCTCCAGAGGAGCCTCGCTGTCCCTCTCAGGCCATTCGGAGGACCCCCGGATGGTGGCACAGACTGTCCAGAACCCTAGACAGTGGAGGGCAAGTGCTCAGCCCAGCACTAGAGCTCTCAGGGCACCAGGACCTCACAGCTCAACTCAGCCCAGCCCCCTTCCCCGAGGGGTGCCCGGCTGCACTTACCTCCTCCTTGAGGCTGCTGCTGCTGTTCTCTCTCTCCTTGGCCAGGTTGCTCATGGTGTGTGCAGAAGGGCAAAGTGTGTGGGTCAGAGGGAGGCCTCTCCACGCAAGGAGACCTGGCTTTGTAACCAAAGCATCCTCAGCAATAGGATGGGAGACCACCAGGAGAGGTCAGGAGGAGCAGACAAGGGGATGGCAAAAGGGCAGCAGGTGGCCAAGCACTAAGGCAGGAGTTCCCTCAGACCCTCCCACTCATTATAATCTTCCTTTCCTTTCCTTTCCTTTCCTTTCCTTTCCTTTCCTTTCCTTTCCTTTCCTTTCCTTCTTCCTTCCGTTTCCTTATTTTTCCTTCCTTGCTCTCTTCCCATCTTCCCTTCTTTTTCTTTTTCTTTGTCTTTCCTCTTTCCATTTCTCCTTTCCTGTCCCTTCTTGGATGCTCAAATGCAAAAGGGGAAACATTTCTTGATGCCTCCTTGCCTTGTGATCAAATGCCACTTTTGCTAGCAGTTTGTTTTGCTAGCACTCTTCCAGCAAAAATGGAGCCTGGGAGGTCCACATGCGACCTTCCTGGGCTCCATTTTCGGCCGCAACGGCCTCCAGCAGCTCCCTGCCAGCAAAAATGGAGCTCAGGAGGGTTGCACACGGCCTTCTTGAGCTCCGTTTTTGGTGGGAGAGGACTGCCAGAGGCCATCGCAGCCAAAAACAGAGCTCCAGAGGGCTGCATGCAGCCCTCCTGAGTTCCATTTTCACTGGCAGAGGCACTGTGGGCCAGTCCTTTACTGTTTCCAGGGCGGCCCCATGGGCCAGATCTAAGCACCCGTGGACTAGATCTGGCCTGCAGGCCTTGAGTTTGACACCCCTGATCTAAGTGGTTTACAAAGTCAGCATATTGCCCCCAACAATCTGGGTCCTTATTTTACTGACCTTGGAAAGATGGAAGGCTGAGTCAACTTTGAGTTGGTCAGTTTCAAATGCCATTTGCCCACAAGGAAAAACTGAAAGGATCACAACATAGGCAAAATAAAAAAATGAAGAAGCTAAAGTGCTCTGGGACTTAAAAATTCAAACAAGCAGGCACATTCCAGACTTAACAATTGCCAGTAAGAAATGTCTGGATAGTGGATGTGGCTGTACCTGGAGACAACAGAAGAGAAGGCAAAGAATTGGAGAAGATAACAGAATACAAAAACCTGCAAATAAAAATAGTACAAGTGGGGTAAAAGAAAGCAAACATAGTACCAATAGTAATAGGTACCTAGGGTAAAATCCAAAAACATTGGAGCACTATCATCAGCATTGACAAAATCAAAATCAATCAGCAGTCAATTGCAAAAGGCAGCTTTATTTGGAATGGCTTATGCCCCCCAACTAGGTGTGGTTTTTTGGCAATAGTATAGAAGCAGTTTGCCTTTGTCCTTTTGTGGAGCGTATGCTTAACTTTCAAACTGGCACTACACCAAGGAAGTGGGGAATCTAAATTTCCCTCCCGTCTGATATTTATTTTGTAAAATTCTCCCTATCAATGGAGTGGCTTAATAAAAAGAATCCATTGACTATTTAATTCAAAGTCAAAGTTTTAAAGTCTTCCCTTTATAGTTCCCTCTACATGCATGTTAGTCATGATATGGAACAGGTTCTTCTGAACCTAGAACACTGGAAAGATAAAACAAAACAAAAAATAGCTGCACTCTAAGCAATAGATTATTAAATTTACCCCTTGCTCTATAATCCAATTGCTATTCAAAACTCCCCCAGAACTCTATTGACTTTGGCTTTGAACTGTATTTTGCCAGTTCTCAGAATGCAGCACCTTGTCAAGCATTCTAATAAAATCATTACCAACTCTAGCAATGGAAACTTTTGTTCCATTCTCCATTTCAAAGAGCAGCAAAGATTATAACAATTTAACCTTTTTAAAACACCTTCAAACACTGACCCTATATGTCCATTTCCCACCAAGTATTAATTTATATGCCTGCAGTCCTACCTCTATATTAAACATTTTAGGAGCAGCATTCTTTGTGCAAAATCCAATGTGTAGATAATAATAAGATAGATTATCTATGTATTCATACATAGATAATCCAATTATCTATGTATGAATAGATAATTAAAAGTGGGAACTGATAACTTCCTGGCACAATCCTATTAGCTAATAGTTTGCCTCTGGGTTTCTAACCATGGGAAAAAGATAGAGTTGTTTGATGCAGAGTACAGTAGAAGAAAAGCAAAAAAGTATCAGCAGCATTTTTAATTCTAAGAATAATTGGTATCCCTGGCTTATTAAGGGATAAATTTCTTTTCTTTAGAAAGAAACTCCATTAAGGCTTTGGTAAGATGTACATTTATTTAAATTTAGTTAACATATTCTTAAACTAAATAATTGGTTAATTAAAAAAACTTTGAGAACTGAAACAAATAACCCATTTCCCCCTTTTTAAACATACTTGCATTTTTCTACAACTGAAGATTATTGAAGCAGGCTCTGTCATTCTTGCAGAAGACAAGAAGATTTTAACTGATGAGCAAGTTAGGAATTTTTATGAAAGCAAATCAGAAGAGGTAATAAGCTCAAGAAGGTGGGGAGGTGAGGGCACAGTTACTATTAAGATATAAAAGTCTTTCAATATAGAGGAAAATATTGTTCATTGTAATTACTGAAAATTAGTTATGATATAAATTGCATGTTACCATAGTTGTGAAAGTTCAACCATATCATACCTTTTAAATAACCCAGAAGTTAACACCATATGAACGAATTTCTCTCAAGGCTACCTTTCCAAGCCTTCCCAAGGCTACCTTCCCAAAGACTTAAAGGGTCTTCTTCTAGAATCATGAACAATCATTATTCTGATATAACAGTAATGAGACAAGATTTCTATCATTTCAACAATGGCTGGGTGATGTTAAAAAACATTATAATTCACTAGGAGGAATGACTTCAATGCCAGAGCTAGAATAGAGCTAGAATAGCTAGAATAAAGATGTTTTGGTTCTTTGGTTTGAAAGTCTCACTAGATGCTTTTCAGATTTCCCAACTCAGTATCTCCAAAAGCAATAACGTCAATTGAAAGTTATTTGGATAGAGACAGTTGGTGCCTGCAGGTATTCTTGGCACTTCCACACCCCAGTCAGGAACAAAGAATATTTATGTACTTTCTTTGTATGTCACTCTTCTACCTGACATTAATGTATCCAACAACATAAAATGAAGCCTTTTCAAATAATGTAACATTTGGAAGGCAATCCTTTCTCATATTAATATAGTTTACAGTATCTACCAAATCCTTACCTATATTGATGGCATGAGCATTCTCATTTCTAATATCTTGTCTCATTATATTGATGAAGAAGCAGAGGCGCTCTTTGGGATACTAGCCTAATAACCAATTTCTTATCACTATTTTATCCATATAGTACTATTCTAAGGTTTGCTTGGTCAAATACACACCACTATACAGTATAATTATAAATTGTCATCATTAGCTAGGAATTTTAATTTTGATTTTCCTGGGTTTTTTTTTTATTGCTATACTGTATATGCTTCCATTTCCCTCTGTGCTCACATTTTTTTGTTTGTTAATTTGTTTCAAATGCCATGCATTTGATACCTTGGTCTTTTATTGCTAATTTGAACACTTTAATCCATGGCCTGAGAGAGGTTCTTAGGCAGTGCTTCCTGAATTGACAATTCCTTATTGAGAGTCAGTATGCTAATCATAAAATATCTAGAATTTTAAAACAATCTTAGAGTACTGTTATTATAAACATTTCTTAGAAAATATGAGTTTATTTTCATATATACAGTTCTGTGTATTCAACCTCTTTGTTACTCAATAGCCAGTTATATATATTTTAGTACATGTGAGAGCCAGCATGTTATAAAAGTTAAGATATGAGACTAGAATCAGGGAGTGATGTCCTTAGAAGAAAACTAAAATATAAATATTTCAAATAACATGAACTAAGAATGAAAAAATAACATTCTCTTTAACATTAATTCATTTATTGTTTAAAATTAACTTTGACGTTCTGTAAGGTCCTGCCTCTACTCCCCGTTCAAGAAAGTACGAACTCTTGAGATAGCAGCATTTCAAAAGGAATTTTTTATTGAAAGGAAGTGATTGCCAGACAAAAGCAAAGCAAGCTCTAAGGTCCCCTTAGGCAATTCCGTTAGGATAAAGAAGTTAGAAACCCCTCCACTCAGTCCAATCTTGAATGAGCCAATCCACAGGTGCGAAGATGTTGTGAAGACAGTCATCCTGGGAAGGAGATAAGGAACTGTTCCCAGGCGCTTCTTTCAGGAGGCTTCAGAACTGAGGCAAAACAGATGGCCCTGTTTTTACACATTCCCCAAAGGTAAATCAAAGCACAGGGCAGATAGGTGTCAGAGCTAGGATTATAAACTAAGGGATTACAGGATATGTAGGAAACACGAAGAGGGCAATAAGCGAATAAAGGGATCCAGGCCCCCTCCCCACAGAAATGGCAGTATCATGGTAGGGATCTGACACGTTCATTCTTAACCAAGAACTACTACACAATGCAAACAATATATAACTAATTCATGTACTAAAACCTAAACATATTCTCTTCTATAACATATTCTACCTCTATATTCTTTCATCAATTGTGCCTTGCATCCTTCTTCCTCTCTAAAGTTCTAGTGCTTTTGATATAAAGCACATAATCTGTTTGCTATATTTAATAGGAAATATTAATTTCTGTGGTGGTTCTGTTGACTCCAAGATGTCTAAATTAATTCTTATCTCTTAATTCTAATGAAGTGGTTCATTGTAGTTAGCTCAATTATCCAAAGTCATAGGAAACCAGCTAATATGAATAGCTTTGCATTCCTACTTACGGAAGAAACTAGAAATCTTGAATTGTTATTTTGGTGAGTGGGCATTTTATGGTGAATATTTCAGCGGATAATTTTAATGATATGAATTAGCTCAATATTTTTTGTCCTACTCTTTTTTTATTTAGGATAATTATTTCAGGTTTAGAAATGTTCTATACTGCTATATTTCCATGCCATTGTTTTCTAACAAAAATTAAAAACCTTAAATAAAACAACAATAAAATAACCACAATGTTTAAAATCCACAAACAGACAAACTGAAAAAACAAAATTAACTTCTTAAAAGCCAAAAAACTAAATTAGTAACAGGAAAATTTGAAGGGAGTTCTCCCATAAACATCTGGATGAATAGATAAGTCTTCATTTTTTTCTGAAAGAAGAAATGCAGTCAGTTGAATGCCTGGTAGAGGCAAAACTATTCAGCTGAATTATTGTTAACAGTAATTATTGTTACTCCTGGTACTGCAATGTGAACTAATCTATTCTGAGAATAGAACAAATCTGTCAACTGATCTTATTGTACAAGGTGGTACAGTATTAGATGAGACAGACTGTAACTACTGAGGGCCTAAGGAATTTCAAAGCTTTACATTGGATTGTCACATTGGATTGACTCACAGACAATCATGTAGTGCTTTCAGGTTTGGCTTTTTTTTAATATAAATTTTATTTGTACATTTTTCTTTAACATATATGAGTGCTTAATAAACAGTGTGTTGTCTGGGTCAATTTACCTATAAAGGTAAAGGTAAAGGTTCTCCTACACATATGTGCTAGTCATTCCCGACTCTAGGGGGTGGTGCTCATCTCCGTTTCAAAGCCGAAGAGCCAGCGCTGTCCGAAGACGTCTCCATGGTCATGTGGCTGGCATGACTAAAAGCCAAAGGCGCACAGAACACTGTTACCTTCCCACCAAAGGTGGTCCCTATTTTTCTACTTGCATTTTTACATGCTTTCGAACTGCTAGGTTGGCAGAAGCTGGGACAAGTAACAGCAGCTCACTCTGTTACGCAGCGCTAGGGATTCGAACCGCCAAACTGCAGACCTTTCTGATCGACAAGCTCAGCGTCTTAGCCACTGAGCCACCGCGTCCCAATTTATCTATACATAATATCAATAATAATAACAATATTTACTTGTATATAGTAGTATTCTTCCAACTTCTAATTTCTACCTCTGTTATTATTATAAAACAAATCCCATGTTAAAAAGTATTCTGTATCCTCTTTATCTTTTATCTTTAAAGTTAACCTATCCATTTCCGCACAGTCTAATATTTTTTAATTATGCTTCCATCTGTAGGAGTTCTCTCATTTTTCCAATATTGTGCTGCTATCATCACATGTAATATTAAATATACAACCTCTTTGTCATATTTTTCTGGTAATATACCTAACAAAAATATTTCTGGCTTTAAGTCTATATGTTGCTTTATCATTTTCTCTAACCAAGTATGTATTTTCATCCAATATCTTTTGCCTTTGGGCATGTCCACCACATACTGTATGGTAGTACAAGCCTGGTATCTGATTGCATTTCCAACATTTGGCGGTCATGTTTTTGAACATCTTTGCTAGTCTTGCCGGTGGCAAATGCCACCTGTAAAACATTTTGTGATAGGTTTTCCTTATATGTAATTGCCATTGTCAATTTATAATTTCTATCCCAAAGTTTTTGCCATTTGTCTAGTTCTATTGTATATCCAAAATTCTTTGCCCATGCTATCATTGTTTCTTTCACTTGTTCATCTTCCATTTTTAGGCTTAATAAATAACTATATTTTTAAAAAAAATAATTTTTCATCTGTTCCTAATAGTATCCAATCAAGTGCTGTTGGTTCTTTATAAAAGCCATATATTCTAGAATCTTTCACATATCTTGATTGTATTTGCAGATGTGGCCACCATGCGAGGTTCACTCCTTCATTTTGTAGTTCCTATTTAGTTTTAAGTTCCCCTTTCTCATTTAAGATATCTTTATACGTTACAATTTTTCCCAAATTTACAACATTTGGACATCAATGCTTCCATTGTGGAAAGCCAGGCTGAAATTTTCATATAGTTTTTTTTATTTAACCTTTTCCTATATTAAGTATAGAGCGTTCCTTACATAATGTCTTTGAAAGTATTTATGTATTTTATTTTTTTCGTACCACAGGAAGGCATGCCATCCCAATTGGAGATCATGCCCCTCCAGCAGTAACAATCTTCTATTTCTACGAGTTATCCATTCTTTCACCCACGTTAGTGTAGAAGCCTGATAGTAAAGCTCCCAATCCGGCAATCCAAAGGCCCCATTATTCTTTGAGTCTTGTAACATTTTCAGTCTTATTTTTGCTCTTTTCCCCGCCATATGTATTTCAAGATTATTGTATTTAATTCATCAAAAAAAAATTTCTCTAATTTTATAGGAATCATTTGAAACAAAAACAATAGCTTCAGCAGAATATTCATTTTTATGGTTGCTATCCTTCCTGTCATTGACAATTGCAGGTTTATCCACTTCTCCAGATCAAGTTTAATTTGTTGTATTAACCTCATGTAATTATCTTCTTTAAGTGTTGCACATCTAGCTGTTAGGTAAATTCCCAAGTATTTCACTTTCTTAACTACCTGAATGTCTATTTTCTTTGTCAGTTCATTTTTCTGTTTATCTGTAAGATTTTTAGCTAGTATTTTCATTTTGGCTTTAACAGTCCCATTAAACACTCATTTGAATAAATGTATGCCTGACTTTTGTAACATGGGAAGAATGAGCTGTTAAGCTGTTAAGAGGGATCTTTGAGAAAAAAATTACCCAGTTTTGAGAAAGAAGCTCAAAATAACTCCTTTCTGATTTTACTTATGTGTCATAAATTACTTAGTCAGGATTTTTATTCTGCCATGTCTATTTCTTGCCTTGGCCTATCTCAAACACCTGCTATCTTGAATCCATCCATTGCAGTGGAAAGGTGTGCACCCCACTAATCCTAAATTTATTCTGAGTCTGTCCTACACTTAAAAACAAATTAAGCAGGTATGGATTAAGAGCCGAGGTGGCGCAGTGGTTAGAGTGCAGCACTGCAGGCTACTTCAGCTGACTGCTAGCTGCAGTTCGGCAGTTCAAATCTCACCGGCTCAAGGTTGACTCAGCCTTCCATCCTTCCGAGGTGGGTAAAATGAGGACCCAGATTGTTGGGGGCAATCTGCTGATTCTGTGAACCGCTTAGAGAGGGCTGTAAAGCACTGTAAAGCGGTATATAAGTCTAAGTGCTATTGCTATTGCTATTGCTAAATGGGTGTCTTAAGCCTAGCCCAATAATGTTGCACCCTTAACAAAAGTGAAAATCCCATGCTTGAGACCAGCGGTTCTCAACCTGTGGGTCGTGACCCCTTTGGGGGTCGAACAACCATTTCACAGGGGTCGCCGCGCGCGTTAGCCCACCATCTTGGTGCCACCGTCACTGCAGGGGTAAAAAGGTCCCGGTTCGGCCGTGCCTGTGGGTCGCCGTCAGCTGGTAGCCCGGATGCCGCCATTTGGGTGGTTCTACCCTCTGAGCATGCGCAGAATGCTTTGCGCATGCGCACAGGGTAAAAGAACCCAAATGGCGGCGTCCGGGCGGCGTCCGGGCGGGTGGGCGGTGCCTCACGCTACCTTGGCGACCGGCTCTAAGGCGACCGACAGGTACAAGCGAACCGGGAGCATTTCACCCCTGGGCTCTACCAATCCCCCCCCATTCCTTCTAAAATCGAGGTAGTAGGGAATGACACAAAGTGACAAAGTCGGTTGAGAACCACTGCTTGAGACAGAAATAAATGTAATATTTGACAACACCTTCAGACCAAACCTTTAAAATTCAGTCACAAACCATGCCAAAGATAATGTGTTTTTTAATAATGTAGATTAAAGTTGAACACAGCAGATAAGGACAATTACAAAAAAAATGACTAAAGACAAGTGTGGCAGTGAAAGAATTAAGGGCATGATAGTGGTGCGGGGGGGGAGTCTTTGGTGCTTCCCTTCTCTTGATGCTCTAAGCTCATCTTATTTGGTTTTAGTGATTAAACTAGAGCTGAAAGTAAGAGCATGCCTGCAATGTGGCATTTAGTTATAATATGCTCTCTGGCATGACTTATTTTTAGCAGTCATGATCAAAGAAAGCTCTGAAGAATGGGTAGATTGGAATGAAAATGGACTCTTGCAATTCAACCTATCTTACAAAGTTGTTGGGGGGAAAATAAGAGGGAAATCTTGACCTTCTTAATAAATGATGGAGAATTAATGTAATAAATAAACAATTCTGGTTTTTTAGTGTCAATATCAATCATTCCTATTCAGAGGAGCTATTAGGTAGGTATGCTAGTTTGACATGACAATTGTATTCTGTTTGGGGCAAAGCAAGTTAGAGAAGCCTCCATTTTACAAAGCATTTCCATCTGGTCTGCCTAAAGAGTAGGACATGACAGTACTAATTTAATTTAATTTAATTTATTTATTTGTCAAGCATATATGATTACAAGAAAAGTATAGACAAAGTATAAACATGATTGTATATATGTATTGTGAGCTCGTGTATTGTTTCGGTTGAAGCTGAAGTAGTCATTAATAGGTAGGACATTGTGGCAGATAATTTTGTGAGCTACACTTAGGTCAGATCGAAGGCGGCGTAGTTCTAAATTTTCTAGTCCCAAAATGTCAAGTCTGGTTTCATAAGGTATTCTGTTGCGAACAGAGGAATGTAATACTCTTCTTGTGAAATATCTCTGGACATTCTCAATTATGTTAATGTTTGATATATAGTGCGGACTCCAGACAGATGAGCTTTTATTCAAGAATTGGTCTAGCAAATGTTTTGTATGCTCTGGTTAAAAGGACAATGTTACCAGAGAAGAAACTACGCAAGATTAGGTTAACCACTCTTAATGCCTTCTTAGCTATGCTGTTGCAGTGGGCTCTGGCACTTAGATCATTAGAGATGAGTACTCCAAGGTCCTTTACTGAGTAAGGATCATCAACAAGGTCATGATCATATAGTTTGTATTTTGTGTTCTGATTATTTTTGCCAATGTGTAAGACTGAGCATTTGTTGATTGAGATTTGAAGTTGCAACTTGTTTGACCATTCTCATACATAGTCAAGGTCTTTCTGAAGGGTAGTAGTATTGTCTGTGGTGTTACATGGTTTGACATCATCGGCGAAGAGAACGCAGTTGCTTATAATGTGATCACAAAGGTCATTTATGTAAAGTATGAAGAGTGTTGGTCCTAGAACGCTGCCTTGAGGGACACCCCTATTGACAGGTGCAGGATTTGATAGAGAACTCTCTATTTTAACCACTTGTTGTCTGTTTGACAGGAACGCAGTTATCCAATCATGTAAGGGTCCAGAGATGCCATAAGATTTTAGTTTCAGAAGTAGTTTGTCGTGTACCACTGAATCAAAGGCTTTACAAAAGTCTATGTAAATTGCGTCTATTGCTTTACCCTGATCG
>QLTV01003966.1:87629-106453 GCA_003457575.1 Thermophis baileyi
GTGAAAAATAAGGATTTCTTTAAATTTTCTAACTTGAATAATATGTTATCTTGTTCTTTCCTTGGGAGAGTGCCAAAAGCATTAATGAGACCAGTTTCTGTGCTGTTAAGTACATCTTCACCGAACAAGGCTGGCTTACTCTCACTTTCTTCCTCTCTCTTTCCCAAGGTTGAGAATGCAGAAGAGACAGCAACCTTGGGAGCTCGCATGTTAACAATTAACGGTTTAACCCTTTCCTCACAGAAAACTCTGATGGGAAAGATTTGAAAGGAGGCTAGATGTGGCTTCATCTTAAATAGCATCAGCGGTATGGTGGGATGCTTGAAAGACAGAAGTATCCACTTCCAATTTGGGTCCTCAGGAAGCCATTCCACAGCACAGAGATCAATCTGCCCCCAGTGACAGTGAAGGAGCTGGCTTAGGGACTTCAGTATAGCACTCTTGGTATTCCAGCGTCCATAATTAAATCTGTTCATATGGATTCTAAGAGCAATCTGATGTGTTTGTAATGAGCGATGTGATTGATGTAATTGTAAGGGAGATGCTTCCAATGAAACGTCTCTATTAATACCTCCTCCTCTTGTTGCCTTGTCTGGAGAAGGGCTGTTTTTCTGAGTGGGTTGCCACTTTTTAGCAGGCTCTTTAACTGTTTCCCCGGGTCTTTGCTCTTTTTCCTCTTCCTTATCCTGAGTATGGGATTTACCCACATCTGCTGTAAGGACTTTAGTGGGGGTGCCTGAAGCCCGATGTTGTGCTTGCAGAAAAACAGCTATATCTTTTCTCAGTGTCTCTACGTCATGTTGGATGGTGATTAGTTGTTCAAATATTGAGACAACCATTTGCACTGTGAGAAGGCATTGCTTTGCCATAAACTCTGTTGTATTCTCCCACGGTAAGCTCTCCACACTCTGAATTAGTTTGTTGTTAACCTTTTTAGTCTTTATCTCAGTCTCCATACCGTCTGTCGCTGGACTCGTTGTTTGTGAAAACAGCTGGCTTTCATTTTGCTCCCCTCCCCCCCGATCGGGAAAGTCTAGTATCTGCTGTTTTGACAGATCTCTTGGAGGTCCCGTTCTAACCTCTCAAGATTGTTGGAAATGGAGGGGGGGGTTAGTTTTACTTACAAATCTCTTGTCAGCAAAGTGCTCCTCAATTCTTGGTTGTTTTGCAGTCTTCACTCTGGTGGCAGATCCCGGGCTGGTGCCATGGCGCTTCTTTCTTTTCCCCATGCCTAATTAGTCCACAGCAACAAAAACTTTGTCTATGTTGTGGTCTACGCTGTTATAGTCTCCAAAAAATATTATTTAAATAAAAAGGATCCAATGGGGGTACTAAAAATTGATAAAATAAAATAAAACCAAGAGGAGCTGCTGCAAACATGCTCCGGCAGCAGCAGCCCTCCAGTCAGAGTATCAGAACCTTTCTAACATTGTCTTCTGTAAAGTCGGTGTGTATTAGATCATTGTAGTTGTTTGTAGTTCGACTAGGAAATATTGGACATGAGTTGTTGCTGTTTACAAAGACTGAGCCGAAGAATGTGTTGAAGAGGTTGGCTTTGTCGGTTTCATCATTACAGTCTTTTTTGTTAGGTCCTTTTAGGGGTGGGATGGTTCTCGTCTCTTTAAGTTTGTTGTTTATGAAATTGTAGAATGCCCGGTTGGATTTTGTGCACAGGAGGTTTTCCTCTTGTTTGATATGATAATTTGTGTATTCAGTCTTTATTTGTTTGCATAAGTTTTTGTATCAGTTTTTATAGTTGGTTATGTGGCCCATTTTGTTTTTTCGCCAGAGAGATTTTTTTTTTGCTTGAAGCTTCCTTATTCTTGTGGGTAGTTTGTTTTTTCTGTTTTTGGGAATTATTAGTGGTACGTATAGTTTAATGACTCTTTTGACTTGACGTAAGAAAATGTTGTAGTGGTCTTCAGCAGTGTTGCAGTCAGTGAATAGGGTTTGCCAATCAAGAGATGAGAGGTCAGTGTTTATGAGATCAAATTTAGCTTTTTTGAAATTATAACTGGGGATCCTGTCATTTTGTTGATTTTTGTAAGAGTGTATATTGAGATTGAAGTCAATCATACTGTGATCGCTGTTGGAAAAGGGTTCTTTTATTTGTAATCCATAAATTGAGTTTGAACTGTTACAGAAGATGAGATCAAGGCAGTTTTTGAGTCTAGTGGTGTTGGATACTAGTTGATCCAGACCCAGATTTGTTACAGCATTGTACGGGGTTGAATGTATAGGTTCTGTTGTACATTCATTGAGGGACCATTTGATAAGAGGTAGATTTAGGTCACCAAGAAAGATGAAAGGGTATGGGCTGGAGGCTGCCCACGTTAGGAGTGAAGTTAACTTATTCGCATGTTCAATGTCGTAGTCTGGGGCTCTGTAACATAGTAGAAATCGTAATGTGGTGTTTAAAGATAATTCACAGATGATGGTCTCTGGAAGAGCAAGATCGTGTGTTACCTGGATGTTTTTTAGATTTAAGGACTTTTTGTAAAAGATGGCAACTCCGCCTCCTCTACGGAGTTCACATGATAGTTTCTGGCACGTTTCGCAGACAAATATAATGTCGAAATTGGTCGTATTTAATAGGAGGAGGAATTCATGTATTTTATTTACAAGGCTTCTTGCATTAAGTAGCTTGCATTTAAGGTCTTTATTAGTTGGATTTATTACTATTTATTGTATTACTATAATTTATTTATTGTATATACTATTTATATATTATATATTATATATATTGTGTTTCCCCGAAAATAAGACCCTGTCTTATATTTTTTTTGAACCCTGAAATAAGCGCTTGGCCTTATTGCCATGCACTCAAAAGCCTGATTGGGCTTATTATCAGGGGATGTCTTATTTTGGGGGAAACAGTGTGTGTGTGTGTGTGTGTGTATGTGTGTAATTATACTATGTATAATTTATTTATTGTATATACTATTATTGTATTATTATAATATTGTATGTACTATTTATTAGTTTAATTTATTACTAGACAAGCTTTGATGGGGAAGGGCTGCACTTAACATCTGGAAAAAGTTTAAGAATGGCTGGAGATGAGGCAATAATATAAATGTGTAAGAACTGGATTTTTATTTTCCTGGATCTGGGAGATGATAAATTAGGTCTTTGTTTTTTTAAACATGTTAAACCAATGTAACAAACAATGGATATAAGCACCACTGTTCTACCTAATGAGATAGCTTATCCATCTTACAGTAATTTTACTGAACATTACAGTTAATGTTTACATTAATTGTACGTTAAAATTGAGAACAAATACTAATAAAAACATCAAACCATTCTTACTGGATCCACAAAGTGCTGCCTGATGGCCCTGGTTTTCTGATCCCTTTTGGGTAAAGGGGACTCTGAGGTTCAACTCTAGGGCTGTATTGAGGAATTTACAAAGCATCTGGCTGACAAAATTGCTGAGATCCATTCTCAGTTGGAGACCCAGTGAGGTATGGGTTTACTAGGGATGCTTGGGGAACAATCTTACCCATTAACTGGGAACAGTCTGATCCTGTTGGATGTAAGGAAGTCGTCAGGATCCTTGGGATGATAAGTACATTATATCCCTTTTTCAAGAAGCCATCACTGAACCCTATTATTCCTGCTAACTTTTATCCAGCTTCCCTTTTTAGAAAAATGGTTGAGAAGGTAATGCTGCAGCTTCAGAAGATCCTGAGTGAAACAAATTATCTTAACCCCTTCCACTCAGGTTTCAGGCCCAGATACAGGATGGAAATAGCACTGGTCACACGTTGATGATTGGGAGCAGGCAGGAATAGGATGGAGGTAGTGCATTCAATCGGGCTCTTTTTGACTTCTTGGCAGTTTTCGATATCATTGATCATGGTTTTCTTTAGGGTTAACTTTGGAGTTGACAGTGGGAGATGAGAGTTGAGAGTCTTGTGCTGGTTCACTTCCTTTCTCTGGGACTGGTCCAGGGGTGAAATTCGACCGGCTCGGTCTGGCTTGGGCGAGCCGGTAGGGATGATTTAAATCCATTCACCGAGGTGGTAAAAAACACCCCTAGTTGGCCCCACCCACACCCGCCCGCTCACCCGGTCACCGCTCACCTCTTCCGGCTGCTCGCTTGGCCCTTCCTTTGGAACTATGGTAAAAAAAATACCGGTAGTTCAGACCTTCCAACTTCTCATGAAAAAAAATATCTCGCGATGTTGGAAGGTTTTTTTACTGTAGTCCCAAAGACTACTTTTCTTGCCCTGCATGTGACGGTGGAGAACAGAGCTGGAAAGTAAGTTAGTGAAAAGATGTGGCTGCCTTGGGAGGGTTGGGGGGTGAGGGACCTGTGTGTGTGAGAGAGAGGGGGGATGACGACGGAGAGAATATTGCTGCCAGCCCTGGATAACTCTCTAAGGTTGGATCAAATCTCTCTCTCTCTCTCTCTCTCTCTCTCTCTCTCTCTCTCTCTCTCTCTCACATACACACACCGTTCTTTCTTTGAGATTGCAGCACAGATGCTCCTCCCAGGATTGCAAGGCTGAAGGCTTCGGATGGAGCATTTCGGGGATGTTTGTCTGTGCTGCAATCCCAAGTAAAGAACGATCGGCAGGAAGGGGGGGGATTTTCCTGCAGCCTGTCCTTTCTTTGGGATCGCAGCACAGATGCCCCTCCCAGGATTGCAAGGCTGAAGGCTTCGGATGGAGCATTTGGGGGATGTGTGTCTGTGCTGCGATCCCAAGTGCAATCCACATTGACTTTCTTGCCAAAAAGATCACAGAAGGTGATCACATGACCCCGGAACATTGCAACTGTCATAAATACATGGCACTTTCCAAGTGTCTGAATTTTGATCACATGACCGTGGGGATGTTGCAATGGACGTAAGTGTGAAAGATGGTCATAAGTCAATTTTTTCAGTGTTGTTCTAACTTTGAAAGGTCACTAAATGAATGGTTGCAAGTCGGGGACTACCTGTAGTCTATGTCAATTTATTCCTGCTGTGTTCTGTGAAACTTGTTATTTAGCTAGTATATGTGTTGGGATCAGGGAGATTGGTTAGCAGCTAGCAAATATTCTAGCTTTTCTTACATGAAATCTGCCTATATCTTTACATCTGTAGGTCTGGTTTTAAGATTGTGATCATATAAAGCGAATAATTCAAAATTAAACTTTTATTGATAAAATGCTGTCTCTTCATCTTGACACTGGATATGGGATTTGCAGCAAAAAGAAGGCTGGGGAATTCTGGAGGTTGAAGTCCATACAAGTAGCCCTCGATTTAACAACCATTCCTTCCACCCTCTGTTCCCACCTTCCATTTCATGAGGCCAATAACTTTATTCTGGAAATTACATGTTCAGAAGGAAGCCGAATCCAGTATGCCCCTTGAAATTAACAGGATTAACTTCTGCATATACAGGTAGTCCTCAATTTACAACAGTTCATTTAGTGACCATTCAAAATTACAATGGCACTGAAATGTCTGCTTTTCAACTTACAGTCATTGCAGCATCCTCATGGTCACATGATCAAAATTCAGATGCTTGTCAACTGGTTCATATTTATGACAGTTGCAGTGTCCTGGGATCATGTGATCAACTTTTGCAACCTTCTCACATATTCACTTAACAACTGTGTTATTAACTTAACAACTGCAATGACTTACTTAACAACTATGGCAAGAAAGGTTGTTAAATGGGGCAAAATTCAGTACCAAAGGAGCAGCTCCTTGCATTGTGGCTTCTGTAATGAATATGAGAAGCCCAGCCAATGTTTTGAGCACGGTTAACATCTCCAGCCTAATGAGTTCTCCGTTAACACTCACCACACCTGTCAATTTACCAACTCCAGTTACTGCACCAGTGAACATCACACATCCAGTCACTATCACCTCACCAATGAATCTCCCAACACCAATGACATTAGCTGGCCCTTTAAATATAGCCATGAGACCTGTGGAAAGCATGCCTTTCCTTCCCCAGGCATTGCCAACCTCTCCCCCCTAGTAAAAAAAAAACCTAGAGCAAAAACTTCATGCAGTATTAAAAAGAAGACTAGAAAAGGGGGCTGCTGTGTATTGTTTAATAGACTGCTAAATTGGCAAAATGGACTGCTAAATTGGCCATGCCCACCCAGTCACATGACCACCTAGCCACACCTACCCAGTCACATGACCACCTAGCCACACCTACCCAATCACATGACCACATAGCCACACCTACCCAGTCACATGATCACATAGTCATGCCCACCCAGTCACATGATCACATAGCCATGCCCACCCAGTCACATGACCACATAGCCACGCCCACCCAGTCATATGACCACATAGCCATGCCCACCAAACCACGCCCACAGAACCAATAGGGAAAAAATTTGAATTTCACCCCTGGACTGGTCCCAATTGGTGTTGATAGGAAATGAAAGGTCCAGCACCTTTCTAACATCTATCTGAAGCTGTGGAGATCTGGGTGGGGAACAAGAGTCTATAACTGAATGGAGTGACTGTATGTAGAAGGCTCCTCTGAATATGAGAATTTACCATCTTTGGCCCTGGATGAGATTGCACTGTTCTAGATGTACCTGGTGTATAATCTGGGGGTCCTCCTAGTTTCACCACTCCTGCTTGAAGAGCAGGTGGCAGTAATGGCTAGGAAGGTCTTCACTCAACTTTGTGTTGTACAGTAGTTATGTCCTTTTCTGGATCAAGAAGCCCTGGTTGGAATCCAGGAAGAGAGCCTTCTCTGCTGTTCCCTGCCCTCTAGAATATCTTACCCCCAGAGTGGGCTTCCAAAGGAGTATTAAGACCTGACTCTGCCAAATTGCCATAGGGGTTGAAGAGTGATATATTGGGGACAGATGCTGATGTGAGAGTTACTGCCTGTGCTTTTTTAAAATTTGTAATATTTTAGTTTTAACTTTGTTCTTAATTCTGTTTTATCTTTGGGGTTTTTTTATGCTTTATACCATTTTTTATTATTATATTGTAAACTGCCCTGATCACTTAGTGCGATGGGAGGTATAGAAATGTGAGAAATAAATAAACAGTATAGATCAAGGTTTAGAACCAAGCTGGCATCAATATGTTGGAAGACCAAGGAAGTGAAATTTCAAAAGCATCATCTGCTAGGAATAAAATTTTAAGATATCATAAAAAGAAAAGCATATAGAGCACAAATTCCCATGCATAACATTTCCTGGCTAACTAAAATCTCATATTTTATTATAGTTTTCATTAACAGGTTGTTAGACAATTGGTAATAAATATAGTGATATTTTATATCTCATTAATAACAGGATGAATGCAGTGAGGTCAAAATCTTTCTTGGTATTTAACACAAAACATTTTTTCTGCAGCCTAATTTTGAAGACTTTGTTTCATATATGCTGTCTGCACCCTCCTATATTCTGATAATATCTGAAAGAAAGCATGGCCAAAGTATGCCTTTTTTACATGAATTGGAAGTAGTGGAAGAGGAAGAAGAGGAGGAGGAGGAGGAAAAGGAAGAAGAAGAAGTAGAAGAAGAAAAAGAAGAAGAAGAAGAAGAAGAAGAAGAAGAAGAAGAAATGAAAGAAAGGGGAGAATTTTTATCTGAGGCATGGAGGAAACACTCTGTGACACCTGTAATTGGGTATGTCATGTATGCTTATATGTATGTATATATGAGAAAAATATTTATTTTGCAAGTTCATAATTCACAATTAGTATCAGGCTGGATTCAGGCTTAAAACAGATTCATTTGAACCAAATGCATTATATTAGTCTAATGTAAATCCCATTAAGTTATTAGATCCAACCATTTGTTTACTGAAGACAATTTCTGCTGAAATTAATGGGATTTATAACCTTGAATATCTTGTTCCCCAATCTGATCTAAGCTAAAATTGCCTGGTCTCATTCAATTACTTGTCTAATGGCTATAATTTAGACAGACTTTAAAGATTAGGTTCATAATATATCACAGGATCATTGTGGGGCTGAAAGGATTTAATGCATTGAGGCTTTAATTGATTTTTGCAGAATTTATTATTTAGACATTATAACAGACAAGACCAACTGTCATATCCCTGACTAAAGGTCCCCTCCTTCCATCTGGAATAATTGTCATTTCCAACAAGTGCATAACTTTGAAAAGGATTCACAGTGAACAAGGAAACTCAATCAAATCAAACCAAAATCAAAACTGGTGTTCAATGAAATAATAGAAATCACAGCCAGCTTGCCCCCACATAAGTTGCTTCAGCTTTTAATAAGTTTCAGAAACTAATGGAGTCCACCTAAATTTGCAATAACTCATTAAAATAGAAGGAAAAAAAGAGACCATTAATTCACATAAAGGTTTGATTTTTGTGTTGTGATGAATGTATGCCCTGATGTGTTCTGATAATCTGAAAGAGAGGGAGGGAGGAAAGAGGATGTTAACCAAAATTTATCAGTACTGTAATGTGTATGCAAATATAATTATTTGAATACTTTTGTAATTAAAAAACCAGAATGGCAGTTTACTAATTCATTTGGACCACTTCTAAAACAGTCAATTCATCAGAATGTTGAGAGAATTTTCAAAGGAAGATTTTTTTAAATGCTTGCTATTCTCATATTTTGTTACAGCAAATAGCAACCTTGGCTAATCTCACAAGCATAAATCAGTTATTACATTGTTATGTATCTGAATGGGAACTATCTGGGAATGCCAGGCCAAAAGGCTAAATTGGGAAGCTGAAGAAACACCTCAGAAAAAATTAATGGCAAATCATTTTTGTGTTGTTGCCAAAGGACTTGAGGAAGTATTTATCTTGTTCAGTATAATACTGACACCACTTTCGCATCTCTTTTTTGCCTTTGATACGTTGTTATTTGGCTTCAGGATCAGAGTATTTAATTTTGAAGATGTTGATCATAAAGTAAGTCCTGTGTTAATATTAAATACATTTTTACATTATTTTCCTTTTTGTTAGTTTGAAAGAGATGTTGCAAAATCAAGACCTGTTACATCACTGTGATATTCAGGATCGTGTTGAAGAAACAAGCAGGCAACTTGCCTTCTTTTTCTCTGATTTTTCCAAGCAAAGGAATGAAAAATTTGTTGAAAGAACACTGGCATTGATCAGACCTTCCCTTTTAAAAGAAAGAAGAGGTTGGTGGCAATTATTACAGGCACTTTGCACACAACTGAAATATATGGCACTTTGCTATTTTTACTAGGGTTTGATAAAAAGAAAGTGAAAGAAAGGCAGAAGTGGTGGTGTTTTATGAGATTGGCTAAGAGCTGACAGTACTTTATACAGATGATTGCATGTATCTGAAAAGTTACCTTTTCTAGCTTGAGAAACCTATTCTGATTCAAAGTCCTGGTACACTATTTTTAAATGTATACATTACAGTTTTAACCCATCTTTTTGCATATAAAAAATAAAATAAAAACAACTGAGAGCATTTTTAAACAAAAAGATCTAAAGAAATGCACACTTAAAATGTGGTGTAGTTTGAAACATACAGACTTATTCTCTCTCTTTTTCTTTTTTTTTGCATGAGAATAAATGAAAATGTGTGAGTTATAACTCAAATTAATGGAAAGCTTAAAGGAAAACTACTCTTAGAAAGCTCAACAGGAAAATATTATGGAACAGCCTTTTCCAACCTTGAAAACTTTCTGAATCCCCCAGCTAGTATGGATATTATTCTGAATACTGGGGATTAATGAGAGGCTGCCCATGTATCAGAAAGCTATCACAGAAATATATTGTGTATTTCAAATAATCATTATACATGAATATTCTCAAGCAGCAAATATCTAACTGCACGATGAATCACAGTCATTTTGCTATGGAAGATTGCTTTGTGTTGCTGCACTCATATCCTAATTTTCCATTCAGCAAAATTAAAAAAAATTAAAAAAATCTAAGTAATAATCTAAATAATCCTGTCCCAATCCATTATAGCTCTCATTATTATTTAGTTTATGATTGTGATAGGTCTGTTTCCTCCGTCAATAGCTTTCTTTTCAATGTTAACAGGTTTACTCTCTCCAGGTATTGGAATATAACTTAGCTGTTAGATCAGAAAAAAAGTATAGAACATGAGAGAGGATGTTTACATTGGAGCACAGAATAAGATTTAAGGCCAAAATTGATAGGATAGTGAAGCTGTATCATCCTCATATTAGAGAAGTCATTTAGATATTTAGATATAAATAAAAGTAATGCGGTCAATATAATTTTTGCTATGCAGAATCTATTCTGAATAGAATTGTGGAAAATGGCTTTGAAATAGCCATGCAAAAGGAAATCACCTTATCAGAAGAACAAGCTCGTGAATTCTACCGAGAACATGAAAATCAAGATTATTTTCCATATCTTTTGGATCAAATGACCAGGTACCCAAGTTAAATGCATTTTCTACAATACAGCATTCCATGAGTAACTATCTTATTTTACAATAAGAAATCATAGTATCACATATGTTATATGCAGAAGCTATGAATCCATGATGAGCATCACAAATCTGCAAGAATTTCTCAGAGTTCAACTTCTAGCACCAGTGGGCTCCTATGTGAATCTTGTTACTATCCAGGATCATCCAAGGAGGGCAGAAATTCAATTGTTGGATTGAGGCCATCACCTTGACTGCTTTTGTTTCAGTCCCTGTTATTGCCCAATGTTTGATTTCATTGTGCAGTCACAATGTCTGTATCAATTTAATTTAGCAATTTTCAGTGATAGAACTTGCACCACAGACATTATTATAAAACTCTTGTGTTGAGACTGATAATCATTGTACTTATCCTGACCAAGGATGAAATTTGGAATTTCATCCTTGATCAGGATAAGTACAATGATTATCAGTCTCAAAAGGAAAAATATTCTTAAGGCAAAAATTATGTGAAGATGGTCTTGTTAGCAGTAGTAGTAGTTGTAACTATCATTATAGGCTGCTGGAGAATTTTAGTTAAGTCATTAAGGAAGTTTAAAATAACAGAAATGGTATGGATTTCTAATTTGTTGAGAAACAGTCTGTCTAAATATAATCAGTTCTGATGAGGGCTTACATTAATGCTGATATCTTAAACCAGGGGTCTCAAACTCTGCAGCTCACTTCATGAAATTTGAGATTGTTCATTGACTCCCAAAAGATGTTTTATGTGAAAGCAATTTTAACAGTATCACTTTAACAACAACAACTCTAATAAAGAATAATGTTATCAATTCTTCGGGTCAATATTTACCACTTTGGGGGATTTTGTCTTAAACAGATTTGTATGGTTTCCCTTGTAATTGTAAACACTCTTAATTTTATGAAGAAATCCTGATTTTGGCCTTTTTTTTCAAGAATTTGTTGGTTACATTCCAGAATGTTTGTTACTGAATTTATATTCATTCAGAAGAATGAATGAATGAATGAATGAATGAATGAATGAATGAATTAATAAATGATAAATAAATAAATAAAAAATAAAATAATAAAATAAAATAAAATAATAAAATAACATAAAATAAAATAAAATAAAATAATAAAATTAAATAAATAAATAAATAAATAAAATAAATAAATAAATAAATAAATCTATATTTGTCTTGACCAGTGGGCCAACTCTTGCTCTTGCTTTGGTACGAGAGAATGCAATCCAAAAATGGAGGAATTTACTTGGCCCAAAGATAATCCAAGAAGCAAAGGAACAATATCCCCAAAGGTAATCTTTTTTATTGTAATAATGACATCTTGAGAACTGTGTTTTCTCTATTGAAGTTGTGCTCTCTTGTGATGTTTATGACAACAGTGCCATCATCTGGATAGTATCTTATACTACTTGTTATATAACTACATGTTATAGCAAACTATAATACACAATACAGAAATATCTTTGCAAAAGACACTTCTCTGTAGTCATTTCTCTGTAGGAAATCATGTATTAACTTAAAAGGCACAGATATAATTTTCAACAATGTCATTACACATCTTTTAAAAAGGACATTGCATTAATATTGTGCAAGCAGGAACTTACACTCATGCATTTACAGAAAGACAAAATATGCAAGATTGTATGTATTTTATATATTACTGACACTGAATTTAGTGACTGAAAATGATTACATTCTTTTCTTACATTGTTATTTATTTATTAAATTTGTACTTAATAAATATAACTTTTTATTATTCAATGAAAAGTTTAACTTCTGAATAAAACCACTTCAGAAACTCATTTATTGATAACCTTTGGATTGGTTCCCAAATTATTGAATAAAAAGTCACTCCAAGGTTGTCTCTATCTTTCAGAGAACCTCAGATCATCAAAATATTGCCTACAAACAAGGGTCAGACCCAGGGGTGGGTTCTGGATTTTCTTACTGCCGGTTCGCTCAGGGACGCGCTGCGCGGGTGTGCACATGTTGCGTGCCGCACAGGCAGGTCGCGGGTGCACGCGGGTGCGCTTTGCACATACGCATGCACAGTACAAAAAAACAAAATGGCAGCTCCTACGGCGCTGCAGAGAGAACCGGCTCGGGGGCGTGGCAGGCCTGGGACGCTGCTGGTTTCAGCGACCCAGGCCGCCACGTTACTAATGGTTCTATAGAACCGGTCCGAACCGGTAGGAACCCACCTCTGGTCAGACCATGAGAAACATTTTGCAGAGCCCCTTAAGAAGTCATTTTTTCCTCCCTAACAATACTATATCAACATTCATTATACTGAGCTTCACCATTTAAATAAGAGAAACTGGTTATGGTTAAGTAGTATTCACCACTACATCTGTATTGCCATATGCAAAAACCTTTGAGGAATTACACTGTTCAACATTTATTAGATTGCCCTTTAAAATGTCAACTATTATTATTGAATGAGATTTTCTGAACTGATGTTGAATTTCGCTTAAGGTGATATCTATGGACAAATAAGGTGTAAAAATGTCCCACTACCACAAGACATTTTGTTAATAATAACCAAGTTATTTCAATTTCCTGCTATTGGTAGGAATCTTTATATGAGTTTTAACTTTAGGTGAATCCTGTGATCGCTGTTCCAATCCCTTAAAACTTGTTTCAGGAGAAAAGTGATCTGTTCAGCTAATCATGCTTTATTTTCAGAGTTTGCTCTGCCATTGCTTTCTTTTTTAAGATAACAAGAAGCCTGAGGACAGAATGTTTATCTGAATTTTCTTACTGAATTCTTATAGATACAGTTACTTTGTCTTTTTTTTAATTTCTCCCTCTCAAAAGAAACACCATGAGAATGTGTTGGAAAACAAAAGATTGAAATAGCGCTTGGACAGTACTTTAACTGATTTTATTTGGCACTCTGAATGATGCATTGATCAAATTGCTTATTTCAGTGACTGACTCATGCTTTGACCACTTCCATTACAGATGCATTTTTTAATGTTATCTGTGTCAGAAGCTGGCAAAGAAGGAAGGCTTGGAGGAAAATTAGGAATTTCAAGTTCATCTCACTCTGGAATTCATCATCTATCCCAAAGGACTATATATATGTGTATTTGTAACTCATGTGTGTGTCTGTGTATATACATACATACATACATTTTTAACAGATTAACAGAGTTGGAAGGGATCTTATAGGTCATCTAGTCCAACCCCCCGCTCAAGCAGGAGACCCTACACCATTTTTGACAAATGGCAGTCCAATCTCTTCTTGAAAGTCTCAAGTGATGAAGCTCCCACAACTTCCGAAGGCAAGCTGTTCTATTGGTTGATTGTTCTTGCTGTCAGAAAATCTCTCCTTATTTCTAGGTTGAATCTCTCCTTGATCAGTTTCCATCCATTATTCCTTGTCTGGCCTTCGGGTGCTTTGGAGAAAAGCTTGACCCCCTCCTCTCTGTGGCAGCCCCTCAAATATTGGAACACTGCTATCATGTCTCCCCTGGTCCTTCTCTTCACTAGACTAGCCATGCCCAGTTCCTGTAACTGTTCTTCATATGTTTTAGTCTCGTCCCCTAATCATCCTGGTTGCTCTCCTCTACACTTTTTCTAGAGTCTCAACATCTTTTTTATAGTGTGGTGACCAAAACTGGATGCAGTACTCTAGGTGTGGTCTTACTAGGGATTTATAGAATGGTATTAGTACCTCACTTGATCTTGATTGTATCCCTCTGTTAATGCAATTTAGGATTGCATTGGCTTTTTTGGCTGCCGCTGCACACTGCTGGTTCATATTTAGTTGGTTGTCCACTAATCTTCAATATCCCTCTCACAGTCACTGCTATTAAGCCTGGTTTCATCCAGTTTATATGTGTACTTTTGGTTTTTCTTACCTAAGTGTAGGACTTTACTTTTCTCTACATTGAAGTTCATTTTGTTAGATAGGGCCCAGTGTTCAAGTCTGTCAAAGTCCATCTGGATCTTGAGCCTGTCCTCTGGGGTGTTAGCTATTCCTGCTAGCTTAGTATCATCTGCAAATTTGGTTAGTTCCCCTTCTATTCCCTCGCCTAGGTCATTTATTGTGTGTGTGTGTGTGTGTGTGTGTGTGTGTGTACACACATACATGTGTGTATATACATATATACATGCAATCAGAAATGGAACACAGATCTAGGGGAGAGGGAGGGAGGGAGGGAGGGAGGGAGAGAGAGAGAGACAGACAGACAGACAGACAGACAGACAGACAGACAGACAGACAGACAGATAAAAAAAATTGCAGGTTTTCACATTTAATTTCAGGTATTTTTATGGGTGTATAACCTCACAATTTAATATATTTGATGTGAGGCTATAACTTGTAAGCATGAAGTTTCTGTGCCATTTTTCTAATTTTCTGACTTCATTGTTCCAGTTTACGTGCTGAGTTTGCAATCCATGATTCTCCACTCAATCAGCTGCATGGCAGCGCAAACACAAATGAAGCTACAAAGGAATTAAAATTCTTCTTTCCTGTAGAAAACACTATGGCTCTCATTAAACCCTCTGCTTTTGAAGAGAAAGGTAAGATTAATATTACGAGGTGTTCATATTTTTTTCTTTGTGCACTTATATTAATTGCCTGTAAAATAAGTTATACCATTATAAAATTATTTCATCCCCATCTGCATATATCAACAAATCTCCTACTCACACAGTAGTACACCTAAACATATTCTCCTCCCTCCACTTAGTAGCAACAGTAAGAAAATGAAGATAACAGACAAAGTAAGGGGAAGAGGTAGCTATCCAGGGAACAAAAGGAAAAATAAAATGGGAGAAAAGTGGATGTTTAAAAGGCAAAGGGAAGAGGCAATTGGACAGAGTAAAAAAAAAAAAAAAGATACTGAAGCCTTGCTTATGCATTACAGGTAATTCTCGATTTATGACATGTCACTTACTGACCATTTCAAGTTGAGACGGACTCCCACAAAGTTACTTCCAACCCAGTTTGTAATTCCATCAATCGCCCCTATCCCTGTGTTCATGTGATTGCTTTTGGCAACCAATCCACAATTACATCCATTTACAGTGTCCCATAGTAAAAAAAGCCCATTGAGTAAAATGTGTTTGCTTAACAACTGCAGTTTTCACTGAACAGTGGCATTCACTATGTGACTGCAGCATTCACTGAGCAATCACAGCAAAAAAATGTCATAAAATTGTGTGAGGTCACATGGTAACTCTTTGACTTGGACAACTTACAGCTGTAATTTCAGGCTTACTTACAGTTGTAAGTCGTCAACTAACCGTACAAAGTAAACCTTAACTATGCAAGCAACCAGTCCCATGCAAAAATCTCCAAGCAGATGCATCTGCAGGGGAGCTCTTAAAAGCTCAAGATGGTAGCTTCATATTAAAGGTTCAGGGCTTTAATTGCACCATTCTGGTTGCCATCTTAAGTTTTTTTCCTCACACAAACCCTCAAACCATATTTTCAGCAGCCAGGTCTGTAGTAATTTTCATCTTCTGCCAATTATTTTGTAACAGATATTTTTCTTATTCATCAATGTAAAAGATCTCAATTCACAGCTATCATTTGGAAATAACATGTTCAGGTAAACAGAAATTCTGTAACTAGCAGGAAAATAAAGTTTCTTGTTGTCAGTTTTTATGCATTTGAACATATTTCATAGTTCAATACTATACAATACTATACTATACTTTTAAGATTGAAATAGTGGAATGTTGATGTCCCCCTCTTCTTCTAGATAAAATTATAAATGAAGTAAAAGATGCTGGATTTCTAATCTCAGAATTGAGACAAGCACACATAAGTCCCGAGATAGCAGCACAATTTTATCAAGATCATGAAGATAAGCCATATTATAATCAACTAGTGGATTATATGTCAAAGTAAGTGCCTGTTGTTGTTTTTTAAAAAAAACAAGAACAAAATTTGATGAAAGCAGAACTGACTTTGAATTTGTCAGACAAAAAAATTTGCCAGGCTCGCATTAAGATATCAAAGAAACAGTTTATTTCTTTTGCATCATTTTAAGAGAATAACAGAGTTGGAAGGGACCTTGGAGGTGTTCTAGTTCAACCCCCCTGTTCAAGCAGGAAACTCTATGGCAGGGGTGTCAAACCTGCATTGTCACAGCGTTGTCACATGACATATCGGGACTTTTTCCCCCTTTGTTAAACCGGGCGTGGGCGTGGCCAGCGCGTGACGCATCCAGCCCATGGGCCGCAAGTTTAACACCTCTGCTCTATGCCATTTCAGACAAACGGTTATCCATCTCTTCTTAAAATCCTCCTGTGATGGAGATCCATAATTTCTGAGGGCAAGCTTTTCCCACTGATTAATTATTTGCCCTTATTTCTAGGTTGCTTCTCTCCTTGATTAGTTTCCATCCATTGCTTTTTGTTCTGTCTTCAGATGCTTTGGAGAATACTGTAGGTCCGCGATGGTGAACCTATGGCATGCGTGCCAGATGTGGCACACAGAGCCTTCTCTGTGGGCATGTACACCATTGCCCCAGCCCAGCTCCAATCGTGTTTCTCCGTCACGTTTCACTCACTCAATTCCAACTTCTCACAAAAGAAAAAGTGTTAAGTCTGGTGAGTGAAGAGCCTGGAGACAGGCTTCATACAATAGCTCTTTATTCCAACTATGTACAAGATCCAGCAGGGAGCCAGTCTGACAGCTTGCCCTTATATAGGGAGCTGTCAGATGGCTCAACCAATCAGCAGTTCCCCCTTTCCCACTCAAACAGAGGACCTGGTTGTAACCAGGCACTCTTGATATGTAACAAAAAGATTTCGTGAAGTTGGAATTGATTGAGTGAACTTTTACATTCATGTGCTTCACAATGGGGGAGGCGGGGTCCCGTCCTCCTGAAGCCCATTACGATGCAGAGCCACAATGCAACCCATGCGGCTCTTTCACCCTTCTGCTGTGGTTCCCTGTCGCCCTGTCATGGCAGAGGGATGAAAGAGCTGTCACCCTGTTGCGGCAGTGGCAATCAGCGGAGCCTTAGTGCGGGAGCGAAGTGCCCTTGCACTTGCCTTTGCACGGCAACAGCATTCCGCCTTCATCGTGGTACATTTGCTGTTGCCGCCAGCAAAGAGGGCTGGGAGAGAATGGCGGGGGTGGATCTTGCAGGGTGGGGGCTATCCCCCAAGCCTGGCCTTCCCCCTCCCTCATTGACAGGGCCAAGAGAAAGAAGGGGGTGGCGTGGGGAAGTGCTCCCCAAGCCCGGCCGAGCGCCGAGCACAAAAGCCCAGCAGGGGGAGTGTGGCTGGCCCAACAGAAGTGCCCCAATTGGTGAGCCGGGTGGTGGAGAGGCCTGGCCTGGCTCTCGCAGTGAGACACTGTTCGGCAACTCCAGATGCAAGCTGCCACCTTTGAGGAAGCCAGACAGCAATGGGTGATACCGGGGGGGGGGCAGCAGAGGTGTCAGGGCTGCTCCCCCCCTCCTCAGCAAGCCGGTCCTGGAGGAGCATGGACAGTTGCGGGCCGAGCACTGGAGGGTCAGAAGGCATGCTCCCACGTCACCCCAACACGCGTTTCCAGTGCGCGCTCCTCTGTCCCGAAGTGGGATTGAGTGGGGGGCAGGAGCAGGGAGAATGGTAGGGGGGATTCTAGGAGGAGAAGCCTGGATGGCTTTCCTTTTGGCGTGGGGTGGGGGGAAGACCCAATAAAAATCAAATTTTCCCCAATAAATGGGGAAAATAAAGGCCCGGCGGTCCAGAGTCCAAAAATGGGGTGGGGTCTGTTCATCGGAGGATCAGAGAGGAAATCAGTTGAAATCTGGGTGGGAGGCTATTCAGAGAGGGATCTGCCTGGGTCTCTTCTTCCCTCCCCCTTAAATTCCCCCCCTCCCGGCTTTCTTCCCTAGCCTCACTTTAAGGGGAGGGGGAAGCAAGGTGGGACAATAGTAGCTAAAAGACTGCAAGGGGGGAGTGGATAGAGAACTCCCTCCATGGTATTGACTGGCTGTTTGCCTCCCTACCCGCTTCGGAGCATTTTCCGTGGGGAAGTGAAGGGCCTTGGTTGGAGGCAACGGGCATAAAACGCAGTAGCTCCAGACCACACCAAGTTCTCAGACTGGTAGCCCTCCGACCCTCTCTCTTTCTCCGCTCCCCCAAGTCCAGAGGGGACTCCCCCCTGGGTTTCCTGGTTCACGTTTCTGAATCCTGTTATTTTTCTGGGTGGGGGGAGGAGAGACACTGCACAAAATGTGTGCATAAATCTCGTGCTGGTGCAAAGTCCTGATTATTAAAGACGGGAATGGGGAAAAGATGCCATTCTTTTCTCAAGGACCCAGGGAAAGTGGAATAAAAATAGGGGTGTGTGTGTGTGTGTGTGTGTGTGTGTGTGTGTGTGTGTGTGTGTGTGTGTGTGTGTAAATAACAGCTCGGGATAGCTTCAGCCACAAGCAACAGCTTCTGTTATTTTTGCTGAGAGCTTCTACGCTACACAGCATTCTTTAATA
>QLTV01003966.1:113044-130207 GCA_003457575.1 Thermophis baileyi
TGCACTTACATCATTAGAGATGATTACTCCAAGGTCCTTTACTGAGTGAGGATTGTCAACAAGGTCGTGATCATCTAGTTTGTATTTTGTGTTCTGATTATTTTTGCCAATGTGTAAGGCTGAGCATTTGTTGATTGATATTTGAAGTTGCCACTTGATTGACCATTCTGATACATAGTCAAGGTCTTTTTGAAGGGTAGTAGTATTGTCGGTGGTGTTGAATAGTTTTACATCATCTGTGAAGAGGGCGCAGTTGCTTTTTATATTGTCACATTATGTAAAGAATAAAGAGAGTTGGTCCTAGAGCGCTGCCTTGGGGAACTCCACTGTTGGCAGGTACAGGGTTTGATAAAGCGTTTCCTATTTTGACCACTTGTTGCCTGTTTGACAGGAACGCAGTAATCCATTTATGCAGCGGTCCAGAAATGCCATAAGATTTTAGTTCTAGAAGTAGTTTGTCATGTACCACTGAGTCAAAGGCTTTGCAGAAGTCTATGTAAATTGCATCTATTGCTTTGCCCTGATCGAGTTGTGTAGTCCATATGTTTTTACAGTGTAGTAGTTGCAGATTACAGGATAAATTTTTTATTAAACCAAATTGTTTGTTAGAGAGTAGGTTGTTTGTCTCTAAGTGGAGGGTAATGGATTGGTTAATGATTGATTCCATGACTTTGCAGGTGATGCAACATAAAGAGATTGGTCTGTAATTTTCAACTAGGCTCGGGTCTCCCTTTTTGAAGATAGGGATGACCATGGCTAGTGACCATAGGTTGGGCAAGGAGCTGGTCCTAAAAGATTTTTCAAAAATTATGCTCAGAGGTTCTGCTAGTCTGCGTAGTGCCTTTTCAACGTTGTCTTCTGTAAAATCGATATGTATTAGATCATTGTAATTGTTTGTGGTTCGACTAGGAAATATTGGACATGAGTTGTTGCTGTTTACAAAGACTGAGCTGAAGAATGTGTTAAAGAGGTTGGATTTAACGGTTTCATCATTACAGTCTTTATTGTTAGGTCCTTTTAGGGGTGGGATGGATCTCGACTCTTTAAGTTTGTTGTTTACAAAGTTGTAGAAGGCACGGTTGGATTTCATGCGCAGGAGGTTTTCCTCTTGTTTGATATGATAATTGGGGCATTCAGTCTTTATCTGTTGGCATAAGTTTTTGTAGCAGCTTTTAAAGTTGGCTATGTAGACAGTTTTGTTTTTTCGCAAAAGAGATTATTTTTTTGGATTGGAGCTTCCTTATTGTTATTGGTAATTTGTTTTTCCTGGTTCTGGGGGTTATTAGTGGTACATATACTTTAATGACTCTTTTGACTTCAAGCAAAAAAATGTTATAATGGTCTTTGGCAGTATTACATCCAGTGAATAGGATTTGCCAGTCAAGAGATGAGAGGTCAGTGCCTATGAGATCATAGTTGGCTTTTTTAAAGTTATAACTGGGGATCCCATCATTATGATGATTTTTGTAAGGACGTATATTGAGACAAAAGTCAATCATGCTGTGGTCACTGTTGGAAAAGGGTTCTTTTATTTGTAGTCCATAAATTGAGTTTGAACTGTTGCAGAAGATGAGATCAAGGCAGTTGTTGAGTCTAGTGTTGTTGGTTACTACCGTAGTTGATCCAGTCCCCGATTAGTTACAGCATTGTACAGGGTTGAATGCATAGGTTCAGTTGTACATTCGTTTAGGGACCATTTGATAAGAGGTAGATTGAGGTCACCAAGAAAGATGAGAGGGTATGGGCCGGAGGCTGCCCACGTTAGAAGTGAAGTTAACTTATTCGCATGTTCGATGCCATAGTCATTTCCCAGAAAGCATTTGCCAAGAATGTTTTCATTAATCAAGAATGAAAATCGGAGGTTCAAAGACGATCAAATACCATCGTAGTTCCGACCATAAACGATGCCGACTAGCAATCCGGCGGCGTTATTCCCATGACCATGATGATCAGTGGAAAGAGGAGAACAACGCAACACAGTGCCGCTCATCCCCAATTACCAATGCTAATCCACGAGCATACCATGATTGGTGGCTTCAAAGGCTACTGAGAGGTCAAGAAGAGCAAAGATGGTTGCATTGCCCTAATTATTGAATTATTTACATTTAAAAACAACACACACACACACAAAAAACAATACAATACAAAAAAAGACAATACAAAACCTCTAGGGTTATATTACAACAAGTTATATCAACAATAATTTCATGCTTATACAATCTTCTCCATTTATATATTTAATTATAGTTCAGTAACGTAAGTATCATATCTTAACATACATAGACATCATAGTATTTACAATGCTAATTTAATTGTTTACTAATTTGGTTTATTTTGGTTTCTCTTGTCAAGCCAATCGTATAGTTCGTTCCAAATTTCATAATATTCCGAATCCTCCTTCTCATTTCATTCCATCGTCATTCTATCCAATTCAGCACAGTCGAGAATTTTTTTAATAATTATACTGTCAGTAGGTATATCTTTTTGTTTCCAGTGCTGTGCCAAATAATGTTTGGGTACTTCTAACCACTATATTTGCAGGTAGACTGACTTCACTGTCCTTTGATCCCATTTTGTCATCTTTTCAATAGTTGAGCAGATTGACTTCTGATTCAATTGTAATGTAACAAAAATGATAAAATTTTATGGAACTTGGGAAAGAGGTCATTTCTCCCTCAAAAAAATCCTCTTGTTTTATCCTGCATCTCAGGGCCTGAGTTTCAATTGCCAATGTGAATTCAGGCTTGGCACTATTGCATTGCCTACTTACTGTAGTTGCCCAGCAAAAGTAAACAAGCATGAAACAGACAATTACTTTTATCTATGGAGCATCTCCATTTACCTGAAGGTTTTTAGGGAAGGAAAGTCATCAAAAATGGCACCTCCAAGTCTAGCATATGATATGACATGATATCATAGGTTTTTATATATATGGAGAACAGGCAGACTGACATACAGCAAAGCACAAATACAAGCAGAGATGGGACTGTTAAGGAAGTCATCTACTGTTACATAATGTATGTTTAATAAGTCTTGGCTTCTGTAACATAAGCCTCTGACACTGTGAAATAATCAAATAGACAGTGTACCCCAAGTAGACTTGACTTGTTTATCTCATGCAGCATGCAGCATTAGTTATGTCAACTTAATGTTCTCATTGCAAAATCAGATTGTCAGCATCTCATACATTGTTGGTTGTATTGTTTTTCTAGAGGCCCATCAATGGTCATGGTTCTAACTAAAGAAAATGCTGTGGAGGAATGGCGACAATTAATGGGACCAACAGATCCAATGAAAGCAAAAGAAACACATCCTAATTCAATACGTGCTAAATTTGCAACTGATGTTATGCACAATGCTGTTCATGGGTCCTCAAATGAGGAACATGCTAAAAAAAGCATTAACTTTATCTTTGGAGATATTGATTTAGAAAGCCTAAAATACAAATACATTTATATGTAAATTTCAGAGTTGATCTGTTGTCAACAATAAATGATCTGTACAAATTAATACATTTACATATATCTTTTTATTAAATATCATGTTACTAATTAGAATTCATAAGATACCTTCAAATTAGGAATACTTCCTCCATTAAGATTATAATTTTAACTTGTAATATAATAAATTTCGTACAGAATATAAATAGGTGGTAGCATTGGCACTAAATTCCAATACAAGAAAGGCAATCACAAATATTCAAACTTCTCTTTGAAGAACTAGGAAGTAGATGTGAAAGAGCCTCAAATCAGGATATGTAATCAATGGATTCTAGTCACTTGGCCTGTTGGTTAGAATAGAGAGGGATAGATGAGAAGAAAGAATTTAAGGTGGAGTTTTATAGACCATTTAGCCCTTATTGACCATTTCATTCTTACAAAAGTAGTAGTTGTAGTAATAGGCTCCTTGGGTACATTCCAAAAACAACTGGAGCATCACTTGAACACCATCAGCCTTGACAAAATCACCATCACACCAATTGCAAAAGCAACCTTATTCGGAACAGTTTAGATTCTGTGACAATATCTTTAACACCATCAAACATCCACATCTTCCTATCCCAGATTCTTGGGAAGGGCTTGATAGATGGATAAAAATGCCAGATCCAGTCTGAACACCTGGCTGATTGTGCAATGAATTATAAATTACAATTAAAAGATGGGAAGCAAGGGAGCAAGATGCATATAGCGGAAGTGGGTTGTTGTCTTAATTGGTAACTACCTCCAGAATGATGAACCCCTGTTGGGGCCTTAGGCCAACTGCCACAGCCAGGTCTTCATAACCTTATGAAAGGTCAGAAGTGTGGAAGCAGATATCACCTTGGGGAAGGTATGATGTTCCAAAAGGCAGGAGCCCCAAAATTCCTTAATCAATGGGGTCTGCAGAATGCTCATTCTCCTGGCACTAATGTGGTGGATCAATCCCATTAGCTTGAAGTCATGTCATGAAGGGCTTTAAAGGTGATGACCAATACCTTGAATTGTACCAAGAAGTAAACCAGCAACCAATGCAGCTCGCGGAACAACTGTCAACACTGAAACTGACCTGACCAAAGCCATCTAGGAGCTTCAGTATTGCCACACTGGAGCTGAGGGATAGGGAGGGGGGATTAGAGATAGCTGGGGTTGTGTAGCCAAAATAAAATACTTTCTCCTGGGAACCAAGGACATTCTCACACCTGGACCGTGGAAGGAGGAGTGAGGTCACCAGACAACCAGACAGCGCAGTGGTGGGATTCAGCCAGTTTGCACCTGTGGTGGGATTCAAATTTTTTTACTACCGGTTCTGTGGGTGTGGCTTGGTGGGCGTGGTGTGGCTTGGTGGGAGTGGCTTGGTGGGCGTAGCAGGGGAAGGATACTGTAAAATCTCCATTCCCACCCCACTCCAGGGGAAGGATATTGTAAAATCTCCATTCCCTCTCCACTCCAGGGGAAGGTTACTGCAAAATCCCCATTTCCTCCTGATCAGCTGGGACTCGGGAGGCAGAGAATAGATGGGGGTGGGGCCAGTCAGAGGTGGTATTTACCGGTTCTCCAAACTACTCAAAATTTCCACTACCGGTTCTCCAGAACTGGTCAGAACCTGCTGAATACCACCTCTGGTTTGCACCTATTCAGGAGAACCGTTTGTTAACTTTCTGAGCAGTTCGGAGAACCGATTGTTGGAAGAAATCTCCTTTTGTTTTTTTCCACTTTACAGAGCTAATCCTGTAAGGAAGGCAGGAAGGAAACATTCTGGTGTTGTTTCTAGCCTAATCTTTATTGCCCTGTTACAGAAACTGCCACTCAGTTAAGCCTTTTTTTTAAATAGTTTTTATTGAAGAGTATTAAAAAAGAACATATAATGTGTATATACATATATACATAATCACATATATACATAAGTACACAAATGGGTTCTGCTTTTCTTCACTGCCGGTTCGCTCAGTGACGCGACGCGTGGGCATGGGTGCGCTTTGCGTGCACTTCGCGCATGCTCAGTGCTTAAAAAAAGCTTCTGTGCCATTAGAGCCATGGCAGCAGTAACTTGTTACAGCCCAGTCTGCCCAGCAACTCCAAATCCAGACAGTTGGCGCGATTCGCGCCCATTTGATTGAGGCGGCAGTTGCTCATTGCGAGCCTAGCAACAATCAGCGTAGAGAGGATTGGCGCACTAACATTGGTTGGAAAAAAAGGTGGCAGTTGCTCATTGCGAGCCAGTCTGCCTAGCAACAACTGTTGCAAGCTTTTGCACTCTTAGCGCTGTTTGACAGGGCAGCAGTTGCTCATTGCAAGCCAATTCTGCCCAGCAACAACCGGTCATGGCTGCAGAAGCTTCCTCCAGCCACCAATTGCAAGGGGTCACTGGGGAAAGTAGAGAATTCCCCACAACAACCTCTAGCCTCTAAACAGCATTCATCTAACAGTAAGAAAGCTGTAAAAGCCTCATCGGGTGTAAAAGGCTCAAACACAGCTAAAAAGGATGCTAAAAGGTATCAAAAGGCCATTGAGAGGGAAATGGCAAAGGCAGAGAGGGCTGCAAAATTGAAAGGACAAAACAGCTCCCCTCAGGCAGGAGCTGTCAGTTCCCACATCATTGAAAGTCAGCATGGGCTAATTCAACCAACCTATTATCACGCCTGGTCACCAGATGGCGCTGGGGAACAGGGCCCTCAAACATAAACCGACAAATTTGACAGATCTGGTTTTTTTTCTGCTGGAGTTCCCAGTCTGCCTATCAGACCCACTGACTCAGGTGGTCAGCTCCCAGCTGGGAGATCTAGACTAACACCTGAGGCAACCTTCACCCCCACGGTAGCGGGGGCTTCACCAAAGCGAGGAGCGAGAGTCAGATCTATCTGACCAACTAAAATTAATAATTTCTCAAGCAATTGCTCAGATTATAGCCACATGTTTACAGCAGGGGGCCAGCCCCACCTCGCTGCCTCACAGCTATCCTGAGTATCAGGTACCTTCATTGGCACCTATGATAAGGGACACTTGGATGGAATCCCAGAGTATTCCCCCATGTCCTCCCTCCAGTCAGAGTGAGAATTCCTCTGGAGGGGAGGACCAAATTTAAAATCTATCTGATGAAGAGGGCGTTGACCCTGAACCATCACCATTCACAGGACTGTTTCAGCCAGATCTATTTAAACCCTTGCTACACAAGGCCAAGACAATGGCCAACCTGGGATCTGACCTCAGTCCTCTAGAGTCATCTCTGGAAACATTGGACTCCAGTCATAGGCTTTTTTCAGTACCAACAGTCCAAAGTGAGGTTATTCCATCGCCCAAACTTTTTCTGGACACAATCCAGAGGCAGTGGGCCAACCCTGGGATGAGTCCACCCCCCACTGGCACTGAAAAGAAATTATATAATGTGGCTGCGGACCTTTCCGAGATCCTGCAAACACCGGCGGTGGACACCCCAGTTGCAGCCTTAATTTCCACCTCACCCCTCTCCACAGATGCTATGGACAATCTTAAGCCTGAGGACAAGAAGGTGGAACTAGCCTTGCGCAAGGCGCACCAGGCGGCCGCCTGGGCTGTCAAAGCCTCGACTGCTGCTTCATTTTTTAATCGGACCTCCTTGTTCTGGCTACGCCAGATGCAAGAGAGGATCCCACCTGATGATGTACGTTCACATCAGGATATCAACAAATTGGTGGCTGCCGCTGAGTTTTCGGCAGATGTCACCCTAAACGTGGCAAAATTTGCGGCCAGATCCATCGCTTCCTCTGTGACGACCCATCGTCTGCTATGGCTCCACCATTGGCAGGCGGATGTTAAGAATAAGTGGAAGTTGGCCTGCACCCCCTTTAAGGGTTCTAACCTCTTTGGGGAAGCGCTGGAACCTGTCCTAGTTGACAACAAGGGCAGAGGTAAGAGCATGCCTGCCTTGTACAGATGAAACGATCGTCGCTTCTCCCCTTATCCTCAGAGGCAGTCCTTTCAGCCCTCATAGGCAGGGTTTGATTTCAGCCAACCTCAGAGGTCCTTTCTGCCCAGACAGGACAGACAAATGGACAGGTCCAGTTGCCGGAATTGCCAACAACAACAAGGTAAGCGGCCGTTTTGGGGCTCAGGGAGTCGGCCTTTTTGTCGATCCCGCTAACTGCAGGTCTGATGCCCCCATTGGAGGCCAGCTAAACCTCTTTGCCCAACAATGGGAGGCTACAACATCAGATGCTTGGGCCATCAATACAGTGAGGCTTGGCCTTACTCTAGAATTCCTCTCCACACCCTCGTTTCTTTATTAGATGTCCAGTGTTGAAAGACAAAACAAAAAGAGGCCTGATGGAGTCAGCTATCCAACACCTGCTGGATATCCAGGCCATCCAACCGGTCCCTCAGGACCAACAGGGACAGGGATTTTATTCCATCCTATTCATGGTCCCAAAGAACTCAGGGGTCTGGAGGGCAATTCTTGATCTCAAAAGGCTTAACAAACATCTCGCATATAAGCGCTTTAAGATGCAGTCCCTCCAGACAATTCTGGAGAATATCCGGGAGGGCGACTTCCTCATGTCACTTGATTTGACTGAGGCTTACCTACATGTGCCCATCTTACCAGATCACAGGCATTTCCTTCGATTTTGCTATGCCGGCCGACATTTTCAATACAGGGCCATGCCATTCGGCTTCTCGTCGGCACCCTGGACATTCACGAAGTTGTTAGCAGCCTTAGCTGCTGGTATTCATCCAATACCAATAAGACTCCAGTGCTACCTGGATGACATTTTAATCCAGTCATCCTCTGGCCCTCAGGCAAGGGAGGATCTACAAACAACAATACAGGTGCTCCAAGATCATGGCTTCTCAATAAACATCAAGAAGAGCCACTTTTCACCTACAACCAGATTGCTCCACTTGGGAGCAGTCATAGACACTTCAGCATGCATAGTATATCTTTCCTAAGAAAGACAGGCCAGTCTGAAGGCGTTGGCAAGCCGCATCCAGGCCGAGAAGGTAGTTCCCCTGGTTCTCCTATCACAGCTCCTGGGGAAGATGGTATCTTGCATAGCTGTTGTATCATGGGCATGTCTTCATGCCAGGACTCTACAATGGTTCCTCCTGCCTTAACAACGGTCTGGCAGGAGCAACTCGCCAACCAGGGTTCGGGTCCCTCAACAGGTGCTGCAGTCCTTGGGATGTTGTTTCAAACCAACCAATCGGCTCATCATTACAACAGGTGCCAACCTCTTTGGCTGGGGGGCCCATCTCCAGTCATTAATAGCTCAAGGCCAGTGGACTCAAACAGACTTGAGCCACAACATCAACTGGCTGGAGCTGAGGGCCATTCACCTAGTACTAAAGGAGTTCCAGGGCTATGTGTCTGGATGAAACATCTTAATTCTGATGGACAACGTATCTGCCAAAGCCCATATAAACCGCCAAGGGGATACCCATCCCAGGTCCCTCATGCAGGAAGCAGAATCACTGGGCCTCTGGGCAGAGAGACACCTTCTGTCCCTCAGGGCAGAACATATCTCAGGGGTGAACAACGTACAGGCGGACTGGCTCAGCTGGACCACAGTGGACCAGTCAGAGTGGCGTCTACATCCATCCCTGTTCCAGGAACTTATGAATCATTTCGGCACTCCAGTCCTGGACTTGTTTGCCACCCCAGACAACAGTCAGCTGCCCAGGTTTTTCTCCAGGTATGCGGCACCGGGGGCAGAGGGAATCGATGCCCGTTGCAGTCCATGGCCCCAAGGATTCCTATATGCCTTCCCTCCCATTCCCGTGATCCCTGGGGTGATCAGGAAAGTTCTGGAGGAGAACATTTGGTTGAACATCCGGCGGTTTCAGAAGCGAGGTCCACGAGCTCCGCAGCCCTGTTCCGAGATCTCCTTGTTGGGGGCTTTATCTGAAGCCATAGCCACCCTGGAGGGGTGGTGAAGCAAAGGGGGACCACCTAGCAGGTTGAGGGGAGCCGAATTTCCCCTCCTTGTCTCAGGAAACCCCCTCATCTGAAGACTAGGAGCAGTGGCAGTCAAAAGGCTGCCATGAAGCCAGGGAACAGCCAGAAACCACAAGACTGTGCAGGAGCGGAGAAACTGTGAATGGCGTGTCATCTGGGTAAGAAAAGATTTGTTGCGGAAGGTGACCACAAAAATCCAAGGGGAATATATTTCAGAACGATTTGTTACAGCGGCATGCAATTATTGTGAAAAAATATATTGGAAATTTAAAAAGGAAATATTTGTTTTAATAGAAACATTGTTTAATAGAAAATTGAATCCTCAAAACAGAAGACGTGATATTAAGAAGGCATATTAAGATGCTGGAACTATAACCCCATTTTTTTCTTCAATAACTTGGCTTAATTACTGGATTTATAAGTAAAAATAAACAAGATAAATAAATTGGACTTGTCAAAATAAAGCAGAGAGGCAGCAGAGTGAAGTAAAGACCACCATCTGCTGATGAAAGTAAATTTGTGCAACTTGGGAGTCAACATTGAAAGAACTGAAAATAACTACTGAATTATACATATTTACCTTATAACCACTGGAGATCAGAATATCAAATAAGATTTTGTGTTTGGAGACCCCTGAATATATACAAAACGACTTGAGGAGTGGACAATCCCTGAAATAATTAACTAATTTGACTGAACATTGATGAGGCATTAAAATCTGACTTGGAGACTTGGTTCCGGACTTAACGATTGTGAAGACTTGAATGGAATGGAGTTAATGATTCAAAGCACTAAGGACCCGATACTGGAATTACATAAAGAGATGGTGGAAATATTTGATCGTATAGATAAAAGATTGGAAAACTGTACACAAGAGACAAGGAACAAAGACCAGGACAATGAGGAAAGAATGGAATTATTAGTTGGAACAGAAGGGGAAATAGAATTGAAAAATCAGCAAAAAGATAGCAAGGAGAACACACTATTAAAAATAATAATAATTGAGGAATTAAAGCAAAGAGGAAACACTCTAAAAGATTTAAAAAAGAAAGGGGAGGAGCTGGAAGAGGCTTGGGGGGAAGATAGGATTTAGAACAGAAAGCGTTCAAATTAAACAGTGGGAAAGGGCAGGGCAAGGAGGAAAAAAATAATGGATTCAGAATATAAACTTTGAAGTAGATGGAATAAAAGACTTAAGAGAAAAATATGGGAAACAAGTCGAAAAAAAAGTAAGATTAAAAGATTGGATATGGATAAGAGATAATGGATAAGGGGAGAAAAAGGGTTATAGATATTTCATGACCATATTTTAATAATGTGTATTAATATTAGAATTATATAGTCTGGACAATTATTTTGTATGTAATATAATAGATATTAGGATAAACATTTTAATATAAATGGATATGAAACTATGGAAAAATTATGAATGAGTATTTAGTATTAATTGTAAAATGAGAGTTTGAATGATGGTATTATCAAAAACGTAGAAAAGATGATTACTGTGTATGTAGTGTGTTAATTAGAAATATATAGGTGTATTAATAGTAGAATTAAAAATATGATTACTGTGTATGTAGTGTGTTAATTAGAAATATATATGTGTATTAATAGTAGAATTATATGGATAAGAGGATTGGAAAGAATATAAATAGTGGTATGAACAAGAAGTAAGTTTTAATTGGAAATTAGACTTTGAATGATGATATTAGAAAAAAGAAATGTTATTATCACGTCTGTGAATGGAATAGCGTAAGAGGGGGGAAGTTGTTAAAATAGAAATAGAAATAGAAGGGGAAATATAATATAAATATAAGTATATATATATATATATATGTATGTATGTATGTATGTATGTATGTATGTGTAATAATACTACTGTATTATGTTTATTTCTATTGAAATGTATGATACTCAGGTATCATACCATTCACACATTTCGATGTATAAATAATATAAAAAACACAGATACTAAAATGTTATAATGTATGAAAGAACTATGAGAAGGTTTAGAAGTGAAGGATGATAGTAAAAGTTATGTGTTAGTAAAATTAAAAATGAAAATGAAATGATGTGTAATAATACTACTGTATTATGTTTATTTCTATTGAAATGTATGATACTCAGGTATCATACCATTCACACATTTCGATGTATAAATAATATAAAATAAAAAACTTGATTTAAAAAAAAGGAAAGTTCTGGAGGAGAGGGCCCAAATAGTACTGCTAGCCCCCTATTGGCCCAGGAGACCATGGTTTGCTGACCTGGTCAACCTGTCAGTGGCGAGGCCCTAGAGGATCCCTCAGGACAGAATCTCCCTCAGCCAAGGGGCCCTGGTCCATCTGGAACCACAGTGGTTCAAGCTGACCGCCTGGCACTTGAGCGGAGAACCCTGAGCCGGGACAATTTCTCCTCCAGGGTAATCAGGACCATTCAGGCCTCTAGGAGGTCTTCCACTGATAGGATATACAATGCTACCTGGACAGTTTTTTGCAGCTGGTGCGCCAGCAAAGACATTGATCCTCACGGGGTATCAATTGCTCAGGTCCCGGAGTTCCTCCAGGACAGACTAGACAAAGGACTAACACCTAACACCATTTGTACACAGGTGGCCGCCCTATCTTCGGTTTTGTCAATTGGGGGCTTTGGAATCGCTTTCCCAGCACCCCACCATGCGCAGGTTTCTCAAGGGCGCAACAAACTTAAAGCCTCCAGTGGTACACAGGTACCCCACCTGGGACCTGTCAAAGGTTTTAAATGCTCTCACTGAGGGAGCCTTCGAGCCACTGAGGATGACAAGCTTGCGTTTCCTCACCTGCAAGGTGGTCTTCCTGGTGGCCATCACGTCGGCCAGAAGGATTTCGGAACTGGCGGCTCTCTCAGTAAGGGAGGACCTATGCATATTCCACCCTGACAGAGTGGTGTTACGGTTGGACCCCTCCTTTATTCCCAAGGTGAATTCCTGGTTCCATAGGGCCCAGGAATTGATTCTGCCAAACTTCTGCCCACGGCCTACTCACGACCTGGAGAAGAAGTGGCACACCTTGGACGTCAGGAGGGCACTCCGTATTTACATAAAGAGGACCTCCTCCTCTGGAGGACAGAGTCCCTGTTTATTTCTTTCCCACCATCCTCCATGGGCACCAACGTCAGCCCATCAACTGTGAGACGGTGGATTCGGGCGTGCATCGCCAAGGCCTACAAACTTCAGGCCCTTCCGATGCTTCAGCGTATCATGGCCCATTCCACCAGAAGTGCGGCCACAACAACGCTGTGGGCCACACAGGCCTCCATAGAGGAGGTCTGTAGAGCAGCGACTTGGTCCTCTCCATCCCCGTTCATCCATCATTACAAGCTGGATACCTTTGCTTCAGCTGAAGCAGCCTTCGGCAGGCGGGTACTCTAGAGGGTCCACGCTGAACAGGGGACTTAGGACCAGACTGCGCCCCACCTGTACGACTGTCCAGCTTTGGTAAGTCCCATTCCTGGATTATCTTCCCCGACACAATGGAGAAGGGGCGTTGGTCCTACCTGATACGCTCCTTCTCATGGTTCGGGGAAGATAATCCAGCCCCACCCTAGCGACCGTCTGGTCCATAGTCCGGGAGGGGCTCATATTTTCACAGGTTGAGAGCCTCATCATTGCTATGCCTTCGTCGAACTGGGGAGGAACCAGGCAAGGGAGGCATGGCCAAAGAAAGATGACTCAGTCTCCAGGCAGAGAAGCAGAGTTACTACCCATTCCTCAATTATCTTCCCTGAACCATGAGAAGGAGCGTATCAGGTAGGACCAACGCCCCTTCTCTGGAGGTTTTTTTTGCTGGTACTTTGCTGGTACTTTGCTTTGCTTTATTAGGGGCTTGACTTTCTTAAAGGGAAGGGTTGTTTTAAGCTTTTTACACTGCTGTTGGGAGGAAATACTCCCCTGTTGGAGTTCTTCCATCTGGGATGCAAAGATCAGCACTTTGAAGAAATTGAATAACAAAGCAGAGCTGCTGGAAAGAAGCTTTTAATGACAAGGAACCAAGATGAGTGACATTCAGCAAGGCTTCTTGGCTATCTAGAAAGATTGACATTCAAATGTGAGTTTATATACCCTTTCTGAGTTTTGGTCTAAAACTGGTTTTTGGTGAAGTTTAATTCTGTGCTTGGTGACAATCCTGTGTCTATTGATGGGATAATTTTCCCCATTCAGCTTTGTTTGGAAGGAAAATGTTAATCTCTGTTCCTGAAAAGAAGCAGGGTTGAGAAATCTGGCTTGTTCCTGTGTCTGTTGTTCTGGTAATTGGTTTAACAAACAACAGCTACTGTGTTTGCTCTTTTGCTACATTCTAGCGCTAATTGCATTCTTTGTAATTAGGCTTATCTCAAGTGTTTAAACTTGAGCTTGCCTGGGGTGTGAGCTCTGGCAATGAGCCAGACAAGGCTTGTGTTTTAGTTTTAAAAGGATTTAAACTGTTGTGATTTAATTATTTGTATTGTGTTTGAATTTTTTCCTGCCTCATGGTTTCTTTTTCTATCTGGGAGGGGGTCTTCCTTCACTGCTTTAGTGGTTCCTGGCACTGTCCTTTGGGGGTGTACTTCCAAGAGGCAGGATGCAAGCTTGGCACTGATTTTTTTTTCTGCCTTTCTGGGGGCATATGATCTTTCCTTAAATCTGGATGATTTCCTTAGGATATCTTGTGAGGTGAGTGAGACCACAGTCATCTTTAAGTGGTGCAAATGGATCTAATGATTGCTTTTCCTGGTTGGGAAAGGATGCTTTGTCAGTTCACTGAGCACAGGAGTCTCTTGTCTATGGGGATTCTTCAGTCATCCAGGTCATGGCTGTCCCAAAGGTGCTTTTTTCAAGAGGCAACTGAACTTTCTTGGTTTCCAGAAAGTCCAGTTGCCTCTTGAAAAAGCACCTTTGGTGCTTTTGCATTGCTTTGGAGTGGCCAAGGCACATGATTGCTCACTGATAGTAAGATTTTTTTAAAAAATAGGAGATAGGGGTGTGGATCCTCCAATTCGTTTTAGTTTTCTCTCATGATAATAAGGCTTAGTAACATGGCACCAGGCTTGAAGTTTATTTAGATATTTGTGGCATGTACTAATTTTATTGTGATCCTGACAAGCTTGGGAGGCTTGAACCTGCGTCCCCTATATAATTTGTTAATTTGTCTCTTTAGCTCCACATTTTGTAGCCCAAATATGCCCACCCACTTTCTGGAGAGCTTAAATGACCGCTCTGTTAAAGGATTTCACGTTATGAGCAAGAGTTGGCTGCTGATAGTTATCATTGCATTTTAACTATTTTAATTCCTCAAGGTACTCTGGCACCCTGCCTGATTTGTAACTCTGAGTTATTATTATTATTATTATTATTATTATTATTTATTAAATTTGTATGCCGCCCAACTCCCAAGGGACTCTGGGCGGCTCACAACAATATAAAAAACCGTTAAAAAAACCATAATAAAAACAATTAAAAACAGTTAAAAACTCATGCATACCGTTTCATGGCCGGACCTCGCCAGTTGCAGATATTGCTGATGAAAAGGAAGATATTCAGACAGAATGGTTGAGGTTTCCATGATGGCTGTGACTGTCATTGATCTTCAGTGTGTATTTCCCCATTTCTAATCCAATGATTGGTATTTAGGGCAGCTTTTTGCAAGCAAAGAAGCTTTTTGTATTTTTGTACAGGTAATCCTTGACTTACAACAGTTCATTTAGTCACCATTCAAAGTTACAATGGCACTGAAAAAGTGACTTAAGACCATTTTTCACACTTACGACCGTTGCAGCATCCCCACAGTCACAAGAGGCTGGACGAGGTGAAGCGCCCCTCGACATGAGTGATGTCAAGTTGGCCACGGCCACCCAGTTACATGACCACCCAGCCCCGCCTACCCAGCTGGTCATTAGTGCAGAGAACCAGTTGTTAAATTATTTGAATTCCACCACTGAGACAGCATCTTGATTGGACCATGTGACTGATTGTTTGGGGTTGTGGGAAAACTTTCTCTTTTAATTAGGTGAAAACCACAGGAACCTTCAGAGTTGTTTTTCTCCAGATCTGTGCCAATATGATATTTCCAATAAAGCTATTCTTTGAGGAATTCACCTGCTTCCGAGTTTTGCTTGATATGGGATTATTACTTGGAACCCTGACAGTGGTGGGATTCAATTTTTTTTACTACCGGTTCTGTGGGCGTGGCTTGGTGGGCATGGCATGGCTTGGTGGGCGTGGCTTGGTGGGCATGGCAGTGGAAGGATACTGTAAAATCTCCATTCCCACCCCACTCCAGGGGAAGAATACTGTAAAATCTCCATTCCCTCCCCACTCCAGGGGAAGGTTACTGCAAAATCCCCATTTCCTCCCGATCAGCTGGGACTCAGGAGGCAGAGAATAGATGGGGGCAGGGCCAGTCAGAGGTGATATTTACCGGTTCTCCAAACTACTCAAAATTTCCACTACCGGTTCTCCAGAACTGGTCAGAACCTGCTGAATACCACCTCTGAACCCTCACAACCCTGTAATATGAGCCACCCTAGGGTCCCAAGAACTCCCCCTCCAGCCACATACTGCACCAGTTGTAGCTTACAAACACTCTTCAAAGGTAGCCCTGTATAGACCGCACAGCAATAATCCAAGTATGAGCTAACCAGTGTTTACACCAATGTTCTTAAAGAGAATTTTTGTAGTAGCAGAACTACAAAAGTAGTTTTATTCATCCTCTGTTAAAAATGTCTGGATATTTGATATGAAATTATTATTTTTTCAAGGCCTGCAATGGTGGACAATAACAGATTACATAAAATTGATGTTAATCTGTTTGAATGGGGATTTTCTGTTCAGCTAAGAAGTTGTCATGGATAAGTCATACTTTACCTCAAGATTAAACTAATTTCCAAGAAATGATGTGATAAACTAATTCCAGACTAGCTCCCTGAAATACATTAATATGTAAAAGTAGGGTGCTTTGTCTGACATGGTTTATTATGGATATTCTCTCTCTTACCAGTCAGGATCAGAATTTTAAAAAAGGCTTTGGAATAAATATAAAAAGAGTTTGGAATAAATATAAAACAAGGCTCTCTACAAAGCTGCCCCTTTGGGTGTCACCACAGGAAGCTTTTTTTAGAAAAGAAATGGTGGCAAAGCCAGATTGGCTGATGTATGGTAAAATTTTATCTTTTAATTCTGGTGACCCAATACTAAAGCTGAGGGAAGAACTAGAATCAGAAGTTTACGCTTGCCATTGGTTTACTTATCAGCAACTGAAAGAAAGGTTCAGATTGGATAAAAAGTGCTATGGATTTGACTTTGTTAAAAATGAACTGGAACTTTCATTATGTGGCAACGATGAACGTATTATTGCTAAGATTTATAAAATGTTATTGAAATTGAATTTGGAAAATGAACATGTAAAACATTGTATGATTCAGTGGGCAAAGAATTTTGGATATAATGTAATGCTTGAACAATGGGAAAATATGTGGATGAAGGCAGGGGTGAAATCCAGCAGGTTCTGACAGGTTCTGGAGAACCGGTAGCGGAAATTTTGAGTAGTTCGGAGAACCGGTAGCGGAAATTTTGAGTAGTTCAGAGAACCAGCAAATACCACCTCTGGCTGGCCCCAGAGTGGGGTGGGAATGAAGATTTTGCAATATCCTTCCCATGCCACGCCCACCAAGCCACGCCCACCAAGCCACATCATGCCCACCAAGCCACGCCCACAGAACCGGTAGTAAAAAAAAATTGGATTT
>QLTV01003966.1:133336-165275 GCA_003457575.1 Thermophis baileyi
CACCCAACGTGCCCATAGTCGGACACGGGTGGGGGGGGGGGGGGCTAGGGAGAAGCCTGGGCAGTGGGCATTGCAAAGGGTGGGTGGGTGGTGCAGGCAGGCCTCCCAAGGCTGGGGAGGGGGAGAGGAGATGACCCCCCCTTCTGGGAGAGACCCTTCCTCTTTCCCTACCTCTTTCCCCCTCCTCTTGCCCGGCCTCAGCAGAACTTACGAAGCGGTTCAGCTGGCAGCGCAGCATGGTGGAAGTGCCAAAGCGGTGTGGAGAGTTTAGGGGTGCGCAGGGGTGGCACAGCACTGCGCACCTGGTGGGCGACATGTGCCCAGCCTGGGTGAAGAGACCCGCAGTGGCCTGGGCCCCCCACCCCTCGGCTGTGCTGCGCTTTTGCAAAACAAGCCCGCCCTCGACCGAAAGTGGCCGGGAGGGGGGTGCAACACATGGGAGGCTCCCCGCAGTTCCTCAGCTCATCCGGGCTGCAGCTGAGCCCACTGCCCTGAGCCGGCAGAGGCAGCACAGTGGCCCGGGCCCCATGACCCTTGGCTACGCTGCGCTTTTGCAAAACAAGCCCGCCCTCGACTGAAAGTGGGTGGGTGGGCAGCCGCCGTTGCTACGCACGTTGTTGCCGAGCTCCTGGAGAGCCATGCTCATGCTGGTGATCTGGAGGGCAGGGGGAACCAGCCGCTGCCTCCTAGCTCGGGAGCCAGCCGGGGGCGAGCCAGGCAGGGGCGATGGCAACGGCAGAGTCTGGCACTAGGGGAGGGCAAGGTTAGCACGCTCCCAGCCACGCCCTGTGCTGCATCTGCTGGCTTAGGGCAGCGGGCTCAGCTGCAGCCCGGATGAGCCGAGGAACTGCGGGGAGCCTCCCGCGTGTTGCACCCGCTCCCAGCCTTTTCCCATGCCTCCGCGCCATTTTCGGGCGCCCAGCTTACCGGGCTGCCCCCGTCCCTGTCACGGCTCCAATGGCGGTGGCTTTGGGAGATGCTGGCGGCGTGGAGGTGCGGGCGAAGGCTGGGAGGAGGATGCAACACGTGGGGGGGCTGAGTCCGCTGCCCTGAGCGCAATAGCAAGCAAATCCCTTGGCAGCAGGATTTTTCCTCAGGGCGATCCCAGGACGGCTTGGCAAAGTGGCTGCCCGCAGGATCTGAGGGGACAGGATGGGAGCTGGGACCCGACACGCCCTTCTTGGCCACCCGCCCAGCAGCCTCCCTGTCTCTACTGTCTGTAACTGAAGAGAGAGAGAGAGGGAGCCCGGCTCGGCCGAGCTGCCTCTCCCCGAGCCAGAAGAAGCAGTTAAGGGCAGAGACACTACACTCCCCGGCACGAGCGAGAAAATAAAGCTCATTTTCTCAGGCGGTGTGGGGTGGAGTTTAAGGCTAACCCAGAAGAGGTGGCAGCCTGGTGCTTGCTGCTGCTTCTAGCTCGGGGAGAGGCAGCTCGGCCAAGTCACCGGGCTCTCTCTCTCCTTCTTTGGGTGGATCTGGCGGGAGGAACGGGCTTCCTTGCCGGGCTTGAGGAGGGGAGGAGGCGGAGCTGTTGCCCGAGGGCAAGAGCAACCCCCGGCCACCTCTGGGTTAGGGTGGAGAGCTGCCTTGAGAGCATCCTTCTGCGGGCAGGGGTGAAGAGCCGCCGCCCTCCTCCTCCTTTGGCTCCTGTCCAGCGCTCTCTCTTCTCTCTCCCCTTCACCTCCCCACACTTGTTTACCCATCCCAGAGAGCTCAGACTACGCCTCCCTCCAACCCAGCCGCCTTCCTCACCGGCGTCGCTCCTGAGTGAACTCTTCTGTCCTCGGCTGTTGCGAAGAAGCAGCAGCTCTGGTTGCGCCACACCCGCTTCATTCTCTTTGAGAGCTGCTTTCCACCTTGTTTGCAAAGTGGCTCTCAAAGAGAACAAAGCGGGTGTGGCGCACCAAGAGCTGCCACTTCTTCGTAACAGCTGAGGACCTCTTCCGCTTGGAGCTCCAAGCTGCGGGGAGGGGGGGCTGCTGCAACACCGGCAGCTTTGGGGGGCTCCTTCCCTCAGTGGTTAATTTTCTTACCACTAGGTGGCTACGCCGACTTTGTCCTTAAAGGCTGCTCTGCGCCTTTTGATCTTTCTCAGGCGTGGAGAAAAGCGACCCTGTGAAGAGACCGAGCTTGCTGCTGAACTTGGAAGCCAAGAGGCTTCTTTTCCACCCAGCCGCTGGCTCAGGGCACTGAAAAGACCTCCGGTCACTGCCACCATCTTCGTGCATGCACAGCTTTCTTCTCACCGGCTGAAAGACTTTTTGGCGCCCTGCGGCCAGGCAGCTGAGAGGCTTCTTTGCCAGTCAGCCGCTTCCCAGCTCCAGTCAGCTTGCTGTCCAATGGACGCGTTGGGCAGGCGAGTGAGCAGTGACCAGGGGACCGGTTTGGGGGTGTGGTCAGGCTGCCGGTACTGCCGGTTCAGAGAACCAGTCCCTATTTTTACTACTGGTTCTATAGAACCGGTCCAAACCGTCAGGAACCCACCTCTGGCTCTGATGCTAAGGAGTTAGACGTTCTACTCCCCCTTCCCACCTGAAAAGAACTCTGTTCCAACTGCCAGTGGGCGTGGCCAGCACGTGACTCATCCGGCCTGCGGGCTGGGAGTTTAGACATTCTACTCCATGCTAAGGAGTTCAGTTTCATAGCGAAGCACAGGTATCCAGCTACTAGTTATAATCTAAAAGAGAATTTCTATAAGATGATGTATCATTGGTATTTAACACCAGATAAGTTATCTAAGATGTATAAAGGCATGTCAAATGAATGTTGGAAGTGTAAAAATAAAAAAGGGACTTTTTATCATTTATGGTGGACATGTGATAAAGCAAAAAAATTTTGGAGTATGATTCATATCTTAATACAGAAAATTCTGAAAACGGAGATAAAAATGAAACCAGAACTTTTCCTTTTGGGTCTAATGGAAAGAGAACTGGAGAAAAAATTTGGAACTTTGTTACTATATATGTTGCCATCAGCAAGACTATTGTATGCGCAAAAATGGAAGGACACATTGATTTCTACCATGGAAGAGTGGTTGCAGAAGTTGATGGAGTTGGCTGAAATGGCAAAACTGACTACTTTGATTAAAGAAAAGAACATAAGTACTTTTGTTTCCGCATGGAACCACTTCTGAACTTCGTGCTTGATGTGGAAAAGAATGAAACTCTGACTTTGGGTTTTACAGATTAGACTGATAGATCTTTATAGAAATGACTTGTTCATACTATTATGGAAAAGCAAAAAGCTGTGATTTGATGTTAATGCCTTCTTTTACTGTAACAGAGAGAATCTGAAGTCAATGCTTCTTCTTTCCCCTCTCCCTTATCTTTCCTCACTTCCCTTCCCCCTTTCCTCTCCCCCCTCACTGCTCTTCTATTTACGTTTGTATTTTGTATTTTATAATATTCTATAACCTAATAAAATGTTTTTTTTAAAAGAATTTTAAAAAGGCAAATAATATGCATGAATCTGTCTTGGCTGATGATAGCCAGCTAAGTTAATGAAAACCAATAGAGAACTTTTGGTTTTCATTAACCTAGGAGCTAGAACAGAGAATACCTGGCCTAAAAACAGTTATTATTGGAGGAGCTGTATTTCCAGAACTTCATGCAGAACATTAAAAATCAACTGAAGCACATGAAATCAAGATGCATCTTATCCAAAGGGATAACATATTTTAGCACTTGTGATGGAATGCCATGAGAGGTTCTCCCTACCAGTAGAAAAGTCTGTGCTGCTTTTTTTTGTGATATCCCAAATCTGCTACCTGAAATAACCTCACTGCCCAACAGAAGTACTAGTCAAATCTCTTTTCTTAATGATTTTCAATCTCTGCTCTTCTGAGATTCTTTGGAACACTTCTTCTCAGATAAATATGCTGAACACATGATCTGTGCTGGTTTTATATAATAAATTGGGCATACTTTGCAATGTGTATAAGGTTTACTTCTGTGGTGCTTGAAAAAAAAAGCTGACTAAAAATGATATATCTACACAATGTATATTTCAATTTGCTGTATTCTTTTAAGAGTGTATCTCTGTATAATAATAGTGATCCTTTATATGTGAATATGAACACATACACACACATACACACATACAAACAGAGAGAAAACGATTAAGAAAAAGGTTCGTATTTCTCCAAGCTAAAATTGTTTAATTAGCTACGCGAACATTTAAAATCTGAAAATAAATAAAAATATTATTATCAAATTGAGCTATGTGGTGGTATGTCAATCATGGTTGCTTAAGTGTGAAACAATAGTTTGAATTCTATGATGGCAATAATTTTACGTGGTTTCCTCTAATTTCAAACAAGTGATTTCATTTTAGAAATAAACTCTCAGAAATAGTAGCGCTCTAATTGTTGGAGAACTTTCAGACAAACCATCACACTTATTAGAAAGAAATACAGCATAGAAACATTTATTAAAACACAAATAAACTGCTCAAATGATTATCTTACTTTTCTCCAACTAGATTCAACAGACTTTCAACAAAGTATATTACAATGCTTAAGAAACACATGTCATTGCATGAACTCATATCTCATCAAAGATATTTAGCATGGAAAAAAATGGTTTGGCATTTGGAGCAGAGACAGGAGGCATAATACTTGCTGACTTAATTATTTTTAACTTTATTTGCTTCCTTTCCCCAGAGCAGTTTAAACATTAATTTTTCCTGTAAAAGCAGAAAGAGGATGCCATATTCTCATTTCGTTCTTTTTGAGCAAACAGAAAATGCCAATTAACTAAAAGGAGAAGTCAACAGTTATCAGTCCTTGAGTGTGGTACACTCCGCACTTCCAGCCAATTAGCATCACATATAACAAAACAACATCAAGAATTGTCAGATCAATGAAGATGAAAGCTCGGTTTATCTTATCAGTAAAAAAACACACATGGTGGCAGTTGTTTAAAGTCTTTATGCATTATTTATGGGTAAATGTGTTCAGTAATAGACAACAAACAAAAAGCCTGTCCTAAATGTATTCTAACATTGCACAAGATTGCAAGATGGTTTTGAAAAAGAAAGTCTAATCCTAATTCTTCAAATTCTAATGCATATCTATGCCCAGCTAAACAATTTATTCAAATTTATTGTACAGGATTTTCAATGAGGAAAAGTTCATTTCTGAACTTGCCAGCAATCCTATTATGGATTCCTAATTGGCATTCTTCTATGAAGCACATGTATTACAATCTCAATAAAAGCTCAGATGTATGCAAGTGAGTCACTTTGAATTTCATACTTAATGTAGTACCAGAAAAATATAGTAAATATGTGGTTATATTTTGGAAAACTATACTGTATGTACAGCAGAAGGCATGGGAAACAAATGTCCTTCACATATGACATTCTTTAATTAATATTAAGACTCTGATTGTGAGCTTCTTAGCAACTAAATCATAATTCTTCAACAGACAGAGTTGCATTCAAATACTATTACCCCAAATAAGCTGGATGGGAGTTAGTATCAGCTTCAGGTATAGTACAATGGGTATTCAAAAACATCCTATACTGCATGCTTTTCTGCACTGCAGTCAATTGCCCTAATCCAATTTAATTTAGGAGATGGGAATTTGGGAGATGAAAATATTTCCTCCATTTTTAAAGTTTCATCTTGAAAAATCCATTCCATACACAAAACAGAATATGCTTGCTAAAAAGTGCTCCCCAGTAAAATGAATGGGACATCCCAAACATGGAAGAAAATCCATATCTACATGTTATTGTTGTGAAACCTGTAGAAGAGGGTAAGTTAACATAAATTTGATATTATAATGTTTCACCTTTGCTAAATTAGTTTCAGAGATGCCTTCCCATTTTTATTTTAAAAATGTTGAGACATGGTTGTGAATTAGCCTTTATCTTTTAAGTTAGCAAAGTTTTTGTTTTAATACTCATTCTTAATAAATCTATAAGTGACAAGTAAGTGCAAGTTTTCAATTTTGTTGTAGTAGATTTTTGAATGAGTGGCTTTTTGTAAATGTGAAAGTATAACATTATACTATAACAATTAATACTTATAAAAACAGAGTTGAAGTAAAAAAAAAATAGAGCATGCTTTATACTGGCAGTCCTATATATATACTTAAAAACAAACCTCCTTACATTCAGTATGCCTTATTCCTTTGTAAGTATATTTAGGATAGCAGCATGACATATTTTTGCCACAGAAATCTGCATATAATTCGATGACCCAGTGATGTTGCTTATGCATTTTTGACAATAAAGCCGCGGTATTGTATTTTTCCTGTGCAATGAAGGTAGGATGAAGCATGAGTGCAATGCTTGGGATCTCATTCCTACACTCAGCAAATTTCTTTAAGATACTAGACAAAGACACTCTTTTTGCTAGCATTATGATAAAATACTAGATAAATGCCAAAATAAGATACTGCTCTTCTGCTATGGCAAAACTATTCTTAGTACTAGAAGCACATTGGCATATTTAAATCAAAGAGCTACTAACCTAGACACTTGTTGATCAGTTATGATTTGCAATACTAAATGTGCATAATCAACTCTCTCAATTTAGTGCAAAACTGTATGTGCTTTTATTTATTTTACAAAATAAAAATGAAATGTTTAGGTTATGGAGTTCAGCAAATCATATGCTTTTCAGGCCAGCTTGTTGGCTTTGCTCCAGGAAAAAAAAAAGGTGGAACTCATATTTTTTTAGAATTAATTTCTTTCTGGCGATTTCTGAGCTTATTGGTCTTCTTGGAACTGGTGAGCACAGGATTGCTTTTCTTTAAGTTTTGTTTTGGTATCCCAATGTGACCAGAGTTTCTGGAATTCAGCTTTCTATTAGAGGCTGCTTGTAGTTTCTGTTCTTGGAGTCTCTGTTCCCATCGCTAGGAAACATAATGTAAAATAATGTTAGCATTCAGAAAACTTTGGTTGCACTGGAAGCCATTCCTTCATCTACTCATGGATATTCACTATCAGTGAAGCACTGACAATAGCCCTGTTAACTTTTTAGGACAAAAAAGTAAATGAATTAAATTCCAAACTATAAAACAAAATCATTTCCACTTTCCTGTCCTTATAGAAATGCTTAACTTAGCAGCACTTGGCAATTGATGCTTTGCAAAATCATGCTTCTATAAGAATAGATGGTCTCCTTGTATACTTCTGGAACCCAGTTCTTGTAGCCGGTTGGACAAAAAGAAAACCAGAAAGTAGAGCCAATCCAACCAGGTAGGAACTTTTTCTTCTTGGCTGGGGGCAGGACAATGGCCCATTTGTGAAGGATGGTTTACAAGATATCTTTATGCTCCCCCCCCACCCCCCTATAAAGATACAGTACATCAGGCTCCCAGTCAGAGGATAATTTGTTCTACATTCAAGAGTTCTAACTTGTATTATAAAAACCATGCCATGCATATCCATTCTAGTGCACTTTATATTATTCTTTCACTTATCCAGTTTTTCTTTTAAAATAATATTTTATATCAGTGATTAGATCTAGCGAACACTTCTATATATTTTAAATACTCCATTTGTTCTTTTTATTCATGAAAATCTTAGTATATGGGCTGGGGTAGGGGTGATAATATGACTTAGGGCTAAAACTCTGTTAGTTTTTTCCAAAAACGTATCGCTCAATGGGGGTAAAAATGGCTTTTAAACTTGTATTTTTCTGCTAATATATATGCAAAGTGGTTTTGGAGAGAAATTCCAGAAATATAAATAATTAAATACAAAAAGAAAAGGGGAAAAAAATTCCCAGAACACTTGGAAAAAGAGTTGGATCAGCCTGCTAAAGAAGTGTTTATTTCAATACCTCCCCCTGAAATCCTGTGGTGCAGAATGATAAACTTTAGTATTGTGTTCATAACAAGAACAGCTGATTTGAATACTAACAGGATTTATGCAAATATGCTCCTAGTATGGCTTCTTTTAGACATGTGCTTAACTAACTAAGGCACTAAGCATAACAATAACAATATCCAGTGTTGAAAATGCTTATACATAATTCCAGAATTCTATCTATTTTTCTAATTACGTATGAATGGTTTTTTTTAATTCTATGACAATTTGTATTTCTCTATTCTTGCTTATTTTGACCCTGGGATATAGGCTAGCATACTTCTTGCTATTGTGCATCCCATCCATTCTACATGCTTACAAGAATCTGTTCTTACCTGAAACCTTTTGCTTAATGGATCCTTCCACTTTTCCACTGAGCACTCATCAAGAAGCATCAACCTAAAATAATTGCATAACGAAGAAGATCAGAATAGAAATGTATACAATCTTCATCGCATTTTGGTCATGAGATTTATTACCAACAGTTTAGATACCTTTAAAATGTACAGGTAGTCCTCGACTTACGAATACAATTGAGCCCAAAATTTATGTTGCTAAGTGAGACATTTGTTAAATGAGTTTTTGCCCCATTTTACACCCTTTCTTGCCATAGATATTAAGTGAATCACTGTAGTTGTTAAGTTAGTAACATGTTTGTTAAATTAATGTGGTTTCCTCATTGACTTTGCTTGTCAAAAGGTCACAAAAGATTATCACATGACCCCACATGACACATCCATGGGGATGCTGCAATGATTGTAAGTGTGAAAAATGGTCATAAGCACTTTTTTCAGTGCCGTTGAAACTTTGAATTGTCACTAAATGAACTGTTGTAAGTCACGGACTACCTGTACTGGCCAACTTCATAGGGGATAAATTACCATTGGATGGCTGCTTACATTACCTTACATATCAATATTATCTTATAGCTTAATGCTTTAATACCAGTTGTTATGGAAAAGAAGAAAATGTTTCTGTGCCAAACTTGTAAGATTCCTTTATTTAGGGATCCCCAACCACCGGGCTGTGGCCCACTACTGAGCCATGGCCTATTTGCAACAGGGCCATGTGAGTGGCGGGCCAGCATGTGTGCACATGCACGTGCAGCTCAACTTGCACAAGTTGAGCTGCACACACATGCACGTGTGCACTGGCCTGCTGCTCACACAAATTGAGCTGCACATGCATGCGTGTGTGCGTTATATCACTGCTTGTATGGCCCGGTTCCCCTCTCCTCGCCCCCCCCGCCCCTCCCGGGCTGCCAAGCTGAAAAGGTTGGGAACTACTGCTGCATTTGGTGATCATGTACATAATCCAGAAAACTGGGCTAAATGTTTTTTTAACCTGATTGATCAGGACTCTTTATCTATTTTTATTTTGTATGACCTTTGATTTCAAAGCAAGAGGAGTGAATGGGAGGCAAAACAGAGTGCCTTGATGGTATATAGCTAAAGAATTATTCCTTTCTTTTCTTAATCCCTTAACATTAAAGTTAATAGGAGAAAGCATTAATCATACCACCTCCTGAGTACATTCTGTCCTTGTAATGGGAAATGAGAGAGCTTTAGAACCTCGAGATCCACAGTCTCAATTGTACATGGTCCATGCATGTTTTGTTTTTAGTGCCAGATAATCGGCAGTGAGTAAAAAAAAAAAAATGGCAAGAGTTTTCATCAATCTAACAATAAAAGACCTTCAAAAGACCTTCAAAGCATCACTCTCACCACCCTTGGACTACTTTCTCTACAATGAATGGAGAAATCTATAATTTTTTAAGGCTTTGGATACTGTCGCTGGGACTTACACTTTTAATTTCTCTTTAGCAATGTTCTCACCATAAATATAGTATGGTGAAATAAAAAAAGAATATTTATATACTGTATTGTTCAAAGATATTAGCCTTTCTTCCAAAACAATTTACAAAAAGGAATTCATGAAAGCAATATCCATGAAAAACATCAATGTATGCAGTTTTATATTGTATTAAAATTTTTAGTAATAATATAGGGTATATATAGTATAGATCCGTGATGGTGAACCTATGGCACGCGTGCCAGAGGTGGCACACAGCGCCCTCTCTTATGGCACGCGAGCTGTCGCCCCAGTTCAGCTCTGCTGCGCATGCGTGCGCGCCTCCCGCCAGCAAGCTGGTCTTTGGGTCTCTGCCGTCATGCAGGGGGGGCAGGGCGCATGCAGGGGGGCCTTGCACACATTGCATTTTGGGGGTTCAGGCATGTGCACACGCATTCACGCACACACGCGCACACGCGCGCACTTTGGGCACTCGGTCCAGAAAAGGTTAGCCATCACTGGTATAGATCAATGATATATAGAATTATTTAAAATGCATTAGTTTGCTTCATGGATGGATACTGTCTACCGGAAATTGATTCCAGAAATCATTTAGAGTGAATTGATTAGTTTATCAGGTACCTATTGGGATCCAAAATTTAAGACTGAATTAGATTCTAGTACAAAGTTATTAAATAGTATTATTTGGAGATTCATGTTATTTTTGACCCAGCAGACATTTGGAATCAGGTTTGGTACAAATCTCCTCACAGCAGTGAAAGCTCAGTGTTTTATAACATATTCCATCATCATTGTTTTGCCACAAGCAAATTCTTTCTTTTTGTTCTAAGTTGCTGGGCTGTTATACAATCCAAAAAGAGTTGCTGCAATATTGTTTATTTAACAAAGTGAAACACAGTCCTTAATCTATCAAGGAATGCTTTTAATCTTTCTCATCCTATTGTACCCAAAATGTATTAAGAGTATAAATTACACCCAGCATTTCCAATTAGGGAACATGGTTGGAGAATGCCAGCTTGGGAAAGACCAATGGGCTTGTATATATCCTATTCAGTTGACTCATGATTGGATAACTCAACCTTAATCTATATGTGCATCTGGGTAACATGCTGATTTGCTTGTGCAGTTCTTGAAAACATATTTTTAAAAAGGTTTCTGTCTTACAACACAAGAAACATGCAACCTAAGTCCTGCCCCGGCCCTGGTTCAACTTAAGGTTTCCACATCCTTTAATCCAAGACCAAGACCCACAATGTAATCACAAAAGGAGAAATTGTGATAGAAACAAGAATGTGGTATTTCTTTCAGCACTTTTCCAAGTAAGTGACCGATACTTTTGACATTTTTAAAAGCCACTGTAACTCAATCTCTGTTTATATATGGCTGAGTTCAATGGGAAACTCAATGTTTTGTTTTTACTGTCTTTTTCAAATCTTTTGACAAAACACATAAAATTAAAACCTCAAAGAGCTTTGGAAACATCACTGGCAAGCTTGTTTCATGAAATGTATAACTCTTTCTAATCCATTTCCATTCCTGAGCTTAATTTTGGAAACATTCACCCTTTTGTATTGATATTCTAAAATATCTCAAGATTAACCAACATTGTGCTTATTACTTTACCCACCCCTCTCCCACTTTTCCACTTCTTTCAGAATCAAAACTCAGAAGTTTAACCTTTTCTTAATTTTTCAAAATACATCTTTTCTATTCTTTGTTACCATCATCTTTCTTAAGCATTAATGCACTCAAACCTATGGATGTGGTATTCGGATCACAATGCCTCATACTAGATACTGACATGCTCAGACTGCTGCTCAGGGCTTATGATGACATTATTACCAGTGCAGCCTTATAAACTGATTTGAAATGATCTTCTGAACATTATAGCTGAAAAATGTTTTGAATCTAAGTCTCAACAAGTCCTGTTCTGTTTCTTCTACAATAAGTAGGTTTTCTGATGCATATATGTCTTGTCTCCAAAGTTTTATGCATTCATTTTGCTGAAAATCTCAAACAAGTAATGAGTACAGTTTGCTGTGTATCATCAATAGAAAATATTGGTGCTATACATGACTTCCTTGTTTTATCATCACTTACCTGGTGTGCCATTCATAGCACATAATGAGTACAACTTGATTTGGCAGAAGAGGTGGACACTGGCAAGAAGAATTAGTATACAGAGGAATTAGAGCACGAGGAACTGGAGTCAAAGATTTCAAAACATTTTTCACATCAACCATTGTGGTTATTTCATTGCAACTTCTTCTCTCCACACTCTTTATTTTAGCATGAATAACTGCAAGAAGCAAAATAATGCAAAATAAGTACAGAGTAACATACTGAAACCTGCATCTGAGAAACATATACAAAATTTCTCTACCCAATACATTTACCAGAGAGAATGTTCTGCTGAACTCTGATGCTTGTTATATAGTTATGATTGTGTTGTGAGCCCACCAGAATGGCCTTTTTTCCCTTTTTTCTATTATATTCAGGCAGGCAGGAAAAGCCATTAAAATACTGTACATCTCATCTGTACTAAACAAAATTAATCTTTATGTGAAACTGTTGCTTAGTTCAATGAAGGATAAGTATTTTTGAAAACAAATGAGATTTCCAGAACCAACATGTAGGAGATGTTTTTCTAGTCATAAAAAAGTATAACATGTAATATGTTTGAGCAAAGGCTCCAACTGAAAGTTGTTATAAACAGCACAAACATTTCCTTAGACCTACTAATATTTATAAGTATTTGAATTTGTTTCCTTACTAACACTTCTCTATAAGCCAAACTATTAACCAGACAGTTGTTTGCACTAGCAAAAATTGGTAATTTTAAAAAGCAGTTTGAGGACCAAATGCAAGGTAATGGTGATCAGCTTTAAAAATTCTTCAACATTTTTACTGTGGAATATCTGTCCCAACCGATGTTGTGGCAACTGTTGATGCCATTGCCTAAGACACAGGAAAGTGATCATTTGCAAAACAGGGCTTTCTCAGAAGTGACTTCAGCTATATGGAATGACCTCAATTGGGTCTACACTTTTGGCTCTTTGAAAAGAACAACTGACATGAAATTAACTAGCTGCTTGGTAATCAGGTATCTTCCTTCATGGAGAGGGGAGAGTGATTGAAATTGACACATAGAGGGAATCTGGGAAATAAGCAACTCCAGTTCAGCCTCCCTCCTTGTTTTCTTGACACAGTGATAAGGAAAACTAGAGGCCTTACATTAAAGATAACTAGATAACCTGTGAAAAGTTTTATACCAAAACAGATCAACAGAATGACCATGGGAGTGCAAAAAAGTAGTGGGAATGGGAGTGACTTCTGACTTCCTGCCAGCTTTCCCACTGACTTTCCTTGTAGGACTTGTTCAGGGAGCATTGGAAATTATAATCACATGATCATGGATGAACTGAAGCAGCTACAACTTTGCAAAATTTCAATCCCATGGGAGTTTATGAGTCCCAGATTTTGGAGACATTCTGTATGTGTCCATTTAGTGTATACCGATTTAAAAATGCTTCTTCTAATGATGCACTGTTTCACCCAATTGAAGGTTACAAACAATCAGATAGGTGTAAGAGTTTTAGAAGGCTATAGAAAGATTTCATTGAATAGTATAAAAGCACATAAGATCAACTACACTTTCTCTTCTTTTTTAAATAAAGTGGTAGATCTCTGCTTTAATGTAAGCTTATTGGTGTCAAGGCAGTGGGGGGAGAAAGGTGACAGGCATGTAAAGAACCCAAGATATATATTGAAGAGAAATGGTTGCAAAGTGGGCTGGCTAATGATCAGTAGAGAAGTGTATCTCTTTTCTATCTTCCCAGAATGCACTTCTGGACACAGGAACAGCGGTCAACTGACCTTAGCTCTGAAATAATGCATAACAAGACATTGCAGATGTTACACAACTGGAAGCAGAAAATGTCAGGTTAAAGGGACAAAATACTATTATGACTGGCTGTTCCTCCCAAAGAAGTGTGAAGGAAGTGTCTGTCTGTCAGTCAGTCAGTCAGTCAGTCCGTCCTTCCTTCCTTCCTTCCTTCCTTCCTTCCTTCCTTCCTTCCTTCCTTCCTCCTTCCTTCCTTCCTTCCTTCCTTCCTCCCTCCCTCCCTCCCTCCCTGAAATTCAGATAGTATATTTTTTTCTAATTTCCAACCACATTATTATGTTTCCATCTAAAAAACGATTTAAAAACATCTTCTCTCTCAAAAACCCTCTCCCCTCCCCCCCCCCTCTCTCAGACTCTCTGGATGGATAATTAACGATTTCCGATTTCACCGCGCTGAAAATCCCAGGACTTTCCTTCTCCCTAGGAAGGGGAGGAAGAAAGAAGAAATCGAGATCGTAAAGATTTTGCCTGTCTGTAATCATCATCATCATCATCATCATCATCATCATCATCATCATCATCATCATCCTTTGCGGTCTTTCTTACCATAGCTGTAGTTTTTGTTGAGATAAATCGCCAGCGTGGGTTTTATCTTCTTGCATTTGCAGCGATCTAGAAGTTTTATTAGAAGCAGAAGAAAAGAAAGAGGTAAATTCCCATCGCCGCTAACTTCCGAGCAGAAGTGAGCCCCACCGAAATAAGAAGAGAGAAAAGGCACTTACTGGGCACCTTGCACTCTGGGAGCAGCGGCTTCTCGTGGAGCATCACGTCTTCCGAAAAGTCAATCCACTTCACCTCCTCTTAACGAGAAAACAGGCAACCCAAAGGGGCAATGAAAGGTTGAAAGGCGAAGAAGAGACAGGAGGGAACAGGGAAAGCTTTCCTCTCATCTCTCAAGAGACTTTACAGCTTCCGTCCGACTCCAAAGCCCATCCTCTTGCGTTCACAAGAGGCTTACCTCCGCCCTGCCCCCACACAAGGTGCACCGACCTGAGAGAGAGCTTGACAAGCTGGACAGCCCCGCTCTTGCCACTTTCGGAACAGGCCGGCTCCGAAGCGGGTCGGTTTTTCTCTCCCAGCTGCCCGGGTGAAAGTGAGCCTGAAATCTGACCTAGCCTGCGATCACCATCTAGGAAGCGGCAGTGGGGAAAGGATTGCGGGGATGGGGAGTTCCCTCTCGCCTTGGTCGAAGTTTCCTCTGACTAAAGAGACCTGGACCCAGGGCGAAATCGTGGGATGGATTCTGAAGCTGTCTGAAAAAGCTACAGCCCACAATTAGAGGCAGAGGACCGGTTGGGTTTCCCTCGAATATCTCAAGGGCTGGCTGACCCCGACCCCGACCAATTCTTCGGAACAAGCACTTCTGAAAGCTGGTCGAAGCGGCGGGGGCGCAGAGCCTCTGGGCCCTTGAGGCACCTCTCTCTGGTGGAAAGTTCCCCCGAATCCCGTAACTCTCCCCGCTCCTGACTACTCCCTATCCCACCCACAGCAGTGCCATTCCCTTGCTATATACTCCCAAGCCAACCAACCAAAAGAGATTCTCTTGGGAAGCCGGATTATAGGGTTGACCTGGGACCGCTTGGAGTTTAACCTGCCTCTTCGCCTCACCTGCCGGGAGATCCGTAACGATGGCCTCTGGGGCTATGCACACGCCCCGATCATAGACAGGCAACTCCTCGCAGGATAAGCCCTCGGGCCAGCTGTGGTTGTATCTCTTCATGAGGGGCTCACAGCCGTCGCGGGCTCGCTGGCACAGAGACTTGCAGGGCTTGATGGGGTCGTGGAGAAATTCCACAGTGCAAATGGGGGCGAACATAGCGCATAGAAAGAAGCTAAGCACCGGGCTGCAGCCGAAGTCTACCAGCTCCTGGTACTGCTCGATGGCGAGGACTGCGTTCTCCTGGGTGCTGTGGTGCAAGTGATTAGGCATCCTCGTCATGTTCCAGGGCATATATCGGCACATCTGGATGCGCACAGGCTCGCAGGGGGAACCAGGCACCAGAGCCGCAACCGCCCAGCAAAGCCAGGGCGAGAGCCAGGCTAGGAGGACTAGCAGGACCATCCTTTGGACTGAGCTGACGCCGCCTCACCGCTTGCCTGCACCTTCGTGCTCGGCGGTGGAGAGACCGCCGGGAGGGAGAGCCGCCAAGGAAGTGCCTGCTTTCCTCCAAAGGGTGCGAAGCTGGGTCGTCGAGGCTCGGTCAAAAGGCAACCATAGACAGTTGAGGGACTGGGGACACTATTTATAACCGATTGTGCCAGTGACGTGTGAACTGGCTTCTGTTTGCCGGCCTGGTCATTACTGGAAGGGAGGGGGGAATCTTGTGTGCGGGCTGAACTTCCGAGGCAAGCCCCGACTGTACCATATCTCCCTCTCCCTCTCCCTCTCTCTTTTAATGCAGACAATGAATTATCAAAGTACATTGAAAAGAAGCAATGTGATTGTGTAGAAGAGGGGGTGGGGAGGGGGGTGAGTTGGAGGCGGGAGTCTATTTAAATGCTACAGGTGCAGAATACTGTAGTTTTTTGGATAGGAGAAGCCAGGAGCATTAACCTGACAAGCTTTCCCTTGTCCAGAGAAGAAAGATTATTTTCAACACAAATAAGTAAATTCCTCATCTGGGATTAGAAAAGAAGGAAATAGTCACAGACAACTTTAAGAAATATTTGTTCAACTTTTGAAACTCAGCCTTCTCCATTAATTAAACCCATTAAAATAAAATTCCCAAGAAGTTTAAAAATCCAGCATAGAAACAACCCCCTTTCCCACCCCATTACTTTAGCAAATTCTTGACTGTACTAATATCAATGAATAAGATGTCCAGAAAATGTGGAGCCTTCTTTAAAAGTTGAACTATCAGTTATATGCCCTCCCTTGCTATGTTCTTCCACTTATTTGTAAAACAAATGTTTGTTGTAGTACCAATTCTTAGCACTTGCATAAGTTCTAATAGTTACATTTTCTGCTGTTCAGTCTAACACTCTAATGTCTTTAATTCAGAATGCTTAAAACTTGAACAGAATAGTATCACAATAACTGGCCAGAGATAGAATAATTAATTTGAGGCATTACATTTTTCTGTTATTCTGGATGACTTTGTGTTTTATATAAAGATAAAATAATATCTTTCAAGATGGTATCTTTCAAGTTGTGTATCCTGGTGACTTTGCATCATGAGTTTGGAGTTGTTTGGTGGACGAGAACTGCAATGTTTTGCTGTTCCTTTGCAGCCCTGAACTCCCTTGATGATCTCCTATCCAAAGATTAACTATATCTGATTGTCTTATTTATCTTCCAAGTCAAACAAAGTTGATCAAATTTAAAAAAAAAAAAGCCCAAGTATAGGTTCTATTATCACAACTGTGATGCTGATGTAGTAGTGTGCTAATATCCCTATCCCCTCTAGGTATTTACTGAACAGAAGCCATGCTAAGAATTGCTAAGTTCTCATATTCCTCTTTTATTAAGAACCTAAGAACTGTCCTATACAACAGACCAAGATAAAAGGAGCTGGGGAATGGTTGATTGACTGATGGTTATATTTGGTCAATGATATATTTTGTTTACCAACAATACCATCCCATTTTATTTGAAAATGAGAAACTGGAAGAGCAGCCGCCGGTGTGCATGCGCGCGCCGGGAAGATGATACTCCGGTTTCTGGTGCATACAGGTGCACTGGGTAGCTGGTCTTTGTGCACACATGCGCACCAGAAACTGGAGGACCAGGTGGTCGGTGTGCATGTGCACACTGGAAACCAGAATAGCAGCCGCCCGGCATGCGCATGTGCACCGGGCGGCTGTTCTTCCGGTTTCTGGCACACGCACATGCATGCACGCACTCCCATTTCGGCACTCGATGCTGAAAAGTTTCGCCAACACTGCACTAAACACTTACATGCAGATATTAGTGAAAGGGAACATGAACCCCTTATAAGTACATTAAAGTGGTGCTTTGAAAGACTATTTAGGTGATCACTGATATTTATATTATACTTACTGTGAATCTACAGAAATAGAAAAGTGGAATTGAAAGAGATATTTGAAACACAGTTCACAATAGAAATGTGTATGTGTACATGTAAACATGCAGGCATACTTGCATATTTACTAGGATAGTATCTAGATCAGTGATGGCTACCTTTTTCAGACCGGGTGCCCAAAGTGCGTGCGAATGCACGTGCGCACACCCAAACCCCCAAAATGCAATGCGTGCGCCCTGCCCTGTGCGCGTCCCGCCCCTGCGTGGCAGAGACCCGAAGACCAGCTGGCTGGCAGGAGGCACGCGCATGCACAGCAGAGCTGAACTGGGGTGACGACTCGCGTGCCCACAGAGAGGGTGCTGCATGCCACCTCTGGCACGCGTGCCATAGGTTCGCCATAATGGATCTAGATCTTTAATAAAATTATTATTTTGGGGAGGGGGTTCATGTTTTTTTTTTTTTTTATTTATATAACATTCAATTTTCATCAAACAGTGTGTATTCTGGGTACAATTATGTTTAGATAGTCATATTTATATATCTTCATTATATTTAGTCATCACCATATTAAAAATATAATAACATAATATAATAACCTTAATACTTAACATTTAACATCATCTTCTTTAATGACTCTCCTCTATACCATTTCCTCCATTTATATCTCCTCCTTTCTAACTTCTATTTGTTATCTAGCCATTGATAGAATGTGTCCCATATCAAAAAATATTCAGTTTCTTCTTTATCCTTAATAGCAAGTGTTAATCTATCCATTTCTGCACAATCTAATATTTTTTTAATTACATTCCCCTCAGATGGGATCTCATCACTTTTACATTGTTGCGCAAATACAATTCTAGTTGCCGTTAGTATATACAGAATCAAGTATGCAGTCTTTTTATCATATTTTTCTGGTAGAATGCCCAACAAAAATATCTCTGGTTTCAAATCTATATATTGTTTTATCATTTTTTCCAGCCATGTATGTATTTTTGTCCAATATTTTCCTGATCTTGGGCAGTGATCACCAACCAGTGGTCTGCAGACCACTGGTGGTCCGCGAGAACTTTTGGTGGTCCGCAGAAAAATTATTTGCATTTTTATATTGCACTAAATACTATTTATCTTTTTAAAAAATTCATATTAGTGGTCCGCGGGATTTAAAATTATGAATTTAGTAGTCCCTGAGATTTGAAAGGTTGGCGACCCCTGCTCTTGGTCATGTCCACCACATGTGATAATATGAACCAGATGCTTGATTACAGTTCCAACATTTATCTGATCTATCTTTAAACATTTTTGCCAGTCTTGCCGGTGCAAAATGCCATCTATAAAACATTTTATACAAATTTTCCTTATATGCAGTCGACATCGCCAATTTAATATTTCTATCCCACAATTTCTGCCACTTGTCTAATTCTATTGCGGATCCAAATTTTTTAGCCCAGGCAATCATTGTCTCCTTTACCTGCTCACTTTCAAGTTTAATACTTAATAAGTAACCGTATAGTTTCTTTATCAATTTATCATCTGTTCCAGTCAATATCTGATCTAATTCTGTTAGCTCTTCATTAAAACCACAGTTTAGCATCTTTCTCATAACAAGATTGTATCTGCGTATGATGCCACCATGCTATATCTATCCCATGACTTCTAAGTTCCTCCCCTTTATCATTCAATATGTCCTTGTATCTTACAATTTTTTCCATGTTAATAACATTAGGATGTACTAATGCCTCCATAGTAGAAAGCCAGATTGGTATTTTCAAATAATGTTGTTTTATCTTAGACCATACTAATAACAATGCATTTCTTACATAATGTCTCTGGAAATAGCTATGTATCTTATTCTTCCCATACCATAAGAAAGCATGCCAACCTAGTTGGAGATCATGTCCTTCTAATGTTAATAATCTTACGTGTCTCAAGCTTATCCATTCTTTCACCCATGTAAGTATCGAGGACTGGTAGTACAATTTCCAATCTGGTAATACGAAACCCCCTCTTTTCTTTGATTCCTGCAACATATTCAAACCTATTCTTGCTTTTTTTCCCTAACCATATATATCTTGATATTGTTTTATTTAATTCCTCAAAATATTTTATCTCCAATATTATTGGTATTGTTTGAAATAAATATAGCAGTCTTGGCAGAATATTCATTTTTATAGTAGTTATTCTTCCTGATAGTGATAGTTGTAGGTCTTTCCATTTCTCCAAATCTAACTTAATTTGACTCATCAGTTTCATATAGTTATCCTCTTTGATTGTTGCACATTTTGCTGTTAATTGTATTCCTAAATACAATTCACTTTTTTGACTATCTGTATGTTCTTTCCATAAGCCCTTTTTTGTATGTCTGTGAGATTCTTAACTAAGATCTTTGTCTTATCCCTGTTTATTTTCAAACTTGCTACTTCCTCATATTCTTCTATTTTTTTAAATAAGTTTCAGTCCAGTTTCTAGTCTTCTAATATGAAGACCAAGTCATCTGCAAATGCCTGTAGTTTATATTTCTTTTTTTATTTCCATTCCTTTTATTTTTGTTAAATCTAATGAAACATATGGATTTGATAAGACATTGCAATACTATTCGACTTCCCCAAGAGTGTCTTTTCACAATTACAATTCTCTAATAATAGAACTACTGTGTTTCCCTGGAAATAAGACCTGGTCTTATTTTGTTTTGGCTCCCAAAATAAGCACTCGGGCTTATTTTTGGGGAGGTCTTATTTTTTTGACATGCAGGAGGCGGTGAGCGTGGGGGCTGATGGGTATGGGAGCGCTGCTACTGCTGGCCCCGCCCTCTGTCCCGTCTACTTGCCTGCAGCCGCAACAAGCCAAGCTCTTGGCGCGCCCCAGCCTCCCGTCAGCTAAACAGTGTCAGCTGGCGGGCCCATGGGGGAGGGCCTTCTAGGTGGCTGCCCGGCTCTCTGGAATCAGTTACCTCCTGAGATCCGGACCACCCCCACCCTATTGGCCTTCCAAAAAGCAGTAAAGACCTGGCTTTTCTGGCAGGCCTGAGGCCACGATCTCGCGGTTGTAATCAGCAAGATCCGGCCATGATGGGATATGCATGAATTTTAAATTGTTTTAATGTTTAATGTTTTTAATGTTTTGTTATTGATTAGGATGTTTTTAATGTGTTTATGATGTTTTTAATGTTTGTTGTTTGTTGTTAAGCCGCCCAGAGTCCTTTGGGAGTTGGGCGGCATACAAATATAATAAATAATAATAATAATTATATACAATATAATGTATATCTACATTATGCTTTCATGTACTGAACTCATTCACTGCTTTCTTTCCATATTGATTCTTTTCCTAACCAGAAAACAAACAAAGTGATTATTGAGGAAAAATGAGAACAATTCCACAATCATCTCTGATTTGCAGTTCCAGGAGGTTCCTCTTCTAGAAGTTATCTCAGTTCCAATAAGTCAAGTTGGGGCAAAGTCAGTGAAGAGATAAATTGTGTTTATTTCCAAGAAAATGTGAAAAAGGTCTTATTGTTAACAATATCATTGTTAACAAATGGACAATCACCAGAATACATATGCACTTCTAATGTTTGTGAAACATGATGATCACATTATGGAATGGATTCAAATGTAATCATATGGATTTTTTTCTTCTTCTGTTCAATTGTGTCATATTCTCAGAGACTGGCCAGACAAGTCCCTGTCTTGGCAAGGTTTTTCAGAACTTGTTTGTCATTGCCTCCTTCCTAGGGCTTAGAGAAAGTTACTTGTTAAATATGACACAGCTGGCTTTATGCCTAAGGCAAAACTAGAATTCTATGTCTCCTTGTTTTCAGTCTGACACAACTGCTACACCAAACTGGCTCCAATCACATGTAGAGGCAGTGAAATAAAGACTCCTAGTAAATAGATCAAGGAGGTAAGTCAATGTTAGGATCCAATTCTATATACTGTATTGCTTGAGTAAGAATTGAATGACTGGTATAATTTCTAGCAAAAACAATCTGCCATTTAAAGGAACATCTACAGAAATCCAAATTCTGCAGACAGAAGACTTCAGCCTGTTTAATAATGCTACCTACGACCACAATCGTGAGGATGTAACCACAACTGACAAATCGACTATGTTTCCTGTTGAGGGCATCGACACCGTTGCCACGAAGTCCTGCAAGAGCACCGCCGGCGATCTGCAGCCATTATGATCCAGCTGGGAAAACCAAAAGACCCTCGTTATTTTCCCCGCGCAGAAGCGCAGAGCTCCTTGGATAAAGATCGAAGCTCTTTTGGCAGACCGGTGGCGGTAGCTCCCTCTGCAGTTCCTGTCCAATCGCGGCGTGACGAGCAACAGCAGGCATTTCCCTTCGCAAGCCTTCCAGATCTCACACTGCTGCTATTGACTATCAGGGGCACGCCGTCGGGAGGAAAGAGAGCCGCTCACGACCGGATTCTACCCGAGCCTGCAGCATTAAACGCGCGGAGCGGAAGAGAACGTGGGCTAAGGCATGGCCTCAAAAACTGTCGCTGTCAGCCTCGGCTTTTCCGCCTTGCTGATCATTAGCATTTTCTTAAGCTTGACCTGGGCAGCAAGGGCCCAACCGGTCGTCCCCTGCCAGGCCCCGCTGCAATGGGAGGGCCGCACGGTGGAGTACGACCACAGCAGCGGCAGGAATATCCGTGCCATGGTGTCTTACGACAGTCCCCACCAGCGCCTCCGTGTTCTTGAAGAAAAAAAGAGGTTCATCCCTTGCAAAAAGTAAGTTTCCCCTTGCTATGTCTCTGCTGGAGTTTGAGAAATCAGTACGACGGCCATACCTAGTCACGTTCGCGGAAAGACTGGGTTTTTTTTTTTTCCAGCCTCGCCTTTCACGAGGCGGGGAATAAATTCTCTACCCAATCCCATACGCTGCTTGGTTGTACCCGATCGAGGAAACCTGCAAAACTTGCACACGCGCATATTGAATCATCCGCTAATAGAGGAGGGCGTTTCATGCAGGCTGGTAACAAATCCATCTTGCTTTTCGGGGCGGTTGTGGTTTGCTGCAGCTCCAAAGACGGCCAACCCTGAAATGTTCGTTTATGAGTTCGCATAGGATGCCACTTGTCTCCATTCCCAACAAGCGGAATGAATGCCTAACAGGTGAAACCCAGCGGTGCGATTCAAGAGAGCCCCACGCAGTAGTGCCCCAAAAAATGTTTTGCAGAAAGAAAAAAAAAGCGCAAAAAGCAGCGGACAAACATAGGACGAAGGAAGATGCTGACCACCCCACCACGCCCCAATTTAATTCCATATATTTGGGTTAGTATAATTACACAAAAATAATCGATTTGCACTTTTTTTTAAATATAATTATATTTTTTTTCTTTAAGAACAAAAACAAACACAAAAACATAAGGAAAGGGGTTTCCATTTTACAACTGTTCCGTATCAGTGCATTTCCACAGTTTATATTTTCCCCCGATTTGCACTTTTAATTGGGTCATGATTATGCTGTGTAGAATTCCAGCCTCTTTAAAGATAATTCTCTTCCCCAAGTCTCTATTTGGGCCCTTATTGCTCCACCTAGTATTTGGCTTGCTTGTACAGTATATGTGCATGTTGTAATTTTGGCTTCATAACATTCCATTCCAAGCTTTCAGAAAATAAAAAACAAAGAGAACAGACAGATATCAAGGTTTGCAAGTTGCCTGTTCTTTTCATAGATATGGAGAAGAGCATATTACAGCAGACAAAGCTGTTGTGGTAAATTGAATTCTTTCTTCTGCAGAACTCACACCCTACTTTTTATATCTGGTTGCAAAACACTAGACCCTTACTTGAACTTGTAGCTGAGGAGATTAAGAAAGTAAAAATTAGCATTAAAAACAGGAATCTTTTGTAACCTAGATATTATCATTCAGTTTTTCTTTAAATAGAAAGTCTTGAACTTATAAGATAGCTTCTCTGCTTGCAGATGAATGCATTAGAAGAAATGGAATGATTTATATTATTCAATATAACCTATTGACAAATAGAGATGAATTAAAATAAAAATGCATGGTGAAGAACTGGCATAAGAATATGGTATGCACACATACCTACATTCATCATCATCATCACAAATGTTTTCATTTAATGTCCAGAACAATAAAAGAGTTGGACAATAAAATTGCCTGATAGCAATATAGCATAATTAAAAACTGATTGAAAACCATATTATTCAGTTATAATTCTAATGACATAAGTAACTCTATGCATATTCTTTGTTACAAGAATAGCATTTATTCTTGTAATTTGTTTGCATCTTTCACTGCTGGGTCACAAAATGTAGCTACATTATATGTAATGTTAGGCTTATGGTTTGAAAAGAGTAAATCAAGATAAAATAGGAAAGATGAGAAATTGATGGCTACCTTTATAATAGGAGCAATACAACAAAACATGCTGGTGGTTTCTATTGAATTTGAATTGCAGGATAAAAAGGGAAACTTTTCTGAAAAAGGAACTTTGGCTAATCTATCACTGTAAACAGTTGTAGGCAAAATATCATGTCGGTTAAATATACACCTTAGATCTCATCTAGATATTGTGACTGCTTCTTGATACGATGTGCAAACAAGTTCATTCAGTTCTGTACCAGGTAATCTGGTATTAATAATCTGAAAGATTTGGTTTTATTCTAAAGACAAGAGCTAGTCAAAGAGGCAAGTTTTTTGAGTTCTAGTAGATATCAGAACCCTGAAATTGTTTTGTCAAAATGAGAGATGTCAATCCAGCTGAGGAGAAATGATACAATGCATTTAGTACAAATTTAGATACACAAAAAAAATGGTTGTAGGAACCTATTGTGGATGTTTTATAGAGATTTGTGCATTAATTTTAGTTAATTTGGAGACTAGCAGCTCACAAATTGGAGATTAATTAACTGAAACATTAATGCCAGTTTACAATGGAAAATTATTAGCTCAAAAGGCATTCATGTTTATAAACAATAGGGAATAATTAGCTGTAACTATCCTTAATGTTCAAAAAAAATTCATATGTATTTTACTCATGCAAATAAACATTTAAAGCATGGAAAAGTAATAATTCACTTACAGAAGAGAAAAAAGTTTAATATACCCTTTATATCTAACACATTAATACAATTCTCATTGTGTTAATTAGAGTTTTTGACAGTAGCCCAGCAGGATGTGAGGTAATGAAACACACTTTCAAAAGTAATTTCTGCATTCAGATAATGACATTCAGGTCCAAGTTTAATTATATTTCTACAGCATTTTGTCTCATAATTGCTGTCCACAGAATTAAATTAAATCAAGTTATGTACAAAATGGTGGATTTTTTATAATATAAGTGTACCTATATGTCGTTCCTTGCATGTGAGAATTGAGATGTGTTGGTAGGCAGGAAGAGTCAATGGTGATTAGAGAAGTCTTTCTTTTTCCACATGGAGAAAATGACAAACCTGCATTTTTTTTCTTCTGAACTGATAAGAAGCAAACACTATGTTTAAAGCAGTTAAGCTTTTTAAAGTGAAAAAATGAAAAAGTTATTTTTCTTCAACTATTTGTTTAAGGCTGTTACAAAAAAAATTGTTTCCCATAAAAATAAATCAAACAAAAATATAGCACATAGAAAAATAATCTCTGTTATAACCTTGGCCATGTCTCTGAGCACTGAATACCTTGTACTTCTGGGCACTCCAGGTAGGTTGCAGTTCTGGAATATGACCGCACTGGAGGATAATGGGTTCCTGGTAGCTTCACGTTTGATTCTTCTCAAATCTTTGGCAGTTAATGTACGTCTTTTTTTCTCAACACATTTCTTGCAACCCCGTTGATTATTTGCAACAAAATGTTTGATGGTTCTGTGATCATGCCCCAATATATTAGCAATTTCAAGAGTGCTGCATCCCTCTGAAAGACTTTTTACAATTGTTGACTTTTCAGAGTCAGTTGAATTTCATTTTTGGCCCATTTTGCCTGAGGAAAAGAAGCTGCCTAATAATTATGCACACCTTGATATAGGGTGTTGATCTCCTTAGGCCACACCCTCCCTCATTACACAAATACACATAACCTGATATGCTTATATCCAATAAGCATTCAAGTTTATACAGCTTGCAGGTGCCAAATACGTATAAAAATGTTGGTCAAAATACTCACTTGCCTAATAATTGTGCACACAGTATATGCTTTTAACCATATTTGTACCAACTCTACATTCTTTGAGCAATTTCCATCTTGGGACTGACTCTGAATTACAAATCCCATCAATAAACATATGTGGGAAAGACATACAGGCAATTAATTACAGTTACTTTATTATTATTTATTCATGAGATTTGCTTTTATTAATTTATTTTGAATGGTTTCACATTCATCATATTTACAATAGGAGCATTGTTTCCCCCCCCCTCCAACTATGTCCAATAATTAATGGAATGGCATCCGCCAGTAGAGTCATTACAGTTGGGAGAAGAGTAGTCATGTTCTGTATGCAGAAGTTCACTTGTATAACATTGATGTAGTCCATTTGTAGGATAAACTTGGATAATGTACAGTGACTCATCTCTGAAGTATGACTACATCTGGCACTACTTATAATTCTGTCTATTTGAAAAGGCTATTTTGATTATTCTCTTCGGGTTCCTTTGACCTTCAGTTGATTCAGAGAGGACAAGAATTTGTCCAGCCAAGATTCACAGAATGTTGCCTTAGGATATCTATCCAAAGAAAGCAGCATTGATTTTCATTAAGGACATTTACAATGAATTTCAACTATTAACCTTTACTGAATAACTTCATTTATTGATTTAGTCACCGTCTTCCTTGTATCAGTGTGACTGTCATCCCTCACTTCTTTCCAGAGATAAGCTGATATATCTTCTGTTTGTCTGTCTAATTTCAACTGTCCAAGGATGAAGAAGAGCCCTCATCTTGCTGTGGTTTTTTTTTTTTTTTTTTACTTTTTCAATTTGGATCAGCCACAAGTTCACTGCTGGGGTGGAAAATTAATACTACGTTTTAGTACATTTATATTGGTCTTAGAAAGAATTATAATCAAAAGAAATACAATGACTGCCTTTTAATCAATAACTAAATATTGATTAAATCAATAATTAATATTTAGTTATTGATTAAAAGGTAGTGGACAGATGTAATTGATGTATCTAAATATGTCCTCTAAGTTGTATTACATTATATGAACAAGAATCTTACCCCAATTTTCCTGTTTCAGATTTTTTGAATACATATATCTTTATAAAGATGCAGTGATGTATCAGATTGAACAACTGACAAAACTGTGTTCCAAGATTTCTTTGAGTGAGCCTTGGGATCCTTATGACATTCCTGACAACTCAACTTATGAAGATCAGTACTACATCGGAGGACCAAGTGATCAAATTATGGTCCAGGAATGGTCTGACAGGAAGCCAGCTAGGAAACGTAAGCATTATATTATTATTTTCTGATCCTAAATGAGATAATTTGTCCCCATGTGAACATCATCATCATTATAGCAATAGCAATAGCAATAGCACTTAGACTTATATACCGCTTTACAGTGCTTTACAGCCCTCTCTAAGCGGTTCACAGAGTCAGCATATTGCCCCCAACAATCTGGGTCCTCATTTTACCCACCTCGGAAGGATGGAAGGCTGAGTAAACCTTGAGCCGGTGAGATTTGAACCGCCGAACTGCAGCTAGCAGTCAGCTGAAGTAGCCTGCAGTACTGCACTCTAACCACTGCGCCACCTCGGCTCTTATATTATCATTATGTGATTATCAACAAGAAATATGCTAAATATGTTTTATGTTTTCATTTTATATAAGCATTGACAAATTCAAATATGAATTTTAAAAATATTTTCTAGTCTTAATTTTGGATATATCCCTAGATTTCAGTTTTAAAAACAAATAACCTGCCAGCTGGGCACCTACAAAACATTATAACATTGTTTTTCCTAGACTTGCAAAATGTTTAGAGTTTAGTTAGCCTAATTCATAGGATGGGAAACATGACTTGCCAGATGCTGCTCCCCATTTTACAATACACAGGCCAAAATACAATTCTTAAAAATTCACAGTTCTCCAAATTCGCTAATATATGTATTCAATTATAAAAAGTTGTGTAGCCCATTCTTACATATATTCATTTAGGCATAAATGTCACATATGAAAGCATTAGCCAGTAAATTTTGAACAGATCTGGATATATAGAACACTCAAGTTTGCAAGGGGAGAGTTTGGTGTAGTTTGAGTGCACCAGGTTAGAAACCAGGAGATGGTGATTTCTAGTCCCACTTTAGGCTGAAAGCTAACTAGGTGACCTTGGGTCATTCTCTCAGCCCTAGCAAGGAGGCAATGGCAAATCACTTCCAAAATTGCCAAGGAAACTGCAGGGATTTTTCCAGGCACTACCAGGAATCAACACTGACTTGAAAACATTAAAAAATGCTTGAAAGAGACTAGTATTTGGGGTTTGTTTTTATCTAGTGGTGCTCTTACCAACTTCTCACTCTTATGTTAACTCTGAAATCACTCACTGCAGAGTGATTGCATAGAAACCAATGAAACCAATTCCTAGAGTTAGTGCTTTTAAGGATGATTGCATTAATCCTTCATTTGTGGTCAGGAAAATGGAAATTATTTTTTTATTGTCTTATAATTGACTTTGAAAACTCAAAATCATGCTTTTCTCTAAAACCAGTAAGAATTTGTGCTTCTTTCATTACAGTTGAAAATTGGGTGGGAGTTTACACAGTCAAGGACTGTTACCCAGTTCAGGAAACCTACACCAAGAACTACAGTGTGACAACCTCCACTCGTTTCTTTGACCTCAAGCTTGGGATAAGTGACCCATCTGTTTTCATCCCTCCCAGCACTTGTCAGACAGCTCAGTCAGAAAAGATGACTTATGTATGCTGATGGTAGATCTTGGCTTCTACAGTACATATGTAAGCTCAATATGTATTATTAATAACTAGCTGCTAATGTCAAACTGTTGCACTTTGCAGAATGCAGGTTCTAACAGACTAGAAACAGGGAATAAACTCCTATCTTTTGAGGCTTGTTATTCTAAATGTGATCTCATATCCTACAACTGTAAGTAAATGATCATTCATATTTATTTGTTTTAGCTGCTAACATCCTTTGGCAGAAGCTTTTTCTGGTTTTTCAATATATTTATAAAAGCATATTAAAATATGAAATGTGTTAATTTTAGAGAGCTGGGGAAAACTACATTACATGTAGCAGATCAGGTGTTATCATAAGATGGCACCCAAAGGTGCTTTTTCAAGAGGCAACTGGACTTCCTTGTTTTTCTTTGAAGACATTTTGCTTCTCATCCAAAAAGCTTCTTTAGCTCTGACTGATTGGTAGGGAATGGAAGGATTTATGCTCCTTGCAGACAGTTGGTCATTTGCATTCTTTTAGAGAGTCATCGAGGCCACTTGGAGGTTTATCTATGTCCTCAGGGTCATCTGAGTACTGCAAATGGGTGTGGAGTCTTCTTGGAATTATTAAAAGGATTGTGTTGTACACTGGAAATAGATGATGTTGTATCCCTCCCCCTTTGTTGAGAGAGAGCTGTTCAATTTTGACATAGATGGCCTCTTTGACCCGTCTTTCAAACTATTGGTCCTCTCTGTCCAAAATGTGGACTCAAAGAAAAACAAGAAAGTCCAGTTGCCTCTTGAAAAAGCAACCATGACCTGGATGACTGAGAATCTCCATAGTCATAAGATGGCACATTGTAGCAAAATGATTTTCTGAAAGCTGCTATAGTGAATGAATAATCTCTTATTTATTTATTAAATAAATGTATATGGCAGCCCAACTCACACATGATGACTCCAAGTACCATACATCATTAAAAAACAACAATATAAAAACCCCGGGAGACCCCTCCCCCATGGTGGTAACAAATGCAATCATATGGAGCCATTGACCGTCTCTGAATCAATCTGGGGTCCCCAGGCCTGCTGACAGACCCATATCTTCAGGGCTTTCTGGAAAAATACCAAGGAGGGGGCCAACTTATTTCCAAGGAAATGATATTTCAGAAGAAGGGAGCCACTATAGAGAAAGCCCTTCTAGGTCCTGTTTGGTGAACCTTCTTAATAGATGGGACTCACAATATAGCCTGCCTTCCCACTTTGGTGAGCTGGGTAGATGAAAAAGGTTTCTGTCAAGATTTAAAGTTCAGGTGAATTTTTGTGATAGAGAATGAGAAACTATATATAAATCTTATTTTCCCGTATGAAAGATCTATCTGATGCTTTTCTTGCCTTCATAGTCACTATTAAAATGTGTACAATGTCTTGTCAGGAAACTTTAAAACACTCTTAAGAAATATGCAACATATAGTTATTATTCTGATAGTCCAGAAGAGAAGTAAATATAGTGAAAATTATTGTTATGTCAGCAAGACTAAGAGTAATCACCAGAATCACCATTGTTAGTTTTGGAAACGGAAACAAATTCAAGAAGAAAAAAGTTTTAATGGGTCATACAAAAGTCTGTTCTTTATATAATCAAAATTAAATTACAGATAGTCCTCCAGTTACGACAGTTCACATAGCGATGGTTCAAAGTTACGACATCCTCGCTAAAAGTACTTATGACCCAGTCCCAAAGTCACATATGTTGTAGCACCACAGAGGTCGTTCACCCTTACAACTGAGATGCAGAGATGCTGCAATATGCTCCCTGTCTATTTTCCCCCATCATGCCCTGCCGGGTCTCCGCAGGCATTGAGTTTGCTTTGGTAGCCCACTGCATTCCACATGCTCCTCCCCACCTGTCACCGACCTCTCATTTGGAAGATCTCCAGAGCTCAAGACATGGATGTGAAGCTGTTTTCCTTAGACCTTGTGTTCTTACACATACTTCTATCCTCTTTGGAAAAACATTTTTGCAATTTGCGAGCGCTGGGTTTGCCTCTCCCATTCCCCAATGATCTCCAGCCTATCTCACAAGTGGGCGTGGCCCTGCCCTGCCACTTACTGGAGTGCTGCCTGGTTGAAAGAAAGAAAGAGGAGGGATGGGCTCTTCCTTTAACGTAATCCAATTAACAAATCCTGAAGGTAGAATGTAACTGGCAGGCTCCATTACATTCATAATTCGAGGATTACCTGTAGAAATAAAGTACTTACGTGTAAAATATGTGTTGTTACTCTGATTATAGTTTTTTTCACTCCAGAAAATACATATTGTAACCCTAATCCTTTTGCAGTTGACTAGTGATTTCATCAATGCCAGTGGTGTTCAAGTGAAGCTCCAGATATTTTGAATTTGTACCCAAAGCACCTATCACTTTTGGTATTGTCTTTGTTTTCTTTTGCCACAGTTGTTCTGTAGGTATTTGATTTTCTCCAGTCCTTTCTTTTTTATTCTGTTGTCTCCATTACTGCAGTTGTCCACTATCCAAACCTTTTTATCTTATCAAAAGTTGTTAATTCTGGGATGTTATGTGACAGGTGCTTGTCTTTTTGAATTCTGAAGTCCTGGAGCACTTTAGCTTCTTCACTTTTTTATTATTTTGTCTATTTTGTGATCCCACGAGTTCTTGCTTATAGGTTGTTACCTCTTTTCTATTCTTCATTTGGTTTTTCTTATAGACTAGTTTGGTCTCTTTATACTCTTTAATTAGAATACAACAATGATAACTTGGATATCAGTATAGCCTTGAAGAGGTTTCCCAACTATTTTTCTTCCATGTTAGATGACTTATGAACCAGGGATTCTCTGTACGCAACTTGAAAAGCTAATTCATATAAATCGTATCTTTTAATTTTAGTTGTTGTAAGAGTGAATAATGTACTGATTCCTTCTGAAAATTTGTAAAGTGGTAAACAACATAGAAAATCTGCTTATTAATTTTGAAATGTCAAGAATGAGACATTTTTATGCATGGTTCACTAAAGTCTTTTAAATACACATTTATTCCCATATCAGAAGATTAAAGCATCTCCTATTGTTATCCACCTCTCTTAAAGAATAATGCAGTCCCAAGTGATGTATGAGGGTGTTTGGTTTGGATGGAAGAAGTGGGTTTGGAGTGGTTGAATTGGGAGAATGAGGGAGCCGGGGGCAAGGAATAGAGCCTCCTCTGCTGAGTGTGCAAACAGAAGCAGATGGGGGCTCAGATATGGCCCCCGGTTTGGTGTGAGTGTGGTGCCTTGCCTGCCGGGGAGGAGGGGGGCAGTTGGGGTGGGGAAGGGGATCTCTGGGGTGTTGGAGAGCTGGAGTATTGCGGGTATGACTGGGGGAGGATTCGCTGTCTCACAGCGATTCCTTGTTCCGGCCCCTCGGCCCCTCTGTCTGGCTCGTCTCATGTTCCTGGTGACTTGGGATGTCAGGGCCCTGGCCTCAGGCTGCTGCTGCTTAATGCCAGGTCTGTTGTTAACAAGGCCCCCCTCGTTCGGGATTTAATCCTGGAATCCTGGAAG